>OU343220.1:168812506-169108924 GCA_910596185.1 Chrysanthemum makinoi
TTTTATGGGCATGACTTCTTGCTTTTTCCCAATTGACAGCTTTAACAAAGATGATGATTTTCATACTTTAGTCTCGGTAAACCTACAACTAAGTCCTTTCTGGAGAGATCATTGATGGTGCCAAGTTCAAGTGATTGAGACGACGATGCCATAACCATGACTTTGTTTTTGAAGCCTTTGACAAAAAGCAAATTGGAGAAGACTTCATCATATCTTCGATAGAGATGGTGTAAAGATTTGAACCACGAAGTTCTCTTAAAAGTTCCTTACCATCAAGTTCTCTAACAAAACAAGTATGTTTTCTCAAGGCTACTTCTAGATCGTAATCACGAATTGACCGACAGAGAATATATTATGACCAAGACCTTCCACATAGTATACTCTAGAGATAACACTATCACCAACAACATAATCACCATAACCCATAATTGCACCGAAATGATCATTACCGAATCTAACTGTTCCGATGAATTTGCTCACGAAGTTCATGAGCCGCGACCGCCTCCAGCCATATGCTTGAACAAATTGAGTCCAATACCACGAAACGATTTGAACGATCTAGCTGAACATGCATAAGAATGGATAATCGATAATTGGGATCCCCATGCAAGAATGGGTTCCACTTGGTTAGTAACAGGAATTGGAACACCCACATCAGAAATAGAAACATCCATATCAGAAGTAGAAGCAATGGAATCATTGGGAATAGATGCAATGTCGGGTGTTCAGATTTGACCTATTCAAAGTATGTTCACTTCTTAAGGAATAGTTCTACCAAGAGGCATCCATTTTCTAGAGGGCATAATCTTAGCACTTTGAGAGCAAAACTGATTATTCTTATGGCCAAAAGGTATCCAATAATAACCTATCTTTATAAAATTTCTTCCTGTGGGTTTCCACTGTTTCTAACAATCTTTTTTGCCTTTTGCCTTATTAGCATTATTAACAATTTTAACAGGACATTTGACAGCATTAGACAAAGCATTCACACCACATTCATGATTAGCAAATGTAATTCAAGCGCACATCATTACAAGGTTTGCAAATAGTATCGAATTCGAATTAATTACGATTTTCTAAGGCTAATACTAGAATCAACACGATTCGATTTATTCAACTCAAGCTTAAAGTTCCTAGGTTGGTCTTCTACTCTCTTCCAATGCACATTTTAGCTTGCGAGGTCCTATCATTCCTTGTATTGTCTTGAGACTTTGACCTCGCTTGCTTTAATGTCACTGATTACTTCTGTAGAGGGAATGGGAACATTAGTTGGTTGATCTAATTTTTGCATTCTTGAACTTGATGTGCAAGGATCTGACCTACTAGAAGGCACATTAGTGTATACTTTCTTAAGACGTGATTTGAGCTTTTATGCACACTAAAGTTCACTTTCTTAGCACTAACATATCCGAATACTAAGGCACATAGTGTTTCCCTAAGATCGCATAGAACAAGCTTTCACAAATTTGGCTTTTCACCTAAGGTAATAATACACATTCAAGCAACTCTTGAGATCGCTTGGCCTCGAGGCAAGCAAACCTAATTTCTCTATCAAGAGGTTTGTTAATGAAGTCCTCTTCAACAATCTCACGGAGACATTCTAGACTATCCTTAAGGTGAGCACAATAGTCATGAAAAGCATGTTCATTATTCCTAAGATGAGGAGGAATATATTTAAGCACACAAGTGTATTTGCAATCAAGGGTGACTTTGAGACAACATTCTTATTGAAAACAAGTGGCGCTTCCCCATTTCCCGACTTCTCATTCTCAATTTCCTTTTGTAAAGACGCTATTTTTCGTTGTTTTGGTCACGGGTGACTTTCTTGAATCATATAACTCTTTAAAATGTCAACTTTTTCATTTTCTTCTAGAAAACTTTCCTTTTGTAAGGCATTAACTAAGTTTTGAAGATGAAAAGTTTGAGAATTCCGAGAATCTAAAGGAGGAGGCATTTGGGAGCCTGACATATTGTTCGTTTGACCCTTTAATTGAGAGATTTGGGCTTTCAACTTTCTGATCGTGTTGC
This sequence comes from Chrysanthemum makinoi, assembly GCA_910596185.1. Taxonomy (NCBI): domain Eukaryota; kingdom Viridiplantae; phylum Streptophyta; class Magnoliopsida; order Asterales; family Asteraceae; genus Chrysanthemum; species Chrysanthemum makinoi. Next base: position 168,814,535 of record OU343220.1, read on the forward strand.
AATGAGCTTGAATCGTTCATCACGCTTGTTAATTTGAAAAACGCATCAAACTCGAGCATCGAGGATGTCTTGATATATGAGGTTTTGACATTTTCTTTAAGATGTTGATATTTTAGTTGTAAATTAAAATGCTCAACTTCTAGTTTAGAAAATTGTTTAACCAAATTGTCGTGATCATCCAGTTCAATTTTCTCGTTTAGTTCGAATTAGTTTTTTCATGCTCAATGACACGATCATGGGAGACTTTCAGTGCAACCGATAATTCATGAAATTTGAAAGCATTAATGGAACAATTTGTAGCAGTGAAAAACACATCTTGAGCAATACATTCGAATCAGTTCTCATTTAGTGTATGCAAGTTCTTCATCTCAATCTCATTATATTTTAGTGCTCGCTCATAGTCACTAACTTCAACTATCATTGCATCAAATTCCTTTCCCATTCCCTTAATATCAGTTTCTATCCCTTTTTAAGACTCTCAAAGTGATCTTTTAGAAGTTTAAAGAAAGGCATGACCTCGGTTAAATAACATTCTTTCATTTGCTCAAAACCCTTTCTCCTTGTATAACCAGTGGTGTGATCCTTTTCTTGCAAGTTTTCTCAAAATCAACAAATAGTTGAAGTATAACATATTGGCTAATTAAGGTCTTGCTTTTAGTGGCAATTGTTCTAGGAACAAGATGCATTGGTGTATTAGGAGGATACAAACGCTTCTAGGCATTTTCCAGAGGAGGTTTGTTTCAACAATATTTTTCTTTTTCTCGCTTATCTAAATCCATTTTCCGTAAAACTTGTTCGAGTTAATGTTCGATAAACATGTTTTAATTTAACCTGCTTTATGATCTTTTTTTTTCTTCTACATTTAGGATCATCCAGTTTCTTGTTCATCTTCTCCCTAGTGACTTCATCTGATTTCTTATCTTCCTCTGTGCACTCAACACAACTAGGTTTCTGTCTAGGTTTAAGGATTTCATTGCCATCATAAAGAACCTTATGAGCATTTCTAGCCCTTTTAATGACCTCGGATTTGGCCCTAACAAGGGGAATGCTATGCTTATCGCTTAGGACCCTATGCTTAGTGATCATGTGAGCAATCTGAATGGTGTTCCCTTGTATGTACAACTTGTTTTCAAGTTTGTTTTTCAAAGTTTTCAGATTAGAAAAGTCTTTCAAGAGTTTTGATTCCTTTGCATTAAATTCTTGCTTAAGCATTTTCACATTTTCTTGAAGTTCTTGTTTTTGCTTAGCGGTTTTAGAAAGCTTTTCTTGCAAGGAATTTAACTCTTGTTTTAATACTTCTTCTAAAATTACTTTTCTAATGATTGTATGCACTTGGTCATCCATTTCCGCCACGAGTGGTCAACTTAAATTTTGCACGTTGTTCAGAAATAGCAACACGTTCTTTATAGGCATTTAGTTCGACATTACGCATCATTAGGGGCACATGCAAGGTATTCATCAAAAATATAGTCATTGTTGTCTGCAGGAGATGCATCACTTGGTACAACTTCACTTTCACTTTGTTTCACATATTGATCATATGGGACAACATTGATATTACCCATATTTTCAATATTTGATACAAAAAGTTTCATTGATAGTACTTTGTCATGCATCTTTTGCACATCACATCATCGATAGTTTTAGTACCTCGAGATGAGTTTGTTGGATGGGCCACTGTGGTGAAGAGGAGAACTTGGGAGAAACCATTGGAGAAATGCTAGCCATAAAGATTGTGTGTGCAGTGGGTCCATCATCCACATCAGAGTCGTATGCATCACAATCAGCGACTTGAAAGGCATTCTCATGATTGTGACCTATCTCCTGAATAGGCCGCTCATCCACATCGTGATCATAGGTCTTGGCATTGCCCTCGCTAGAAACAACAACTCTTCATCCAAAGCAGCACCATTATCCCGAAGCTTGCACAAGCAAGATCTTATCTCTGAAGAATCGGCGATTCTCGTGGACGCTTTGGAGATGTGCAGTGCCTTGCAATGTGTCCCTCACCACCACAATTATAACATTTGATCAGCTTAACTTGACCTTGATTACCATTCCTTCCTCGATTCTCGATACCAACATACCTCTACCACTCCACCTCTTCCCGATCATAACTCTTTCGAACTGGTGCACCATGATCCTCCCATCTTTAAAGAGCTTGATTGTGTGGATTAGATGCTGTTCTGAGGTTGTTATTGGTTTGTGGGAGAGAATTCATGTTTTGACTAAGCAGAAGAGCTAGTTGATTAATGAAATTACCCACGGTGCATCAAAGATAGCTTGTTTGAACATGGGATCAGAATTAGTTTGTGATTACCATTTCCCATGGGTATGACTTGTGAGGCTTTGGTTGTGATTCCGATGTTTGATAGAAGGGCGCTTGAGTCATTAGACGAGCTTGTCTCTCCCCGTTGGTTTTGAACCATTAAGAACCAATTTTTCAAACATAGCATGTCTCTCATGCTGAAGGAGGAAGGCATAGAGTTGCTCATAGTTTGTATTCTTCAATCCTTTAGTGAGCTTCACAGAGGTGACAAACTTGTGCCATTCGGGATTCATGTTGTTCACAAATTTTGAGTTCAAATGAATGTTAGGCATAGTCATTCTGATGTTCCTCATGTCATTCACCAACTTATGAAATCTCACATAGTACTCATAGACACTCATCCTGGTTTCATCTTGAAATGCTCAAATTCATCATAGAGGTGTGATTCTCTGTCTTCCATAGTTAATTTCAACTGAGAAGCATCTTGACATTATCCCATACCGCCTTTGCTTCGGTGTTGTGATTGATCAGCTTGTAGATGTCTTTAGGAAGACCTGGAAGAACAATGTTAGAAGTCCCGATATCGCGATCGAATCTTTTTCTCCTTATCATCAAGCTCATCATACATCTTTGGTCCGTCCATTCCGTAAATCGAGTTCCATCTTCAGAGTATCAAGTACATCTCTAGTCGTCTCAACTCGATCACGTCCTTCATCAATGGATTTAAGAATGTTGACACCATTTTCCTTTCCAAGGCAGTATAATCTGATTCGTTGAGCCCAAGAATCGTAGTCGGGCCTGTCAAGCATGGGTGGACGAGTATCCGAACCACCGCTTGAACATCCTCTACAACAGTGGATATGATAGTAGGAACGTTGGTAGACATGTTAACAGATTATACGGATTTTAACTCTATGATTAAATCGGGAAATAGATTCTTTCACAGGATTTTACTAAATCAAGAGAAAACCGTAAACAATCACCCAAGTCGCTAGAAGATAATGCACCAAGTCGCTAACACCTAATTCACACCCCAAGTCGCTAAAGACCCAAGTCGCTAGACAAATGCAAGTCACTAAGTAGTAACTCGCTAAGCCTCAAGTCGCTAGCAAAATTTTGGCAAAGCACCGCTACTCAAGTCGCTAAAACTTCAAGTCGCTAAATAGCAACTCGCTACGGACCAAGTCGCTACCACAGTCGCTACCACCAGTAGTGGAGAGTCCACTACTTGTACCGTTAATCGCTAGGTCTAAGTCGCTAGCTTCCAAACTCAAATCGCTACAAAATTGTGAAGCAAGTCGCTACGAAGAAAAGATCCAGATATCAAGTCGCTAGCAAGAAAAACCACATAAACATCACTTTTCAATCCAAAACAACCCAACCAAGATGATCAACTTACAAATGAAAACCTAAACACTTGTGATGATGCAACATAAAAGTACTACAACAAAATCCAAGCTTTAACATAAGAAATCAACCAAATGATGCACAAACCACTAAACTTTTTCAAACTCAAAAAACCACCTAAAAACCACTAGAAATCCAAAGATGTGCAAGATATGATCTAACCATGGCTCTTGATACCAATTGTAGGATATTGGTTTTCACATACACATCAAACCATAACACAAAGTAGGCGATAAAGGGAATTCTTAGAGAGAGAAAGTTAGAGGTTTAGGGAACTTAGTGAGAGAAAGAAAATTCTTATTATGAGCTCCAACTCTCTACCTTGGGAGGTAGAGAGTATTTATAGTCTTATATATAACGCCACACAACGGGCTGTGAATCAGGCATACAGTGGGTAAAGACCCTTCCGTCCTCCACGGTGTTACTTAACAAAATACTACATAACTAAATATAACTATGACTACGAGCATTCTAACGATTACATATACTTGAGGTGACCGACTCTTTAATACCGGGAATTTCTAATTCCTAACAGAAATTTAGTAATATAGGTTATCAATGGATACCTACTGGCCGTAAGATTAATGAGATGTGCCCTAAATTTGCTAAGTCAATGCTCACTGAAAATGGATGCCTCATGGTAGAACTATTCCCTTAAGAAGTGAACATACTTTGAATAGGTCAAATACGGACACTAGCACTACATCTATTTCGATGATTCCATTGTTTCTACTTCTCGTAGGTGTTCCAATCATCATTACTAACCAAATGGAACCCATTCTTGTGGGGATCCCAATTATCCGTTATCCATTCTTGTCTATGTTCAATGCAGATCGTTCAAATCGCTCGCGTACCGTGACTCAGCCGCTCCAAGCATATGATGGAGACGCCAAGGCTCATGAACTTCGTGAGTAAATTCATCGAGACTGTTAGATTCGGGAACGACCATTTTGGTGCAATTATGGGTTATGGAGATTATGTTGTTGGTAAAAGTGTAATCTCCGTGGTATATTATGTGAAGGTCTTGGTCATAACTTGTTCTCTCTTGGTCAATTCTGTGATTCCGATCTAGAAGTGGCTTTTAGAAAACATACTTGTTTCTTTAGAGAACTTGATGGTGTGGAATTGTTAAGAGGAACTCGTGGTTCAAATCTATACACCATCTCTATCGAAGACATGATGAAGTCCTTCCAATATGCTTGTTGTCAAAGGCTTCTAAAACAAAGTCATGGTTATGGCATCGCCGTCTCAATCACTTGAACTTCGGCACCATTAATAACCTTCCGAAAGGATCTTGTCGAGGCTTACCAGCATTAAAATATGAAAAAGATCATCTTTGTTCAGCTTGCCAATTGGTAAAAAGCACGAAATATGCCTACAAACCAAAACCCACAAACTCAAGAATGGAAGTTCTTCATACCTTCATATATGGACTGTTCGACCAATGAGAGTGCATACGATAAATGGGAAGAAATACATTCTAGTAGTTGTTGATGACTACTCTCGATTTACTTGGGTAAAGTTTTTGAGGACAAAGGATGAAACTCCGGATGTCATCATCAAACTTATCAAACAACTTCAGTTCGACTCAACAATACCTAGAATTGTTCAAGGATAATGGCACGAGTTTGTTAACAAAGACTTAATTGATTTTATGAAAGTGTTGGAATCAGCCATCAAAGAAGTGTTCCACCTAACTCCTCAAAGAACGGTGTAGTTGAAAGACGAAATCAAACGCTTGTGGAATCCGCAAGAACAATGCTAATTTATTCAAATGTTCCAATGTTTCTATGGGCTGAAGCCATTGCCACTGCTTGCTACACCCAAAATCGTTCCCTTATACACACCTCTCATGGAAAAACTCCATATGAACTTGTCCATAAACGAAAACCTGATTTATCCTACCTTCGTGTGTTTGGTGCTTTGTGCTATCCAACAAATGACGGTCAAGATTTAGGTAAATTAAAAGCTAAGGCGGACATTGGAGTTTTTGTAGGTTATGCATCAAACAAGAAGGGTTACCGAATCTACAAAAAAAGAACTCGAGATATCATGGAAACTATTCACGTCACGTTCGATGAGCTGTCCGGGCAAATGGCTCCAGACAATCCGCCTGGACCCAAGATTTCAATCTTCATCAAGTAGTCCTATCAGTTCTACCCTTGTTTCAAATCCCTCACCAGCAACTCCTTATGTACCTCATTCAGAAAATGATTTGAAGAAATTATTTGATCCAATGTTTGATGAACACTATGAGCCAAGTGCAAATGATATGTCAATTCCATCAACAGAAGCTGCTTCTATCCCTGTCAATGAAGTTAACCCTTCAGTTTCAATGTCATTAAGTCAAAAAGCGCCTGCTGCTGATCACTCTGTCTCATCAATAAATCATCCATCATCAAGTGTACATCATGGAATAGTTTCTGGCTTCAATGATGGAGATAATCCCTTTGCTACTCCTGAAGATGCCCCCTTTGAAAACATATTTGCTCCTGAATCTTCATCAGGAGATATCGACTCGCCACTCTCAGCCTCAACAACAACCACACGAACACCTTAGAAAATGGACACATGATCATCCATTGGACAAGATCATTGGAAACCCCTCTCGTCCAGTATCCACGCGGAAACAACTTGCAACCGATGCCTTATGGTGCTTCTTCAACTCCGTACTCTTTAAGGTCGAACCAAAAGATGTTAAAACCACCATGAATGAAGACAGCTGGTTCAATGCCATGCAAGAAGAAATTCATTAGTTTGATCGACTAGATGTATGGGAATTAGTACCTGCTCCAGATTGTGCTATGATCATTGCTCTAAAGTGGATCTTCAAATTAAAACTTGATGAGCATGGTGATGTTTTAAAGAACAAGTCTCGATTGGTTGCAAAAGGATACCGTCAAGAGGAGGGTATTGACTTTGAATAATCATTTGCTCTTGTTGCTCGTATCGAGGCAATCAGAATCTTCTTGGCTAATGCTGCAAGTAAGAACATGGTAGTCTATCGATGGATGTAAAGACAACTTTTCTTAATGGAGATCTTAAAGAAGTGTATACGTCACCAACCCGGCTTTGTGAATCCGAGCATCCTACTCATGACTATCGCTTGAAGAAGGCTCTTTACGGTTTGAAGCAAGCTCCAAGGGCATGGTATGATACGCTATCAAAGTTTCTTCTATCTATGGATTCAAAAAGGAGTGCTTGATCCGACATTGTTCACCGTAAAGTCGGAAAACATTTAATTCACATTCAAATATATGTTGATGATATTATCTTTTCCTCGACTGACCCCAATGAATGTGACCGTTTTCAAATGAAATGGGTTCCAAATTTCAAATGTCAATGATGGGACAAATGTCATTTTTCTTGGGATTACAAATTTCACAAAGTCCCTGAGGCATTTTTATAAATCAATCTAAATATGCAAATGAGATTTTAAAGAAATTTGGATTTGATTCTTGTGACCCTGTGACACTCCCATGATAGAGCTGCACTAAACTGGATAAGGACCACTCAGGGATCATGGTAGACCAAACGAAATATCAAAGTATGATTGGATCCATGATGTACCTCACGACCAGAGACCGGATATTCTGTTCGCTGTATGCATGTGTGCTAGATAGGCTAAGCCTACCAAAAAGCACCTTGAAGCGGTTAAACGGGTCTTTCGTTATCTCCAAGGAACCATCAATATGGGACTTTGGTACCGGCGACACCGGTATGTCACTAACAGCCTATGAAAATGCCGATCATGATGTCAAGATACACGTTGAAGCACGTCTGAGGTGCTCAATTTTTGGGTGATAAGCTTGTGAGCTGGTCTTCAAAGAAACAAATGAGTACTTCTATTTCCTTCTACAGAGGTTGAATATATTGCCATGTCATCTTGTTGTGCTCAAATCCTATGGATGAGATCCCAATTATCGAACTATGGCTTTGAATTCAACAAATTCTCCTCATTGTGATAATAAAGTGCTATTGCTCTCTCATGCAACAACGTTCAACACTCAAGAGCAAAGCACATCGACATTCGACATCATTTCATCAGGAGCAAGTAGAAAACGGTGTGGTGGAACTTTATTTTGTAAGGACTGAATACCGTTAGCGACATCTTCACCAAAGCTCTTCCTAGAGAACGTTTAGAGTTTATCCTCCCACGACTTGGTCTAAAGAGTCTTCAACCGGAAACACTCAAACGTCTTCAAGAGGAAGACGAGGAGTAAAGGTCTTTCTTCATCCATCTCTTGTAAATATTTATTCAAAAAGCAAAATACAAAATTACAAAACCTTCAAAAAGCAAATAGAAAAATATAAAACTTTCAAAAATCCATAAAAATTTGAAAAATCTTGAAAAATTTCAAAAAAAAATAAAATAAAAATAAAATAAAATAAAAAATATTGTCATTTTGTCATGATTTTCTCGATTCGATTATATCTACGGTCTTTGTGCTGTCATTCAAAGAATGACACGGGACTTTAGATATTGTTCGAATGTTCACAACAACAAAAAAATAAAAAAATAATAAAAAAATATATTTTTGGGAGAAAGTGAAACAATGGTTTATAGTCATTTCAGTCTATAACCCGTTTTGAAGGAAGGACAGAGCCATACTTTATCTTAAATCTTCAAATATCATGCTCTGATTCTATAAACAATCAATTGATATCTAATGAAAACTAATAGCTTTGAAAAATAACTCGGACTCTATTTTTGAAAATCATCTGGACTTAACGTTTGTCAAAAATATATATCTCTCAATCAACAACTTATGTCATTGATTGAGGGGGAGAATGATTTCAATTCAATCAAAAGTTTATTTGTCATACAACTATTCTCAAAAGATAATCATGCATGTTTAATCAATAGAGTTTAAAGTGTTGGGTTTTTGGTTCCTTGGATCAAGAATTATTCTAAGTACTGGAACTACGGACAGAGTTTATATAACCACGGACAGAGGAATGGAACCACAGATGAAGACAAACCGCGGCTAGTAGTATTGTGTAACCACGGATATTGATATGTAACCACTGCTAGTCTTGTATAGTCGGTTTAGTATTATGTATTAGATAAATATGGAAAAGATATTTATCTTGTAGGTTACGTATTGTATTATGTAAAGGACTCCTTAGTCTATAAAAGGAGGTCCTAGGTTAGATTAGATATAAGTATGTTTTATATCTAAGGTCGATACACTTCAAGGTTGTAAAACCCTAATACTGGTTAGAGTATTCGTATTAATAATAATATTGATGTGTTGAATGTTCATTGTTATTCTGCTTAAGATTAAGTGTTAAATTCCGCGTGATACTTAATAAGTTGTTATTCAAGTCAGTTTCTATATTAGATCGTTTGCTCAACTGGGATCAACATAAAGTCTCATAATCCGATCTTTATCAGTTAAAATGTTTTCATAATCAAGTCACAATTCTCCTAAAAAACTTTCAAAATCAATTTAAATCTACAGAGATCACAAATCTCAAATGATTTGAAAATTGTGATCGGGGGAGAATTTGTGATTTAAATTGATTTAAACTAATAATTCGATAAATGGTTTCATAAGTGTTTAGCAATCCTCCCCACATGTGCCAAACGATTTCAAATTTTCCATGCACATGTTGAGGGGAGCATCTTTTTAAACCACAAAGAATTGAAACGTGATTGATTTGTCACTAAGTGCAGGTTCTCTCTAATATGTGCAAAACTCTTTCAAACCTCGAGGCACATATTGAAGGGGAGCAAACTTTTGAAAACCTCATCCTTCCCCAATATGCTTTATCTACTTGATTTGATCAAGGAAGTGATGTTGATATCTTTTAGAAAATGGTAATCAAAGAAGTTAAGTCTTCTTCTTGCCTCCGTGTGCCAAAACGATTTCAAATACATGATGCACATGTTGAGGGGGAGCTTTTTCTAAAAATATCAAAAATAATTCAGGTACAAAATGTTTTGATCATGTATCACAAGTACTTGGATTGATTTTCAAATGGTTTTCAATTGGTTCCATTGGCAGAAGAAAAATACCAAAAGACCGACCAAATTTACTTTTTGCATGGTGATATAAGGATGGTTAGGTTAGGTATTCGTTCTCACGATCCCGCCAGAGCTGGAGGGATCTACCCAGGGACAATCCACTAGATAGTGTAGAGTCCTTTGGTATGATGAAAAAAGGAGAAAAATGAGAAATGGGAAGAGTGCGGACTGAGACAGAGCTAGTACTGGAATAAACCCAACAAGGTTCTAGTTATGAAGTCTCGGTAAGTACTGAAGGGGTTGAAGAATGAAAAAGAAATGAATATGAAAAGGGTGAAAAGAAATAGCCCTACAATAATTCAACCTTAGGGCAGTAACCGGGTTCAATACATATGCTGCTGGTGTTTACTAAGGTAACACTGGTATTGAAGACAAGACATCATGGACCCAGTGAAGCACTGCACTACAACTTCCCAAGCTACTCAAGTTCCTCTTAAAAGGACTTGTTTCATTCTCACGGGGAACCGACATTATCTATCGACTTTCTCTTAGAAAGGAGACCCTCTCCCTAGTCTCCGACATAGGAACCAAATGTGCACAATTGAGTCTAGAGCCTCGAGATCATCAATAAATCTCATTAGGACACTGTCAATGAAGACTATCTGTTTCACACACAATGGAAAGAGAGATTACATCTTGAGTCCTATGCATTATCCTTGTGGTATTGCCAGAACATCTGAGTGATATGCAATCATATTCACAATGAAGATGGAAAGCCTTCTGGAGCCAACATCAAACAAGCTCCTGGTGGGTAGCATGTGAGATCTATCCAATAGATCAACCATGTGACAACTGAACAGAAACAATGGGGCGATTCATACTTGTGAATCAATCCTGGTTCAGGTTATTGATTGACGGATACCTTTGAAAAACCGGTCGTTGTGCTTAAAATCTCTTTTCTCTAGCACATCGACTGTGTATTAATGTTTCAAAATTTAAAAGGTGTTTATGATTGATAATTGATTTTCCTTAAAACCTTCGTTGTATTGCAAAAACACTTTATTGAGCAGGACACGATTGTTTTTTAAATCTCTTTTCATCAATCAGTGAATCTCAAATTCGCTGGTTCACTCACGCCGTGTTGTCTTCTTTGAGACGTTCGGTTTGAAACGGCTTGAGCAATGCGAAACCCTGTCAAGGAGATTCTTGAAATACCCCACGCGTACATGTCTTGATCACCGGGAACCGTGGGGTCGTACCTCAATTCAACGAAAGTGATCAAAGACATTTCGGCGCTTTATTGCTAACTGTTTTATGCAGGTACACCCGATGTTTGCAGCATCGAATGGAGAGGTCAATCCAGAGTCGCATGCTCACACTACACATTCATCTCTAAAGAAATCGCGGATAAGTGCATCAACGACTCGATATTTTCACTCCATACTGCTTACGCTGCTGCCAATATCATGAATCAACTAAAGCTTCGCTACTCTGATGAGAAGAAATCATGATCCAGAATGTGAGCATGTCGGTCCAAAAGTCACAACATCACATAATACCAACACCACAAAGGATGAGTCAGAGATTTATGATAGCTGATGATCTCAAACTGACTCAACATTCATTATCACGTGGATCAGTTAAATACCTCCACTTGGATTATCCAAACATGCAAAAATGAAGAATCAAAGACTATGAGCTACCGAGCAAAGAACAGGAACATGGATCCAAGAAAAATCTTAATGTAATATATGTTTTTATTCAATGAAATTTGAGGTGACCTCCCTTAGGGGGAGATTGTTAGGATTTAGTAAATCCAGTTATTAAAGTGTCGGTCACCTCAAGTATATGTAATCGTTAGAAAGCTCATAGTCGTAGTTATTTATAGTTAAGTAGTATTTAGTTAAGTAACACCGTGGAGGACGGATGGGTCTTTACCCACTGTATGCCTGATCCACAGCCCGTAGGTGGCGATTTGTGTAAGACTATAAATACTCTCTACCTCCCAAGGTAGAGAGTTGGAGCTCATAATAATACTTTCATTTTCTCTCACTAAATTCCCAAACCTCTAACTCTTTCTCTCTCTAAAAACCTTAAGTTATACGCCTACTTGTGATCATGTATTGATGTGTTTGTGAAATCCAATATGTTACATATACTATTCCACTAGTAAAATCCACCGATATGCACAAAGATCTAAAGCGCACAAAGAAGAGCTACTCCTAACGATATTCCGCCCTCGGAACCACCTACAAGAATCTTGCGATTCGAATTTCCACCTAGACTACTAAAACAACAAAGAACTTTCCCCATGTAAGTATTAAACCCCAGCCAGACCTTCACCTGATCTAGGCTTAACCACCAAGGTACAAAACTTTATACACCCTTACTTATCCATACACATATAAGACTTCATAAATGATTATGAGTTTGAAGAAGACCATCGACACAACACATAAGAGTGGATTAAGTTCTTGTGTGTCTCTCTTGCAGAAAAAGTGTTCTTTCAATAGATGAGATAAGAAGATGTTAAACAAAAGAAGATAAGTGAACTTAGAGGGATTAGAGAAAAAACGTAGAGAGAAAGAATGAATGTAAAGAGGTGAGGAAACACAAGACAAGAGGTGTCTTTTTATAGACAAACCAAGGAAATACTAGCCCCCAATGCTCCACCTTGGTGCGCCAGGCCCTAGTTTATCTTGGCCTGTTTATCTTTAGCCACTATTAAACCCCCAAGTGCACTTCACATTTGACCTTTCCAAATTCATTCTAACACTTAAAGTGTGATAATGTCAACCAGCTCATTTAACTAAGGATTAGGAGGATTAAAAAGATTTAATGAAGTGTATAGCTAGATATTTGGGGAGTCAGCCCATTTTGAAAAAGAAAGAAAAGAACCAATGGACTAAGGGTTTATCTTGGAGTGTTCTGTTAGCCTTAATAGTTTTTATTAGAAGTGATGGTCATTCACATTTAGGAACTTTGTAACGTGTGTTAGATATCATGCTAGAATAGTCAAAGGGCTCATGGATTGGGCTAAGCTAAATGGTTAGACGTTTAGTTGAGTTAGCCTTGTATAAGTTCATGTAACCCAATCCATGTCCAAGCCCATCTCGCGGCCCATGGCCAAGCCTTAGGGCATCATCTCTCTTACTATAAATACCCCTCAAGTATGTCTTGAGGGGTGTGCTTGAAAGTGTGTGTGTGTGTGTTTTCCTTTGAAGCAATATACATCTTATTGTTTTCATCTTCTTTCCTCTATCTCTCTAACATACACGAATTCATATTCAAGTCACCAAGTTCTTATCTTCATCTTTTCTTTCTTATACGCATAACATACATCTGTTTGTTATACGTGTTTGTGTTGGGTTTGCCTAACGTAGTAATAAGGTATATGTGATAAAGGGGTATAACATGTTCCTTAAGGGTTGGGTAAACCTTGCCTCCCAAATTTGAAATTCAAATGTCAAATTCAAGATAGAGAAGTTCTGTGTATGTGAAAGAGGTGAGTGTTTGACAAGCTTTGTCTAGGATGAGGGGTCAAGTATTTGAATTTCAAATTCAAATGTAGATGTGTGTGAGAGGGAAGTGTTTTGGAGAACTTAGTGTGTGTGAGACAAGCTTAGTTTGAAATTCAAATTCAAATAAGAGAGTTTTGTGTTTGTAAGAGGGTGGAGTGTTAATAAATCAAAGGTGTAAGGAGTGTCTTGTAGGAGGAGACAAGAGTCAATTTAAAATTCAAATGAACGTGATTGTAAGAGTGTGTGAGATAGAAGAGTGTTAGACAAGCTTAGGCGGGAAAGAATTTAAATTTGAATCCAAATACAAATTGTAAGTGTTGGGTATATGTGAGAGGATTGAATGTTGAAGAAGTAAGATGGGTGGCATGTCATGTAGTAGGAGACAAGATACAATTGAATATTAAAATTCAAATATGGATGTTGTAGGTATGTGAGAGAGAAAGCAAATGTGAAGATAGTGTTAGTTGGCTATTTCAAATTCAAATGTGTGAGAAGAGTGTGTAGGAATTTTGAATGAAGCTTGGGGACAAAGGGAAGTGAATGTGTTGGTTTGATGGGATAAACAAGTATTTGTTATTGTGTGTGAGTATAAGGTGGCAGTTTTTGGAATGTGCGAGACAATGAGAATGAAGAGGAGTTTGTATTGGGGTGCAGAGAACAAGAATGTTATAAATTGGATTGTGTAAGAGGTTGAGTATTGCAGAAGTAAACACATGCAAACGATATTCAAATTTTAAAATTCAGATTTAAATAGTCAAATATGATAATCTTTGATTAAGCCACAATTAGTATATTCACTAATCACCTTGATGCAAGTAGATAAGTGCTTTGCATCTTAAGTAAAGCATTAACCAATAAAGGGAAAGTTGCATTTATGCAAAGTTACCTTGACTTAATTGACCAATAAGGGAGTAAACCCGTTACGTGATTAGTAAAGACATGCGTAAAGATTATGGTTACTTGAATACTTTCATTTGAAGGTTTAGCGAAAGTATGAATCTTCTAGGTTGGAGAAAAACATTTTGGCCTTGGCTAATGATTTTTAGAAAATATTTTTGAGTTGTTGTTTTGTAAAAAACACGGGATGACTTGTTTTGGTCATCTCTTTAAGTCCAAATCTTGTTACGAGTTTACCTAACATCTCAAATATCGTGTATGAGCCTTTATTGAAAGATCCACTTTAGCCGGGTAAGAGGAAAGTTGACTTGAAGAAACTGAAAATGCATCAACTTGGCCCCGACGCTGTCGGTCCGCATGCTAGCGCACAGTCCGTGTCGTGTGCTTTTGGTTTTGGCTATCTCGTGATTTTATATGTTTCTTAATATATATTTGTCATCATTAAAACATAAAGGAGACTTTAGCCATCAATTGCACCAACACACCTCACAATTGAATGCGACGGCAGTGAAAGAATTAAAAGGTAAGAAACATTTACTAATTGTATCCTAACATCAATTCTTAGATCTTTTATAAGAGCAAATATAAACACACTTAAAAACAAGATTTAAAAGTTGTAAATATCAAATTTCATGTTTTCTCCTATTTTTTTTTTTTTACCTCAGCTCATGTCTAGACATTCCACTTATTTAGTGTCTGACATTTCACAGGGTTAGTTCTAGCGAGGTCTAGACCACGTCATAGACCATAAATTCTTCCCTTCCTCGCCAGATTCATACAAGGTCCTACCAGCCAAAATATGGGAGGGAAACTAAAATTAAATGGGTGTATATATATCATAAATATTCACATTACAAATAATCAGATAGAGAATCTGTAATGTCATCATGTTAAACACATTTAACTAGTACATGCCATATAAATCAATCATATCATACTTTTATGTCTACATATCAACAATATCTCATATCTCATGCATTCGCATAAAAACGACATAATTACTTAAAACAACTAAGCTAAAAACATATACCACAATCATAGCATTAAATCATTCTTTTAGACTATGACATAAGCTCTAATTAAAAATCCTATTTTAACATACAAACTTATACTTCATGTTAACTTTATAAATTAAACAATAATTAAATGAATTCTAAAATATATCAATAACATGAAACACATATCATTTATTAATATGTTCATAATATATCCATCATCTATACATAATCAACTTTATCATAAATAATTCGAAATAATATATCATGTATATATATATATATATATATATATATATATATATATATATATATATATATATATATATATATATCTTAACTATATATAAAGCATTTAGGACTTTTATTTTTAGAAGTCTTAAAAATTTTAAGCTTACACACTTGCTAATATTAGTAATTTTTGAAATTAAAACTTTAAAAACGCACTATATGCACATTAAACTATGATATTAAATTGGATGCATGTTCTAATAATAATATATAACTAATATAATGAATTTAATATGTTTAAATAGTTAAAAGTAATAAATTTTTGAATTTGCATATATAATAATGGCATATTAATTCTTTATTCTCATAACATAAAAACACAATTTCTAAAAACTATCATCTTTCATTTCTAGAAATTGTTAAACAATATTCGGCAAAAAACATTAAAATAGGAAAAATCGTTAAACACAATTCGCATCCGAACCGCTGCTTTGCGCGGGTACCATGCTAGTATATATATGTATGTATATATATATATATATATATATATATATATATATATATATATATATATATATATATATATGGTAAAGATCAAATAAAAGACAAATATCAAGAAAAAGATTAAAAAAAATTAAAGTTCTCAAAAAACCCCCAAAAATTCCACAAGATCGGTATTGATGGTGTACTAAAAAGTTAGAAAAACTTTTTCTAAAAGTGGATAAGTTTTCGAAAATAAATTATGAAAAAATAATGTTTGCGCATTAAATCGTTTTTTTGTGCATCAAAAATTATTTTTGCACCCAACTTCTTTGGAATTTTTCATCAAAATAACATTGCGCATCTAACTAAAACAAGTTGAAAATTTTTGTGCACATTTTTCGCATCAAAAATTGCTTTTTTGCATTAAAAAAGATATATCAAAACTCAAAATTATTAAAAATGTTTTCACAAAAGTTTTATGCACCAACATACCCGATCTTGTGGAATTTTTGGAATTTTTGGAGAATCTTTTAAATAAAAAAATCTTTTTATTCTTTTTACCGGATATTTGCCTTTTATTTTAAGTTTACCCTATATATATATATATATATATATATATATATATATATATATATATATATATATATATATATATATATATATATATATATATATATACATACATACACACACACATATATTATATATATATATATATACAATAAAACAATACACACACATATATATATATATATATATATATATATATATATATATATATATATATATATATATATATTGTAGGCATAATGCTTCGAAACGATTATCAAGACACAAAATCCTACATTCCTCTCCTTATCGATGACCCAAACATTCCTCTAGAAATCAAAGCTCATCTCCAAAGGGTCCAACATCGATACATACACGAAGGTCGTGTAGTCGATACAAACTTTGTTCCGTTGAATGGCATCAATGTATGCTTTCCAACCATTAGCTTTGATTGTTTGTACAAAATAAACGATCAAATTTGTTCTCGTTTTATCTTCGAATTCTATAGTCGTGTGCGTACCTTCAATGATTTTGAAGGAAATATCTTTCTAGATTTTTGGATCCAAAATGAGAACATCATTTTGTCAGTCTCCGAATTTGGAGACATCCTTGGCGTTCCATCCTATGGTCAATGTGCTTACACGGAAGACCATTCCTTAGAGTCTCTTTGTTTAATATTAAAAAGCCATGGTCCGTGATTTCTAATCGAACTCGATGCTCAAACCATCAAACAACACATCCAAACCCCTCGTCTCATCCACACGCACCAAAAGCATGATGGTTCCATTGTCTACCTTGACCCAGACAAGATCTATCTTAAAGAAATCGTTCCCTATCTTATAAATTGGGAACTCCTTTTACGAGAGAATGTCTTGTCTCTCGCGGGCAACCGGGATCATGTTTCGGCAATTCATGCCCACATGCATTATTGTCTTAGCACTGAAACCCCTTACAATCTTGCATAATACATGGCAAAACGCATTGTAAACATCCATGGTCAGTCTGATAAGCTCATGACATACGACATGTTGCTTACTCACCTTTTTCGTTAGATTATGGCCAACTATCCACATCTTCAAACTGTGGATTACTATCTTGTCCAACCCATCATGAAACCTCTTGGTGGACCACAACGTCGCACAAAGAAACATAGAGACAAAGGGTCTAAACGTGGTCGTAAATCCACTTCCGATGCTACTTCATCCTCTTACCATCATGGATCTTTATCACTACCCGATGATGATGACGATGATGATGCCGAAATGCATGATGAAGGTACATCTCGTGCTCGTAATCCATCTCCCGACACTTTCCTTCGTAATCTTCATACATCATCTTTCGTCCAAACAATCGACATTCCATTCAACCAAACCAATCTGACTACCGTAATGCGAAGGCAAACGGTGATGTATAATCGATAAGGGTCCATGCACGAGCAACCGGTCGGAGGGTTCAAGTCAATTGGAAAGGCGATAAAGGGGTTTGGAAAGGCAATTAAGAAGGGGTTCAATAAGTGAGGATGAGGGTCTTAAACAACTTTGAACTATTTAGTATCATTACTTTATTAATCTAACATTTTATGAGGTTTTGGCTATGGCCACACAACAATTGCAACTTAGTTGCTTTACCTCTAGCATGGATATTTTTGGGTGTGTTTTTCTATTTTACCATCCAATGATGTTTTTTTATCAAGCTTAGCTCTTGATTCTAATTTAGCTTCTTTATATCTTTTTTTCTTCATGCATAATTATGATGCTACTTGTCATGCTTGCATGCTTAATAGTAGCCTAAAATTTAGATAATCACATATTTTGCTTAGCACTAGATGTAGCCAAAGTGAATAAATTTTTGTGATTATTCTTTAGTGACTTGAGGCAATAGGATTTGTTGCAAATAGTGCCCCTAGAATTACCCATTTAGGCAGCCTAACCTGCAGGTATGGTAAAAAAGCTTCCAGCAAGTCACGGAACCACTAAATGCACCACGGAACCACTAAAGTTAGTGGTACTGTGTGTGATTTAGTGGTACCGTCCCCTGGAAAACGTGTTTTTCCTGTTTTCTTTCACTTTTTGACCCATTTTCCCTTAGATTCTTTCAACATTAGCTGATTCCAACACTCCTCAAATTCCTAAAATCATCCCACTCTATCAACCTTAGCAACCTATAAATCTTGCATGTCTTTGATTTGGCTATTTAAGAACTTCCCATGCATTCACCCTCATCACCTCTTCAATTACCCATCATACACCAACCATGTCTTCCAACATTGCTACTATCTCTCACCAAAGGAAGAAGCCTAGATTCAACATCAAACCACCACAAGAAATCACTTTCATTGATCTCACTTTAGATGATGATGAAGATGTGCATACACCACCTTCCACCAACTCAACTTACCCTATCCTCACACCCAATGCTCCTTCTAAAACAACATCCACTAGAGCACCTTCATCCTCTTCATCAACAACTAGGACAAACACACCCTTACCTCCACCTAGTCCACTTCAACCTTTGGCCTTGCCATTTACACTATCACCAACAACTCCACTTGAGTTTGCCTACCCCACAACATCATCCTCCCTCTCTCCATCACCACAACCACTCATGGGTTACCCCATCCTTTACCCACTTTAACCACATGGTCAAATTTGTCCATGTTGTCATCACAATAGAAACCTCATCTTCAACCTTAGGGATGACTTGAACTTTATTTTCTCTTACCTAGAACATCTCTTGACACCACCACAAGGGCCCATCACACCACCTCCTCCACCAACTGACTAAACATTCTTATGTTTAGTTTTTAAGAATAAACATTTAGGACCCTTTTAGCTATTGAAGCAAATCCTAGGGCTTCTCAAGTCATTAAAGATTATTATGTGCTTCTCGTAGTTTGATTTTTATTGTCTTGTTCTCACACATTACATGTGTATCTTGTTTAATCTATGAATGAATGTTTTTTTTATTTTACGGTTGGATTTTTTTTGGCTACTTAGCCTCCTTATATATGGTTGGATATTTGTCAAAATTGCTACATGTTAGATATCGTTCTTGTGTCATATAACTTTGTTTGGTAGCAACAACCATTGCTCGATTCCTTGGTGCCCTCCAAGGTAGGGGGAGTATACATCAAGCGGGAGCCTTAGTGTCATTTCGACAATCTTTTTACTTCGACAAAAAGGGGAGAAGTGGGATATAAACTCAAATTAAAAACTTGTTAAACTTAATTTTCACCTAAAAAAAGAGGGATGTTGGGAATTAAGCTAACAGTTTGTACTGCCAAGCATATGGACTTAGTACTGCTAAGCTTACAAACAGACAACTTGGAGAATACACTAGCAGTACTAACTGCCAGTACAAATATTACTACTGCTTTGCGATAAAGATAGAAGATTGAAGACGCGTGGAGAGATATTTATGGAATAGATATGATGTATATATTTTGTATTTATATTGATACGAATATTGTATCGTTATAGTTATCTTGTAAAGGATTCCTTACACTATAAAAGGAGGTCCTAAGTTAGATGTAAAGTACGTATCATTCTTAGAGTCGATCACTTCAAGGTTTTATAACCCTAATACTTTTGAGTATTCGTATTACTATATTGAAGTGTTTTGTGATATAACAACTTTGTTAATTGTTCTCTTTATTGTCAAAAATAAGATTCCGCATTGTGTTTAATCTTGTTACAAGACAGTTTTCTATACTTTAACTGTTTTAGATTTATCTAAGATAATTAATAAGATCAAGTGCTCATCAGGGATCAACAAGTGGTATCAGAGCTTGTGATCTAGAAGCTGTGCATAATCCTTAGGACTTTAAGTTAAGCAAAAACATGAAGGCATATTTATCTGTCAAGAAAAGTATGTGACTGATATCCTAAAGAAGTTTGGATTTGATGATGTGAATCCTGCAAACACAACCATGGATTCCAACAAGCCTCTGGTCAAAGATGAAGATGGTGAAGAAGTTGATGTACATTTATACAGATCCATGATTGGGTCATTGATGTATCTTACAGCTTCAAGGCCAGATATCATGTTTGGTATGTGTGCTTGTGCCAGATTTCAAGTATCCCCTAAAATGTCACACTTGAATGCTGTAAAGAGAATTTTTAGGTACTTAAGGAGTCAACATAAGTTAGGCCTTTGGTATCTAAAATATTCACCCTTTGATCTGGTGGCCTACTCAGATAGTGATTATGCTGGAGCTTTTTTGGACAAAATCAACAACTAAAGGATGTCAATATCTTGGACATAGGTTGATTTCATGGTAGTGTAAGAAATAAACTCAAGAACAGAAATTGAAGAACAAAAATTAAAGAAGTCTACTGAGATAACTCAAGAAGAAAGTGATAGATTTCTAGCTTAAATCTTGCAAGAAGAAGAAAGTGTAGCAGTTCCTGATAAAGAAAAAGAAGATGCTATTCAAGATCTGATACAGACAATGAAAGAGAAACAGAAGCCAAAGAAGAGGGTTAGACCTCCTACTAAAGGGCAAATGATGAGAAGTATGAAGTTGTACTTAAAACATCAAGATCATAAAAGAGATTCCCAGCTAAAAGGGGAATCATTTGATGAGATTCAAGAAATATATGTGAATGCCTACAAAAGAATACAAGATTTCAGGCCAACAGGAACAGAAGAACCAAGTACCAGAACTAAGAGGGCAGGATTGGTTTTGGAATCAGAAGCATCAAAGAAACAAAAGGTTAAAAAAAGTTCATCTACAGCTGCAAAAGAAATGGAAGAAGAAGATTTGCAGGATATGATGATAATTGTTCCTGATGAAGGTGTTCATGTTGAAGCACTTCAAACCAAGCATCCTATCATAGATTGGGAGATTTATACTGATAACTTTGGAAAAGCTTGGAAGATTACCAGAGTTGGTAATATTGTGGAAATGTATAAGACATTTGCAGACATGGTGAAATCATTTGACATAGATGATCTGGTGAAACTATGGGACTTGGTGCAGCAAAGGTGTAATCAAAGAGAGTTTGAAGATGACAAGGAACAGGTGTTATGGGTTGAATTAGAAATATTGTTTAATCCTGATCCTTATGATAGACTTTGGGGTCAAGATGCTATTCTCCCAGGAACTACATGGATTTTATATAGTTCATCCAGTGTTCATCATGTGTATACGCGTACTTCAGATTGGTTCATGCTGGTGGAAAAAGAATATCCTCTCAGAATGAAGACCTTACTGGTTATGTTATCCTCAAGGCTTACAGTTGAAGAAGATAGTGAAATGGCAAATGATTTGATAACCAGAATCTTCGTACAAGCTAACAGACCAAGTAAGTAGATGTTTGAAGATTTTGAAGCTATTGATGGTGGATATGTTGCATTTGGGAATGATCCTAAAGGAGGAAAGATTATTGGAAGGGGTACAATAAGAACAGGAAATTCGGATTTTGAAAAAGTGTATCTTGTAAATGGGCTAAAGTTCAACCTCTTTAGCGTCTCACAAATGTGTGACAAAAAGAACAATGTTCTTTTTACCAACACTTAATGTCTTGTCTTATCTCCTGATTTTAATATGCCTGATGATAAATTTGTGCTTCTTAGAATTCCTAGAACAGAAAACATATACAGTGTTGACATAAAGAACATTGTTCTCAAAAGAGCTTTAACTTGCTTATTTGCAAAAGCCACAATTGATGAATCCAAACTTTGGCATAGGAGACTTGGTCATCTTAATTTCAAAACTATCAATAAATTGGTTAAGGGAAATCTCGTAAGAGGTTTACCTTCAAAAGTTTTTGAAAATCCTGAAACCTGTGTTGCTTGTCAGATGGGAAAACAACACAGAGCTTCTTTTAAGTCCAAAGCTGTGGACTCTATTTCTGAACCTTTATATATGTTGCATATGGATCTTTTTGGGCCAACATTTGTGAACTTGGGTTTTCTTCTTAAGAACTAAGGATGAAACATCTGAAATCCTTAAGGCTTTCATAACAAGATTAGAAAACCTAGTTAATCTCAAAGTTAAGAAAATAAGATGTGACAATGGAACTGAGTTTAAGAATAGAGTAATGAATTAGTTTTGTGTGGAAAAAGGTATTATGAGACAGTTTAGTGTAGCTAGAACTCCTCAACAAAATTGTGTTGCTGAGAGGAGGAATAGGACACTTATTGAGGCTTCTAGGACTATGTTGTCTCAATCAAAATTACCTACTACTTTTTGAGCTGAAGCAGTTAATATTGCTTGCTTTATGCAAAATAGGAGTAAAGTAGTTAAGCCTCATAAAAAGACCCCTTATGAACTTTTACATGGTAGAAAGCCTATGATAGATTTCTTAAAACCATTTTGGTGTCCTGTTACTATCTTAAATACCATTGACCACCTAGGCAAATCTGATGAGAAGGCAGAAAAAGGTTTCTTTGTTGGATACTCCACGAATAGCAAAGCTTTTAGGGTGTTCAACAATAGAAATAGGCATGTGGAAGAGAACTTGCATGTTAGATTTAGTGAAAGCTCACCTAATGTTGTAGGTGCAAAGATAAGAAAATTCAAAGATATGTTTCGTTCCAGGTGCAAAGATAAGAATGTGCTACATAACTCGTTGGACTCTGTTGTTGAACTCCACTGCCTCAGGTGCTAGGAAAATAAAAGTATCAAACGCGAAAGTAATAAAACATGTTGATTTTCAATGCACGATTTCTCGTGTTTTGCCATTTTGTACGAAGCGGCTTTCAAAACAGCATGTCCTACTGTAAAACCCTGGCTACTCAAACTCACATGAGAAGAAATCCCGGTTAAATCCACACACGCATGATTTCCTCCGATCAACATACTTTAATTTTTTAGAATATAAGATGATAATTATAATAGGGGAGAGCAAAACCGACCGAATCCCGAATCCCGTCCCGATCCCGAGTCCCGAATCATGTTAGTCGGGCTTGTCGGGCTTGTCGGGGTCGGGAGTCGGTTTCTGTTTTTTGGTTAGTCGGGTTTCGGGCTTGTCGGGATCTGGTCGGGACGGGCCGAAAACCAAAAAACAACAAACAAAACCGATCAAATCCCGAATCCCGTCCCGATCCCGAGTCCCGAATCATGTTAGTCGGGCTTGTCGGGAGTCGGTTTGTGTTTGCCGGCTTGTCGAGATTCGGGTCGGGCCGGGTCGGGATCGGCCCGATGCTCTGCCCTAAATTATAATGATATTCCTTTTCTTCTTTTTTCTGATTTTCCCCTAAAAATGAAATCATATTTGAAGTGCGTGTAAAATTATTTTAATAATGTGGGGAAATAAACGGATAGAAAATTCAAATATTTTGGTGACTATGCACACCCTTTTAAATCACTTTAGGTGCAATGACAATTACGTACTACTTTCAAACAATATTATATAAAACTAACAAAACTCATAGCTCCATATAACTTAGTCAATATGTCCATATTCCAAATGATAATCTATATTTAATATTGTTCTATTTATTTCAAAAAAGGATGTGTTTAGTAAGAATGACATAAGAATGTCGACATGTCGGCAATTGCAAATGGTACCCAACACGTTATAAGGCATGCATGCTCTCAGCATAATGCTAAATCGTATATGGCCTTGCATCTGACTGTGCCAAATATGTAGACACGTTTCTATTGGTGCAACTCTAATGCAAGATTCTTGATGTCATAACTACGATTTTTATGTTTTTCCAATCCTACAATTCCTTTCTTTAAAAATATCAGTAGTATTAAGAGTATGTATCAAGATTTTATATACAATTTTGATTAGCTAGTCGAGTTAACATATATTTGTGTTGACGTTGTTCTACTCTCTCTCAGGTGTCGCGAAAAATAATAATGTTGATGGAATTCTCGTCCTTCTTTGCTATCGCTGATGTACGCCACCACTATCTCCATAACGATCACCACCGCCTCCGTTGTCATCATGCTTCTCCAAAAGCACTCATGTGGCAAAACTAGATGTATGTGTATTCCTTTGATTACTCATCTGTGGAACAACATACAACTAGTTAGTTGTATGCTGGAGAACAATGTTCACGGAGACGATGATGATCGTTATGATGATGGTGATAGCGGTAAATAACTAGAAAATTGTCTAGTCTTGTAAGCTTATTATTAGTCTAATGCAATTAATCTAGCAGTTTTGTATGCAAATTCAATATACTGTACATTTTCTAATATAACTAAATGTCCATAGAATTTGTACGTTTTCATTACTTTGAAAAATGATAACGTTACAAATGAAGGTGATCCATATATTTGAGAAGGTATAGTCATCATTAAAATCTGATCGAGTAGATAATATCACTAGGCCACCACCATCTCCAGTCTCCACCATGTTCTATAGATAACATCTTATCTCTCATTTTCCTCTCATTATCACCCATCTCATTTACATACATTTCAGTAAGAAAAAGTTAAATTGTTTATCACAATGATAATATTCCCTGTATTATTATATTAAATGTTACTTTGTCGTAGTACGAAATTACGCGCAAATGTCGCATGAATCCGATCCAAACAGATATACTTAGGGGGTGTTTGGGATTGCTTATTGAAAATAGATTATTCGTTTTGAAAACGGATAATCAGATAATCAGCTTTTGCAAAACGTGGTTTTGAAATATAGTGTTTGGATTTAATTATGCTGTTTGATATCGCAATAATCAGATAATCAGTTTTTTGAGTGTTTGGCAAATTAGATTATTAAATAGCCTAGCTTGAGAAATTACCAAAAAGGACATCATTAATATTGTTGAATTATTTAAACTTGAACATGTTATAACTTTCTTTTTAAAACTTATTACATTTCACATAATATCTAAAAGAAGTTTAATAATATAAGTGGACCATTAAATTTTTTAATACAATGTACGTGGTAATGGGCCTTTACCAAAAAAAAGTAGTGTTAAAACATTGTTGGGCTTATTTTAAAACTACAACTAAAATTTAGGGTTTCTAAACACATACTAGTACTACGCCTCTCTGTTTCACACAGCTACTCAACTTCTTTTTTTTTTTTGAATCTTTCATGCAGCAGCCAATGTTGATGAAAAAGAAATTCAAAAGCACTAATACAAGGTAAAGTGAGGATAAATGGGTAATTTTGTTTGAATGAGGAAATCGCATTTGTAAAAAGTAGGTCACCACCTGCTTTTCCAAAACTGCGTTTTGGGTGTACGAAAACGCAAAAAATCGATTTTCAGATCTTGTTATCCAAACACATGTAACTAGATTTTCACGTTTTCAGATCGTGATAATCAAATAATCCGGCTGAAAACGCACACCCAAACACCCCCTTAGTATATTATAGGCTTGATGAGGTTTTATACTAGGTGTTTGGTTGACCATTAATCATCTAAATTTTATGTATTGTTTTAGCATCTTTGAGTAAATTCGTGCATGCACATAGGAACAAGTCTTTCAAACACAAAGTTCCATATGTGTTTAAGATATTCATATGTGCATTATTTAGTTGTATCGTAACAATAAACACTCATATTTTTAACTAATCTCAATCAATTTAATGTATAACCAACTTATGCACACGTGATGTGCATATCTCCGGTCCCCAAAATGATATGCACATCAAATGACTATGTTACAACAAAAAAAGATCTGAACACCACAATATCACATCACTAATGCATACGTTACAACATCATATATGCATAGTTGTGGTGTGCACATCAATTTTTGTGACATGTGCATATGACCTCCCCTTTAAATAAGTCGATAGTATATACACTTGATCCGACAACTTATCAAATATAGATAATTAAATAGGTAAAACAATCGCATGAACGTAAGTGATTTTGGAGATAAATCTAAAAAGTAACTACGCTCAATTTTCAGTAATTTATATATACAACTTTTTTAAAAACTCTTCGAATTACCAAAAATCAAAATCTAAAATACCTTTTTTGATACATTTTTAAGAATAGGAATGGAGATGATGGTGATGTATTTGCATTTGCATATCCGTTTAGAAAGAGCATGGAAGCTTGACACGTGGAGTCATGTGGTACGTCAAAACCTCATCTATCGAATTATCCATGCAAAAACCGAAGTAGTGAACTTAGTATAAAACCCCAAGTAGAACGCAGATGATCAATATCAACAACTTATTCGTGGTGTTGCTGATAAATGTATGCAACAACCACTACATTTACACCTCGTTTCATTGTTCCATCTTCCTTGAAACCATCGTCATCTTCTTCCACAGTTTCTACTTGCTTCGCAAGGCTTAGCAACAACTCAACTCCACCAAGACTCATCCGTAACCAGCCCGTCTTTGCTGCCCCGGCTCCCATTATCAACCCCACTTGGGTATACTCAATCTCTTTCAATTCCCACGCACGCATGCGTAGCATGAAATTTCTTATAGAAAAATGTCTACGTATTTAAAACTTTTTTTCTTATGATAGTGAGTATGTAATGTATATCTATTGATCGAAAATCTAAGCTACGTAGCATATGCTACCACGCAATCGAGCTTCTTTGCAGCCACGCCTTAGCAACATTAAGGTCTTTGAAAAAAAATGGGAGTTAAAGATGAATAATGTCTCAAACTATCTCGAATTATAACTTGCTTTTGAACTTCTGAGATAAATATACGTGACGGATACATTTTTAATCAATAAACATGTGATTCATTTATCTCATTGGTAAAGTATTGAAAATTAGGAAATAAATTTGTGTATCTAATATATGCAGAGAGGAGACATGGGAAGTGAATCATATGATGAGGCAATTGCTGCACTCAAGAAGCTTTTGAGGTAACCAACTCAAATGTCCAAGCTAGCTAGAATGAAAACAAACAGCTTTATTTTAACAATTAAAATTACATAATCTTAGAATTTATATAGTTTTAATGAAAGTAACAAACATACATCTTCATAATGTCAAAACAAATATTACCATTACCATGAAAATGTAGATTATTGCTATAATAGTTTGAGTATTTCAGCTAGATATAGTCATCCAGTCGTGTGATTCAAAAGCTTTAACATCCTAAATTTCTAATTTCCTTTGAGATGAGGGGGCGGGGCAGTTTTATGGATTAACCAAAAATCGAACCGCATATGCTAGTTTTTTTTTTTTTAAACAGCAGAACTAAATAAATACTAGCGAGAAGCTAGAAAATAGAAAAGTTACAATAGACTATTACAAGCATTTATTGGATCAAGGATCCAAACGTTCCAATTTGGATGAAAATCCTTTTTCCTATGACTAATCCAATAGTAAGACAAAGTTTTGATTTCATCCCCAAGAGTGTCTTTCCGTGGAGGGGAAATGTCGAAACAGAGTCTATTCCGATAACGCCAAATAATCCAAGTTGTTGATTGAATGATTGCATCGAAACAAGACTTTAGCCGATCAGGAAGAGCAGCCGAGTCACTCCAAAAGATTAAACTTTGCAAAGTTTTTGAAAACTACAAACCATTTGGTATCAATTTTTCGGTTTTTGACATTGAATCGGTTTGATTTTAATTTTTTCTGTTTTTTCTTACTTGACAACAAGCAAGTTTTAATCTTATATAAAGGTTTACGATTCTAAGTTTTCAAGCAAAAATACTTAAAACAAATATCAATAGTAGCATAATATTCAACAATCCAAAGCTACAAAAAACTTACGAAACAACCAAACAAGAATCTAAAATATAAAATTCATATCTTTGTGTTTTTCGTCCGCAAAAACATTCAAAGAACACTATTGTTGGAATACAAAGATGTAATATCTATAAATGTATCAAAATAAATAAAACTATTGCTATTCTTTTTATAGATAAAATTATATACTCAAATCTTTGAAATTAAATGTGAAATCTCTTATATAGATAAATTTATATAAAAACATAAATAAAGGTGGAGCGGAGCGGTTTTCTCGGTTCGGTTTTTTCTCTGAAACCAAAAATCGCCTCAAACATTCGGTTTTTATAAAAATCAAAATCACCGCCATCGGTTTGTCAATTGGGCCAGTTTTTTTGGTTTGGCTTTTCGATTTCGATTTTGGTTTATCGGTTTTTGTGCTCACCCCTATTTGATATGTAGTATCACCGGTGGCGGAACTTGAGGAAATATCTAAAGGCTAGATTAATGTAGTTTTTAATTTGATAAACTATATTAGATTATGTATATAAGAATGCAACCAACACTATCTAGTTACTGAGAGTTATTTATAAAAGTTCAATACATTTTTTGATGAAAAATTCATCATCCATAAAAAGAACTTGTTTGAGGAGATTATGATACTGTGTTTATATGATGAAAATTGCCGAAAGGTGACGTTATATATTTTGAAGATGTGGAGGCGAATGAATAGGCAAATGGGTGTTTGTTTCCTAATTTCTCGAGAAGGCGACCACTACTTTATTTTATTTTATCCATAATATACGAAATAAATATGCTAAGAGGGGCCACAACTCTCCCCTGCCTTCACATAGTTCCGCTTCTTAGTATCACAACAATCCATGAACAATCCATGTACTTCAATTTTTAGAGAGTAAAGTCATCATTTTGTATACTTCAACCATAATTCTCTACATATGTCACATTATGATGCTTCATATATTTGGCTAATTATGGAGCTGGTAATATAGATGTTGATGGTATAAAGATGATTGTGAAGTCCATCAATCAAGAATTTGGACATTTTTTGTTTATATTTAGAAGGAAAAAAAAAAAAAAGGCCATACAAAATACCTGAAAATTTTCAGCTTATATATTGTTAACATAAACCAAAAAAATATGAAATTGCATGATAATCATGCTCAAAAATCAAAAGAAGCTTTGGAACATCTTGCACCAATCTTCATGTGGATTCAGAATTTATATAACATGTTCTTATAGAACTATTCATAAATTTCAGTTGAGGTTGTCACTCGTGTTTGGTTTTATTTAAAGAACTAGTCACGGATGTAGATTTCTTAAATAAAGAAACCGATGATCACTATGACTTTCTGGTTATCTCAATTTCATGGATTAACTATGAATGGTCAATTTCATGGATTAACAATGAATGATCGTTTTACAGTGAAAAGGAGGAGTTGGCACCCGTGGCTGCTGCTAAAATCGAACAAATCACAGCCCAACTTTCAACACCCGAAACTAAACCGGCATTTGACCCTGTCGAGAGGATCAAAACTGGGTTCGCCAAGTTCAAAACAGAGAAATATGTGTAAGTTTTAAACTCGCCCATTAATAAACACTTTCAAATAATACTACAAGTTGTATCAAATGATTGTGTGAACAACTGAACATGTATGCAGAACAAACCCAGCCTTGTATGATGAACTCTCCAAAGGCCAAAGCCCAAAGGTACAACTTATTTCATACCCTCAGAATTTAAGTTCGGTTACAGGGGAGAATTCTAACTCGTCAACTTGAGTCGATTTAGTTACTTGATAACAACTCAACTAAGTAAACTCAAAGTTTTGCTAATGAAACAAAGTCAAGTATTTTTTGACCCATCCTAAAAATTTACTGGTTTTGACTTGTTAACCAACATGTCATTCTATCACCATTAAGGGGTGTCGTGAATTGCTTATTTCTAAAATCCTTATCAACGTGCTTATTATTAATTGCTTATTATAGAGTAAAATAAGCAAATAAGCAATTTGATTCAAATACTCAAAACAAACCACTCACACAAGCAATCCAAAAGACACTCAAGTCTAGAACTGTCTGTTTACTACGAGGGTAATCTACCACCAGACTAATTTAGTCTCTAGAAAGCAACATGCATTGGTCTGGAATGCTATTTTCAAGATAAAGCTTCCTTAGGCAGTTGATATAAGATAAATCAACATTGCTAAACTTTTCCAATAAATGCAATACCATATATGTGTGACAGTTCATGGTGTTTGCATGCTCGGACTCTCGAGTTTGCCCATCACACGTGCTCGATTTCCAACCCGGCGAGGCGTTTGTGGTCCGTAATGTAGCCAACATGGTCCCTCCCTTTGATAAGGTTCGGCTCACAGTTTAACTAATTATCATCATAATTGGTATCGTTCTAACCATTCACAAATTAACGGTGCTCCACTACAATAACAGGTTAAGTATGCTGGAGTAGGAGCTGCAGTTGAGTATGCAGTTCTGCATCTCAAGGTAATCTTAATCCCCATATCACCCAACTTCAGATGCTTCAAAGTCCACATAAGAACTTTATACTCCACAAAAGTCACCGACTCCTTTTTAACATTAACCAAGTAACAATAATAGTTCTAAGTGTGCTTTCCAACGCATCAAGTATATGTGGCAATTTGGACCCACTACATTTACCTAAAGTGATTATAGTGTATCTCTAATGACTAATAAGTAATAACCTAATGGGTAAAACCAGCTTAATTCAAAACTTATATAGCAAATTCAATAAGTCAAACACCTGAATATTTCAAATGCTTACAACCTCGCATTCAGTACAAAAATCAATTACAAGGTTCTAAAAATGGGGAAAAGAAGTATAGATGGGTCAACCCAACAGAACTGCCCATTTTGCCACCGATACTGAAATTTATTGAATTAACTTATACAGGTAGAGCAGATTATTGTGATTGGGCATAGCCGTTGCGGTGGGATCAAGGGTCTCATGACATTCCCGGATGAGGGACCCCACGTCACGTAAGTACCCAATTATATGCAAAAAATAATGGGCCACGTACCATTATTCTCACTTGTTTTAGGTTCATCTCTGAGTACATTAGTAATATAATTTACCACGCGATGACATAATATGGCAGTGATTTCATTGAGGACTGGGTGAAAGTCTGTGCACCTGCAAAGTCAAAGGTGAAAGCAGAATCTAGCAGTACATCTATTGATGATCAATGTGTAACCTGTGAAAAGGTAAATATTGTTTACTATAGTTATTATTCAACGAGTGCAGCAATTACCTCTTTCATATGTGTTTAAGAAAACTAATAGCAATGTAATGAATATGCAGGAGGCTGTGAATGTATCTATTGCAAACCTGTTGACATACCCATTTGTGAGAAATGGACTGGTGAAGAAAACACTAGCACTCAAGGGTGGACACTATGATTTTGTTAACGGGACCTTTGAGCTCTGGGGACTTGACTTCAACCTTTCTCCACCTACCTCTGCATGATTGAGTTACTGTTATATATGATCCTGATGTTATCCCTGACCCGTTCCTTCCACTCAAGCTTCATTTACGATCTCTGCATGTATTTCCCTTAAATAAAAGGAAATTGAACGACTTTTTATATGATCATTCCAGTTGTTACTGTGAACTTTTTATGTTTTCTTCCTTATCGATGTAAGAGATATCACCAGCATACTTGAACTCTTCTAAGACAGGGAGATCTCCCTAAATGTTGACTGAGTATATCATAGTATCGACACATTCATTTAGGTGTAACATGGGCAATGTGGGTATACTTTGTAAATAATGGACAAAACTTAGAACTAAGCTAAAAATGATAACCATGTAAGTTGAATCACAGTTTTATATATGCTATTTAAAATATAGTTCAGCTCCATCTATAATAAAGGCTCATGAGAGGTACAGATTCATGATCCTACACAATAACCATAGAATGTGCCTTTAGAGTAACCACTTCAGAGTTCATACTCCTGGGCCTACAAGTACATAATACTAGACAATTTTACTATTTGAATAATGCTAATGCATCCAGTTTACAATTTAGGTTCTCTATCCTCCACCAAGAAAAGTGAATCATAAAACAGCTTTTATGATCTTAAACAATAGATATGCCTTCAATTCTTAACTAAGTATGAAATTTCCACCAGTTATTTAAACTGGTATACGAAGATGGGATAAAGAACATTCAGCCTTAGAGCATAAAGCATTGTGATTGAAAACTTCGTACTCATACATTTTAACTACTCAAACTTGAGGGATCAAATTGACGGTGCGTAACATAAAAACATCAATTAGTAAAAGCACAATGCTTAAGAAACTGGTTAATAGGAAATGTTAGGCCCGTCATATCTCATTGAGATATTAAATAGTATGCCCTAATCAACCATGTTCAAAGAAACAGCAGACAAGCTGACTTTCGTCTGAATTATATATTCTAGAATTAGGAGATGGTACCAATAGATAAGTCTCGCATATGAATCCATATGGAGGTGGTTTTGCTAACAGAAATCTTAGAAAATCAGAATTATCAACGGTAACGGATTGTGAAATCACTCCGCTGACTCTTCTGTGATCTGAACACCAAAAAAAGGGGTCTTACTAATAAAAAAATTAATCCACGACTTTAATGTTTGCTTTAAAATGAGAACATAAGTAAGAGGTAATGTAAAGTAGCAACAATGTGCCAAATCCGAATCGCTTGGTCATAATAAAAAACAAACCTTGTAGAGACTAACAAAAATTAAGCCTAGAGAAGTTGCAAACATTGCTGTTAGGTACAAATACTTGGTAGATACATATTAATGGACCAGGGCAATGTTAAAAGTAGTACATTTTGGTAACACGGGTAAAGTAAGGAACCATAATGGCATTTGCAATGGATTACTACTATATAGTTACAAGTAGAAACAAGAGTGTAGACTATGTACATGACCCACTTTTAGGATACAATACGTCAAATAATACAGCGAGATATAACTCGGAATGAATAGAAGTTTACAACCTGACTGCACAATTTGAGCAATTATGTTTCATCAGCCTTTGGCTCGAGCACCACAGGGATTTTCTCTACTTGGTCACCACGTAACACCTCCACAGTGACCTGCCCATCAAGAAACAGCTAATGTTACAAGTTGGCGGATAGTGTTCAACTAAAGTTAAATCTCAAGACCTTCAAGACAGTACTTCTTCTTTTCACCATTAAGATATGTTGAGTATGACAGTCAAATTATAGTATTAAAACAAGGGGAGGGTAAAAGCTTAGCCACCATTGGTTTGAGTGACATAAAAGTAACGAACTACAGGTTAATGCCCAGTGTTAAAGAAGCTGAAGATTAAATTACAGAAAACAAAAAGTGGTTTTGAAGTTACCGTTTCACCAACTTTACATTGGTCAAGAATTATGTACAGATAACTTCCATTAGCGACCTTCTTTCCATTTACATATGTGATAATGTCACCAAGTATGAGCCTTCCATAGGTATCACGTTTCGTTGATAGCAGACCCTGTAGGTGGAGATTGAACAGAAATAGATCATCAGCTTATTTTTAAGGTTCAAAACACACATAAGTAATCATGACAGAAGATTACACACATGGATGCAAATACATACATCTGAAGTGTAAAAGCTAAAAATACTTGTACTAGTCCATATAACTCATTATACTTTCTCAATTTTTAAACCACTCATTATACATCACCGTTTCGACTAATTATGCTTAATTAACTCTTCTTTCTCACATTAAAAGATAATAATGCCTCTTGTCTTCTTCACAAGCCATCACCACCACCTCCGGCAGCCAAAACCACCACCACTTCCGGCAGTCATCATATGCAACAGTAATAAATAAATACTTATAAAAGCACCAGCATTGTCATATGGATTGCTTCAATTGCTTGCCTGTTGCAGCTCTCGTTAGTGATAAGATTTTGTGACCTTTTATGGTCAGATCACAAAATATATGTCAAAGGGTGGGCCATGAATGATCGTGGGGTTTCATATTTCGGTGCTCATACTATACTTGATAAATGTTACTTATAATCTTGGTGTTAACCTTGCAATGTGTCTCTCTTTGGAAAGAAATAGTGTTAACCACGCAATTCGAAATGGAATCATAATTTTGTTTTAATGTCAGTTCTTAACAAGTCTCAAACGTGTTATTTTTCTCTTTATGCAGGTTGTAGAGAACGGGTACGAGTTCTTCGCTTACAAGTCTCATGTTTGGCGGGAGTTGAGATGTGGAAGATGAATATTAAAGAAATGACTAAATTACCCTTAAAGATGGTATATATGAGTGGTTTAAAAATTGAGAAAGCATAATGAGTTATATGGTACATAGAGTATTTTTAGCTTTTACCACATCTTAATTACCACAACACGGTAAAAGAGCATGAAAACAGAATTACCGCTTTTCCAGCCGGGCCATTTGGAGGAGCATCTAAGACAAGCACTCCACTGACTCCCAGTTGCTCCACAGACTGATCAGGTGCAAACTTAATTCCTAAAATAGGTCTAGTAACTTTCCCAAATTGTACCAACTGGTCAACAATTCCACCAACCTGAAAAATGATTCAATCAGTACATCCAATGAAACGATAAATTATTTTGGAGGCTTTACAAACCTAGATTAATATAAATGAAGGTAGAGTAATGTAACTCACTGTATCAACTGGAATGGAAAATCCAACGCCAGAAGATGCACCAGATGGAGAGTATATAGCTGTATTTATCCCAATGAGGTTTCCTGAGCTATCAAGAAGTGGGCCTCCACTATTTCCAGGGTTGATAGCAGCATCTGTTTGGATAACATCTTGGATTGGACGGCCGGTTGCAGCAGAGCTAATTTCTCTTCGTAGCCCACTACAAAAACAAATAAATATATATCATACTAATTTAACAGCCAGTAGGTATTCTTATATTCTTATCTATTGAATAAAAATTTATAACTACTTCCACTAGAATATTTGGTGCAAAGGGATATACGTTTGTTTTTGTGGTCTAAGATCTTCCCTATACCAATTCTATATATTATCTTCTTTAGGCTGACATAGTGTTCTGGTTTTGTGTTTGAAACTTTGAATACTTAAATGAATCTTCTTCATCAAGTTCTTGTATCTATTTTGTATAACGCACTCAGACATATTGAGTTTGCAGCTAGTTTAGCACATTTAGACTTGCAAAGCCCACACAACTGCATCCGTGTTTTCTTGGAGGGCCTGTCCTTCAATCACATAGTGAACATCATACACTCTCATAAAGGAATCCCAGAAGAACATAGATGCTCCAGAGTTCCTACAAAGGGTAAAAACAACTCTCTAGATTGACCTGGAGAAAACAAGGCTATCCCAAGTTCATAACCACTGTAGCCTGGCATGACTTGTATTCAACACATATCTCTTATATCTGATACAATGCGAAAGAAAAGAATGGAAGACTAAAAAAAGTGCATCTTTCTGTTGCCATCCTAATTGCTCTGCCCTTGTAAAAGGTTACACTTGATCATTTCTTTCTGCAATTGGTATTTTTGTTCAGTCTCAATTGCTCACCATAATGGTTGTGCTTGTTTATTGTCAGTCTAAATTCTAATTGCTATAGAATAGATGGTTCAGAACATACGGTCATTGATTGCAATTATTTTAGGATTATTAGCTTTCTTACTGTAGCGGATTTTGTTGGTTAGTTGATAAATTGACAATGCATGGTGACTTGAACAATAATACTTCCTTAACTATGTACTTAATAAGTCTTTTTGATGTTGGATTGTTTCAATTGTTTGCAAATGTTTCAAATAAAATAAGAATATAGGATATTAGGATTGTGTTTCATGGTATATTGTATTTCTTTTTTTGTAATTAGGGTTATTGGAACATTTAACAACTTCTCACAGTACATATTCCACAACAGGCACTTGTCAGTTGTCACTATGGTCATCTAGTGGCTCGGTACTGCCTTACTTACCATAGGAACAGATTTCCCCTCAAACTGTTGCAATTTAATTGTATTTAATTTATGTGTCTCCATATGATTAAAATATACAATGCAGTGTGTCATGTTGATAAATAATACGGAGTAATGGATTTAGATCCCTTCTTTTAGTGAAGATGCTGGCAATTCCTGGTACCAACTGTTCCTAATATGTTCCTAAACACAGAAAAACATACCTTATCTTTGACAAGTGTAATACTAATACTAGGAGGCTAGGAGTTACTTTAATAAAAGTTATCACTTAATTTTATTTGTCAATGTGGTTAAAGAATAAAATGCAGTGCACTATGTTATACCTTCCTTAATCAAGATCTAGGTAATTCCTAGTAAGGGTATTCCTAATATGTTCCCACGTGCCTCAAAAGCAAATCCTGGTTTACCAGGTATAAAACTAAGAGATACTGTCACAAATGTCCCTGTGTGTTTGTTGCGGTAATTCATACCTGATGACACCAGTTGTTAGTGTGTGATCAAGCCCAAACTGCAAAAGATACATGAACTGTCAGACTAAGTCATCTGCAAAAGTAACAAGTGCAAGTACAGGAAAGGGTAGCTAAAACTGATTATCAGTAAAACCGCTTCAAAGATGAGCAACTACAAATCACATGCAACCTCAACACAGAAAAGAGCTTGGCATAAACCCTTTACCCAAAAAAAAGAGCTTGAGAGAGTTGCTGCTAATTTCTTTCTTTTCCTTAGATCATATTTCTCAAGGTCAGGATATCCAACAGTAAACAAAACTTAAGGTCTATGCAACCCTAAATAAAACTCAGTTCCACATATACACGATTTACTTTATGGTTCATCATTTAGTGAGTTGTGCTACACCCTATCAACAGAAAAAGAAAAAAGAGCATCTACCTACAGAAAGGGCATATTGATGCTAACATTACAAATGACATATAACAAATAAAGATTAACACCTAATGAGGATTGTTAATGCTCAGAATACAGATTGAGCAGCTATTAGCAAAACACATACAGCACAAATGTGCAATATAAGTATAAATATATATTCTCATGCACAGAAACAGTATATGCACACTCACAGGGTTTCCTATAGCAAATACTTTTTGTCCAACAAGCAGATCAGCAGACACACCAACTGGTATTGGTCTCAATAAATCTGTTGGTGCATCGATACGCAGTACCGCAACGTCCTTATCTTGGTCGAATCCAACAACTTTTGCATCATATGTGCTCTGATCAGCAAGAGTTACCCTGAATGTACATAAACTAACTCTCAATACCAATGATTAAGACAGATAATGTAACCACATTGGACAAACCATATTATGTCTTGTGTGAGGTTAACAAGATATCGAAGGCATTTTCCTAGTATTGCTACAAGCTGCAGTTTTGTCTCCGTTTGTAATTATACTCGTCTTTATACCTTGAATTATTTTTAGGGAGTGTTTCTTGGAGCTTGTGTTTTGGGCTTAGGCTTATATTTTAAAGCAGCTTATGGCTTATAAATAACAAACTCATAAGCCCATGCTTAGTGTTTGGGTTAGCTTATTATAGTTAAAAGAAGTAAAATGACCAAAAAGTACATCTGTTCTGGTAACATCCATTACATAAGACCACCCCTCCTCAAATAAGCAACAAAATTTGGCCATATTAAAACCCCCCTCAGATAAGCTCATAAGCTCAACCAAATAAGCTTAAATAAACAGTTGATTAAGCCTATTTTATTTATATGAGCTAATAAGCTCATAAGCCTTCTAAATTAATGACAACAAGCTATACATTATGGGAGGCATCTATTACTTATTTACTGCTCTATTGCTGAAATTTTCATGTCTCCAAACATATTCTTTTTTTATAATT
This sequence comes from Chrysanthemum makinoi, assembly GCA_910596185.1. Lineage (NCBI taxonomy): Eukaryota > Viridiplantae > Streptophyta > Magnoliopsida > Asterales > Asteraceae > Chrysanthemum > Chrysanthemum makinoi. The sequence goes on from OU343220.1 coordinate 168,852,279, forward strand.
AACTGGAAAGTTAAATTACAACTTGAAAACAATCATTCAACTCATTGTTCATAGTCAGAGTCTTAAATGACAGTTCACAGGCATATTCCAGGACAGGAAAGAGTGAAAAAGGAGAAACTTAACCAACCTGAGATCAGACGCACCTCGAATCACATGATAATTCGTGACAATGTGACCCTTTTTATCCCAAACAAATCCTGACCCAGACCCCTGGGGCACCTCCAATACATCCAGAGTAAAGGCATCCTGCCTAAACAACAAAACTTCACTCAAACAACTAATAAATCAACAAAAATCTAGTATCTATCCATTAGCAACTTAGCATCATATCTACTGCTATATGTATATGTTATGACTTAGAAAGATCATCATACACATATTTACACTAAGCATAAGAACCTTAACTACATGGTAGGAAAACCTACAGTAATAACTAACTCCAACAATATCCAGTAATAATAATTTCAATCCAGTGATCCAATAAAAAAACTATCTCACATTCCAAATTTTATATGCATGTGAGTTCGAACATCACAATTATATGCATTTAAAGTTAAAACTGAGCACATCATTGCGTACAAAATTCAACAAAATAAAGGCGAGAACAACAAAACATCACTCAAACAACATAACTTCATTTAAACAACAAACAAATCATCAAAAAGTCACCATCTCAATCAAGTTCATTTGATCAAACTGCCCTAGGGAACTATCACATTAGTTCATTAGCAATCACTTTCTACACATCTATTCACTTATTTAGCTTAAACTGTTTAAAAATGCAAAAGATCTACACATACTAAATCAATCATCACAATTAAGTATTTAAATGAACACTATCATTCCGTACAAAAGGTTCTAACAGTAATTACATCACTTATAGGCTATAATCTTACCTACCTAATAATAAACCTAACTATCTAGCCTAACCAACTCTAAAAGGTCCATTAGCAATCATTTCTATCACAAATTGCAAGCAGTCTGCACCATTTCATCAATCATCATATAATTTAACATTTTATAAGAGAGTACTTATAAAACGCTGAGTTAGCAACATAAACACACGAATGAGTACATAAAGTTAACTAACTACTAACAAACTTAACTAAATCTAACAATCTCACTCAGTAATCATTTCATTACATTAATTCAGTGATCAACGCAAATCATATCGAATCACTCCATACAAAAGTATTTAACTGAGTACTTATAAAACGCTAAATTGCTGATATCAATCAGCAATCATTTCATTACATTTATTCAGTAATATACGCAAAACGATATCGAATCATCACAATTATTAAAAAATAAACTACCTAGCAGCTAAATTAGTGATATAAACAACAGAAGGAGTATTCTCCTGAAAAAGGCGAACAGTGGCGAGCTCATCCGTCTGCAGCTTCTTCGAAGGCGTAACGACGAAAGCGTTGGCAGTTAAATCGAGATCATTTACAATAAATACAGATACAGATATAGCTACTGAAGTTAAAACTACGAAGAATGAATCTAGAAGCTTCTTGACGGTTGTGGTTGGTGATGAGTGATGAGAAGTGATGACGTGGAAACTGTTGCGATGGGAGAGTGTGGAAATTAACGGGCGTTTGGGAGATGGAGTACGGAGATGGAGTGATGGAGATGTGTGTGTGGATGTGGTGGAGAGGAATGCGTATGCAGAAGCCATTCCTGTTTGGAGACACCTGTAGTCGTGGCTTTGGGTATTTTAAACAATTGTTTTAAGAGTGTTCGTTAGGAGTTTATTATTAAAAAAAGTTATTAACGCTCACTCATCCATTTAAAAGAAATCAATGCGTTTGACACCATCTGCTTTGATATACTTTCTCGTTTTTTCATTTTTTCGTTAATAAAAAATCATATATGATAAAACACTAAATTGAATATCAGTGATATTATATAATATCATATGTGATGTTACACTAATATCACATGTGATATTACATATCATATATGATATTACACTAATATCACATATGATATTCAAATTAGTGTTTAATCATATATGATTTTTCAAAATTTCAATAAAAAACGTAAAATACTTTTGTCGAAAGTATATGTTTTATATTTTTTCGTTTTGAAATCTCATCCATTATCAAATAAAATGGAGTGTTAATCTTAAATGATGTTATTAACGCACCATGTTGCTTGTTTGACTTGCTCTCTATGAATGTTAGTGTTAATAAATAGAATGTACATTTTTTTTTTTAAAATAAGTGGACTAAATTATCAATGTACTTTTGTATTTGTTTTGTTTTGAAATATTTATCGTTTTATTAATAGAGATAGCTATCAAATTATCAATCTTTCAGGTTTCGTTATCTATTAAGTCAGTCATTTATTTTTCAGGTAATCAATAGTTATTAGCAGGGTATCCGCGTGTTGCAGTGGCGAGTACCATGCAATTAAAATATTCAGGGAAAATTTTTTAGTTTTATATTTTATGATACAGTAGATATACGGATGACGACAGTTTCAGTTTTAAATACTTTTATGCAATAATAATATTTTTTATATAAAAACTGTAGATTATCCACCTGATGTTGTGACAATACTGAGTTGGTAGCTGGTATATTATTAAATAATAACATCATAGCGAATTTTAAAAATCACTTACATTAAACAAAAAAAATTAGTTCTCGAAAAACAATGTTTGATATATTTGTCCCACATAGATGGATGATACAAGTAAAATATTACTTATAAAGATAAAGAAAAACTGAATATTCAAAAAGTTACGTGGGTTACTTTAAAAAGTATAATAATTATTATACAAATATACATAATAAATATTAAATATATAATTAGCACTTTGCAACTTTGCATTTTTTGCTTTGAAAAAATCGTTCGATTTTTATAAAACAAAGTTTTTAGTTTTTAGGGTAAGTTTTATCAAAAAATTTATAAAAGGTGTATATGTTGGTTCTTGAGTCATTCTTGCAATTTAATAATATTTTTAGAACATTATTATTTAGTATGCATTTGAAACACTATTTATTTAATAATATCATTTTTGGACGACTTTTATGGGCTAGCTGAACCGGTGGTGACTCCAGTTCCCGATTGAACTCATTGGTCTGGTCTGGTTTTAAAACCACATGTACCATCAACTTTTTTACATATAAATTGTATGAAGCTTTGTGTGTTTTATTAGTTTGTATTATATATATAATAACAAGTATTTTTCATATTAGGGGTGTTTTAAAAATAACATTTATTAAGAAATTATTGTTATAGATGTACTTTTTTCTTATATTAAATTACTTTGTATTTTTTTTTTTTTTAAACATGTCTATAAAAAGTGCTTTAAAGTGTTGCAACCAATGCTATTATAGATGTACTTATTAAAATTTGTGATTATAAGCAACTGTTGAATCTTAATTTTTTAAGCCTTCCATTTTAGGATTGTCCCAAATGCTTTATAATGAAGTATAGATATGTGTAGATGTGTATAATCATATAAATTAATAATTAGCACTTTACACCTTTGCATTGAAAAAATTGTTTAATTTTTATAATAAGTTTTATCAAAAAATTTATAAAAGGTGTTATGTTGGTTCTCGAGGCACTATTGCGATTTAATAATATTTTTTGAATATTGTAATTTAGTATGCATTTGAAGCTCTATTGATTAATAATATCATTTTCGGACGACTTTTATGGGGTAGCCGAACCGGTGGTGACTCAGTTTCCTGATTGAACTCGTTGGTCTTGTCTGGTTTTTAAAACCACATGTACCATCAACTTGTTTAGATATAAATTGTATGAGGCTTTGTGTGTTTTGTTAGTTTGTACTATATGTATAATAAAAAGTATTTTTCATATTAGAAGTGTTTTAAAAATAACATTTATTAGGTAATTATTGTTATAGACGTTTTTTTCTTATATTAAATTACTTTGTATTTTTTTTAAACATGTCTATAAAAAGTGCTTTAAAGTGTTGCAACCAATGTTATTATAGATGTACTTATTAAAATTTGTCATTATAAGCAAGTGTTGAATCTTAATTTTTTAAGTCTCCCATTTTAAGATTGTCCCGAATGCTTTATAATGTAATGTAGATATGTGTAAATGTGTATAATGATATAAATTAACAATTAGCACTTTGCACCTTTGCATCACTTACTTTGAAAAAATCATTCGATTTTTATAATACAAAGTTTTTAGTTTTTACGGTAAGTTCTATCAAAAAATTTATAAAAGGTGTATATGTTGGTTCGCGAGACACTCTTGCGATTTAATAATATTTTTTGAATATTGTAATTTAGTATGCATTTGAAGCTCTATTGATTTAGTAATATGATTATCGGACGACTTTTATGGGCTAGCCGAACCGGTGGTGACTCCGGTTCCTGATTGAACTCGTTGGTCTAGTCTGGTTTTTAAAACCATATATAACATCAACTTGTTTACATATAAATTGTATGAAGCTTTGTGTGTTTAATTAATTTGTACAATATGTATAATAACAAGTATTTTTCATACTAGGGGTGTTTTAAAAATAACATTTAATAGGTAATTATTGTTATAAATGTTTTTTTCTTATATTAAATTACTTTGTATTTTTATTTTTTTAAACATGTTTGTAAAAAGTGCTTTAAAATGTTGCAATAAATGCTATTATAGATGTACTTATTAAAATTTGCCATTATAAGCAAGTGTTGAATTTTAATTTTTTAAGCTTTCTATTTTAGGAATGTCTCAAATGCTTTATAATGTAGTATAAATATTTGCATTCGTAGAGTGTCCACAATGATTGAGTTTTTTATTTGGTTTATAACATGTCAAATCATCAACTAATACACTTTTTGATATTATAAACCTATTACCAATATGTATAAATCTTTTACAATTATATTAAGTGTTCAACTATAACACGCATGCACTAAATTATTAAGAGATTTAGGATTTCTGACTTCTTCATGATATAAATCATAAGCTCACTATGGTTGAAACAAAAAATAAACCTTTTCATAGGTTTTCTCTCATATGGTGGATACTTTTATATGACCACTTTGGTGCTAAGGTGAATCATATGTGATATTTTAGTGTTAGGTGTTACTTAAAATATTTTTAAAAGCAAAAAACAAAATTGATAATCACAAATTCATAATCATTCTTCATCTCCATTACAACCATCTCGCATCTTTATTTAACAATACTTAGGGGCATTTGGGTCGTTGTAATCAAGTGTAAGATGTGATCGTAATCTGATTACATTACGCAGACTGTTTAATTTGCAGATTGGAAGGAATTGTAATTCATATTATATTACGTAGGATGTTTTGTTTCCGTTATATTTGTAATTCAGTCACTCCAATTACACCAAATGAGGGAATTCAAGTTATATATATAAATAGATGGAAAGTTTTAAATTGCGTTATAATTTAGGATTTTATACTTGAAAGCGTCAATGTTTACAAATCATCATCATCATCATTATTATTATTATTATTATTATTATTATTATTATTATTATTATTATTAAATTTTGGTAAATATTACTCCCTCCGTCCCATAATTATTGTTCACTGTTGACTTTTGAAATTTTTATTTTTTAACTTTGACTTTAATTTTTTTTTCTTTTTGGTTATATTATACTTGATAAAAATTATGTTAATAAAAATACATTTAATAGCCAATCCATTAATATATTTTTATCAAGTATTATATAACACAAGTAAAAATATTGAAGGTCAAAATTGAAAGATAAAGACTTCAAAAGTCAAAAGTACACAATAATTATGGAACGAAGGGAGTACTTTATTAGAAATTCATAAAATTTACAAAAAAATGTTGAGAAGCTGATATACTATATTGGCCACCACTTCTCTAACTATAATAATCATATAATATTTAATAATAATAATATCTAGTAATTGTTATTATAACATCACTTTATTAGAAATTTAAGATATTTTATTATATTAATAGTTATTTACTTTTATTAAATTTAACTCGTTTTATTATTATTATTAGAGTAAACTCCAAAATACATCTCTGTGGTTTGCCCCGCACCATACATCCCTTACCCAAAAGTTCAGACATATACATCACCCCGTTAGTAAACGTTTGACTATATACATCCACAAGGACGAACGGTGCAAAAATTGTGTCGTTAACGGTAAGTTGGTCATTTTATCTCCCCCTTTTAACCTTCTCCTGCTACCTCACTACCCTTATCTCTTCTCTCTCACTACATGTGCCTCCCCCATCCTCTCTCTCTCTGGCGAACGAAAACAGCAGCAACAACCATACCGCCACACAGCCATCATCACCATCCACCACTCCTCCCACTTTTGAGTCAAGAGAGACGAGTAGATTGAGAAATCAAGGGTCTGGTTCGGGTTTAGATGGAAATAAAAGGGTCTTGTTTGGTTCGAGTTAACCACAGTCGCCATCTTCACCACCATCATCACCGCCACCTCCTTTCCCTTCTTGCTCCTCAGTTGTTTGGTATGGTCAATCTTGACCTTGGTTCATACTATCCTTATTTAAAAACCAAACATAAAACAAATTCTAAAATGATTTGTTATGTTTCGTGGATTAAAAGATGAATCCAAAAATGTTTTTCGTTTGGTAAATAAGGATTTAAGGGGGTGCTTGTTTCAGTTTGATCATGGATCCGGGTTAAACCCAACTGCTTTCGGGTCGACACCCATCTAGGGTCACGATGTGGTCTTAGGTCCGATTGAAAACCCTTGAAGGGGTGTTGAGATTTATCTCATTTTCCTGTTGAGATTTATCTCATTTTCCTTTCTCTTTTTGCTTGTTTAATAAGCTGTCGGCTTATTTGGTTTTTTAATTCAAGCTTAATTGAGACTCTAGGCTTATGTGATTTTTCTTGCTTGGTCTTGTGTTTCTCAAGTCATAAGGAAAACCGATTTGTGTTTTTTGATTTGGGTTTTTGATGTGTGTTTTTGATTTGGGATTATTGTTTTTGATTGTGTTTTTGATTTGGGATTTTTGATTTGGGTGTGTTTATGACTGAAAGTGATAAAAGAGTGAAGTAGTGGGAGATAAAATGACCAACTTACCCTCACTTAACTGCCACGTGTCCAAGTTAACGACCCAATTTTTGCACCGTTCGTCCTTGTGGATGTATATAGTCAAACGTTTACTAACGGGGTGATGTATATGTCTGAACTTTTGGCTGAGGGATGTATGGTGCGAAACGGGACAAACCACAGGGATGTATTTTGGAGTTTACTCTTATTATTATTATTATTATTATTATTATTATTATTATTATTATTATTATTATTATTATTAACATCACTTTGTTATAAATTAATAAGATTTACAAAAAATTAGTGGAAGTCGAGATACTATTTGAGCCCTCACAAGAAACTAATATGATTTATTATTATTATTATTATTATTATTATTAGTAGTAGTAGTAGTAGTAGTAGTAGTAGTAGTAGGAGCAGCACCGACAGGAGCAGCAGCAGTAGTAGTAGTGCTAGTAGTACTATTATTTTTAACTATAATGACTGCATATTACGTTTCATTCACATTAAAACTAATTCAAAATACAACTTGTTGGAACATAAAAAGTGTAAATCATTAGTCCAAGGATCTCTATTTATATTTTGTAATAGCTTAAGGTACATTGTGTAGTTTTGTTATGCTCTGCGAGACTTCTTACTCTCGCAACACTTGTATAATTTCGAGCGGAAGCTAACCTTTTGTATGGTCCCCCTACCACATGGGTTATGTGATGTGTGTTATTCACCACTCTTGCAAGACTTTCCTTCTTTCTCTCTCTAGAATAAAGTGTACACATCCACTTTATCTCTCTAAAGTTCTTTAAGTAGACGTGATTATTGGAATAACAATTGGTATCAGAAGCCAAATATGATTCATTGTTTCATATAGTAGTGTTTTAGCTTCGTTTACATCTTCATTAGTAGTAAAGTTGTGACTTTTTATAAATTTTAAAAACTTTCTCTCTCTAGATTTGTTTTCTATCGTACAACTTTATAAAATAATTCATATACGTGTTTAATCTTATAAACTTGTGTTAGAAAAACATACTAGAGATTAAGGAAACATATTTTTTATCATTTTATACAAATACTTTATGAATTTGGTGAAGATTTGTGCTTAAAACGTGGTTAACAAGTTTGGAAAAAGTGTACTTTTTGTTCATAATTATAGGGTTTTGATTTGCTCACAAAATTTCGCTCGCATCATTAAGGTTTTGCTGCAACAGTTTGGTGTAAGTTGGTTGCAATAGCTATTATTGTTTGGATTACAATAGAAGTTTGCGATACCTGCTTTGCGAAGCAATCTGTTACCCATTGTTTACGAAAGAAAACTCTGCCAGTTTCGCAAGAAATTGTTGCGATAGCTTCAATAGTTGTTGTGATAACAGAAGTTTGCGATACTTGCTTTGCGAAGCAATCTGTTAGCCACTGTTTATGAAAGAAAACTCTGCCCGTTTTGCAAGAGATTTTGCGAGAGTTACTGTTTGCAAGACTTTGTGTTGTGAGACCTTGGTTACAAGAATTTTTACCCACAATTTTTACCACACTCACTTAGCACTTAAGAGACTTGGATTGTGAGACCTTGACCACTGTTCACGAGACTTGACTTTCCATTTTCAATTGGACTTTAATTTATTTCAACTTTGTAAGTGTGAAAATTGTTAAGAGACTTTAATCAACTCAATATCACAACATCAAACATCAAATTCTCAACAATCTCTATATCAACGAGCTAAAACACAACTTTCAAACAAAACAACGTCCCATATCAAAGATCCACCATCACAATGTCTACTACTCAAGATGCATTGGCTGCCGGAAGTGATGCAAGGCCTCCCATGTAGTATCGTGGAAACTATGTTCAACGGTCCTCAAGGTTTATGAATGTTCTTATGGGCTACAAAGAAAGAAAGTTGTTGATTAACTCTATCAAAAAATGGTCCATACGTAATGAAAGAAATTGATGATGCTGCGAACCCAGGACATAAGAGGCTACAAGAAGATGATTTGAGCCCCATTGAACTTGCACAATTTGAAGTTGATATCCGGGCTAAGAATCCGATTCTATGTGGGTTGAGCAATGAGATCTACAATGCCATTAATAGTAATCTTACCGCTCATGATCTATGGAAATATTTGGAAAGGTTGATGCAAGGTGCTGATGTTGGTACTCAGACACAACAGACATTGGCACTGTGGAATTATGAGTCTTTCATGCAATTTCCAAGGAAACCTAGAAGATTCATACATTCGTTTCAACAAGCTTATCAATGAAATGAATCGTCACAACCTAAAAAGAACCAACATTGAACACAACACTATGTTTCTCACAAACCTATAACCTGAATGGAGACGTTTCACCATTGCTATCAGACAGAATCAAGACCTCACAAAGAAAGACATCAACTGATCTTCTAAAACACAATCAGGTTGAAGTCAATGACATCAAAGAACATAAAAGAAAAGGAAAGGAAAAAGATCTTCCAACTCAACAACAAGTTCTTGATCCACTTTCTTTGGTCTCCTCATTTCAACAAAATCATCCACATAATCCATCTTTATATAGCTCAAACAACGACATAACTAACTCACCCATTGAAGATGCACATGACTCTGCTCAATACTTAGCAAATGTTGAACTTAACAAGATAGTTCACAACCTAACATTACTTGGAAAACAGATTTAAACGTCTTTCTACAAACGTCTTACCAACAACAATCTTCGAACCGCTTCAGCACCATTTGCAATGAACAAAAGACAAGATTCTCAACCAAGAGGTGATGTGATAAGGCAAGGTGCACAAAAGACTGAAAAGAATGATGTTGTATAAGATTTTCAAGAACCAAAATGCTTTGGATGCGGTCAACAAGGTCACTTTGCAAGAGCTTGTCCAAATGGGAAAGTGTGTAACAAGGCTTGTTACAGACAAAAAAGGTTGCTTACTGATATGGAGGAAAAGGTCAACTTCTAAATGCTGATGAGAATGACTTAATGGTTGATACAGATGATGAAGGAGAGATACTAGAAACAAACATGGTGTTTAAGGCTTCTTTGGAGAAGGTGGATGTCTATGAAGCTCAAGATGAAGGAGCAACTCCAAGCTATGACATTGATGCAGAAGAAGATGACACCCTCATCACCAAGGTACACTCATCATATGCTTGTGATATAATTGATCTTGATGACTTAATCCTTGGTAACATTCTTACAACTAGTAAGATAAACTGAAATTAACACATGTAGCTTAACACCTACAAGTGATAATCTTCAATTATCAACTACGAATACAGAATGCGACCATGAATCAAAAAGTCAAGATCACAAAACATATGCTTCAAAATTATGCCACCGTTCAATCTCAAATTCAAAATTATGCTAACTTGATAAAACAAGAACAAGATAAAAGTGCTTCTTTAGAGAAGAAAATCACAGGCATGTTACATGGTAAACCGTCTAAACGACCGTTAGTGCTTTAAATTCTTGAGCTACAAAATGAGATTTTTCAAATTCAACGAAACATTTCAACTTTTGATAACATTAAAAAGAATTATGAAAATGAAGTTTCAAAACTTAAAGAAGAAAAAGTTAATTGTATTCAACAATAACAAGAGCTGAAATAAAACTTCGCACTACCGATCAGACTATTCAGACTATGCACATATTAATAACCAAATCAGATTCAATCTTGGATCTAAAACAGGATCTTGGTTGTCCTAAACCATCTTATCTTGATATGGCAAAATGTACTGAACCTAGTTTGTATAATATTGATTACATGAGACGTGACATCTTCAAAGATTACTTGTTTGTTCCTAATGATATCTCACAAGAGGAAACTGAAAAACATTTCAATGTTAAAAATAAGAACACAAATTTCTCCTTCTTTAGTGCAGATTGTGGTTTGATTAACCAAGAAAACATTCTTTCAAGAAAGGAAACAAAATTGAAAGATCATGTGGCACAGATTTCTGAAAATCCATATGATCATAAAAAATTTGAGATTTTAGCTAGACAAAGTTTTTGTAATCTCAAAAATCAAATAAATTGTACACTATTGGAAAACAAGCGTTTAAAATGTCTGAACTTTTGATATCCAATTCTTATGAAATGGAAATCTTAAAGGAAGTCAAAAATCTTTTGAAAACTTTTATCGAGCCATCTATGAATAAATTTAATTAAAGATTTATAGCTTTTGAAGACGCATTGATTTCTGAAATGCAAGTTGGTCTAACTTATGTCACATCTCTTGAAGATGCTTATGACTTTCTTAGTCTAAACTCTGATATATAAGAAGAATTTTTTACAAATCAACTTGCTTCAATCAAACCACAATCTTCAACAAATAGGATTGAAATTAAAGAATCTGAAAAAGCACAAACGTTTTTAGAAGTGGAAAACATTTTTCTCAAAGAGAATGTTAATAAATGTTTGCAAAAGAATGTTAAGTTGAACAAAGAATTGGATTGTCGTACTGCAAGATTTGAAACTGCATGTGCAAAACTTGAAAAACAAAGCTTAACTGTGAAGCGAAGGCAATGAAAACTGGAAGAAAACAATTACAACAAACTTTCCTATGAGAGATCTTTTATTAATCATGTATAAACAATATATTACATACCTTATGCAAACCAGCAACCAAATATGTTTTAGATCTTAATCAAACCATAATGATCACCAATATTGTAATGATGAACTAATCACCTTCCACAAACTTCAGATCAAAGTGTATGATCAACGCACGGTTATTGCACACTAATACTTAGGAAACTTCCTTCGGATGCTATTGCTAATTACAAAAAATCATATCTTAAAGAGATATTGATCATATCAAGTACATGTCACAAATAACAATCACACAATCATATAAAGTAACACATTATCATATACGGTTTCACATAAACACACGAATGTGTTTGCGTGTGTACAAGTCAACGACACCGATGGTGGAGAGGGTGGCGAATTAATGTTTTGGCTAACAACTGCAATTAAGTTAAAACCTAATTGTATTTATAGGCTCCTAACATAACGAAATATTCTATAATATCCATTATATTGTGAAAAGATAACTTCTAAATAATTAAAAAAATTCTTTCTTATTCGATAAGAAAGTTTATCCTTTGGAAAGTATACTTTTTTATTGAAATAAAAGATATATCTCTACTTCCTTCCTAAGCCATGGCTTATGAATGAAATTTCCTAAGGAATTCGTCCATATACATGGCTGATATTAACTCATGGACTTTCATGATTTTTTGCCAAAGTCTATTGGTCCAATGGTTAATTACTAGTTATCGTAATTAAGCTTAGCTGCTAATTAAGTCATTTCAATTCCTATTTAATATTTACTAATATATATATATATATAGTGTAGTGTTCTATGCAGTACCAATTTTAGGTGCAGTACTTTACAGTACTGATAACATCAAATAATCCTGATTTTTAAGTGTCAATTTCCCCCGTTTATGCTCATATTTTATGTTGTTTATATGGATATATACTCTTATTTCTTTATATTTCATTTCCAGGTAATATATGAGCATTGGAGCTTAGAGACGCGGTTTTAGAGATATTCTTAATAGTTTTCACCTTAGAATGCCCTTATTGAAGAAGCTACGGCGTAACCCCTACTCTCATTTACGCCGTAGCTAGGATTACGTTTGTGAAGACCAAGTCAACAGCAGTTACAGCGTAACTATCAACTTAAGTTACGTCGTAACTATCTAGGTCATGTGGAATTTTGCGCCTCCATCAACTATGCCGTAACCTCCAAATATGAATTACGACATAACCAGCACTACGAGACTTGAGTTTGGAGGATAATTAAGTTACGACGTAATCAACTATTAATTTACGGCGGAGCTTATAATTACGGCATAACTATTCTTAAAGTGTAATCACCACTACGAGAGTTGAGTTTGGAGGATCATTAAGTTACGGCGTAACCACATTATTAGGTTACGCCGTAACTATGGTCGGGCCTATAAATACAAGCCCTAAAATTTGCATTATTCATCATTCACTCACCAGACAAAAGCAGAGAACGCGAAGAGGGTTCCAAGGGCAGATCATATTCAGCATATGGAGCTATTTCCAAGGGAGAAATCACATCATATCTGTGGAAAACTAGAAGGGGGGTTGAATAGTTTTACCAATTAAAAACTTCCTTTTAAATATTTAGATCGACTTATGTCAATCTATTTAGATGTGTGTGTTGGATGTTGATAAACAAACATAGAAGTATGTAATGAAAAGATAAGAGTAAGAAGCACAAAACCACAACGCGAGTATTTATAGTGGTTCGGCTACAAGGACACCTTCCTTGCCCTACTCCACTCCCCGAGTCACCCACTCGAGAGTTCGTAATCACTACACGACACCAACTCCTTATGGCGGAGAAGCCTTCACAACGTTGCCTACTCTTTTTTTGGTACTAGGCTAACCACCGGGTTCTTTCACACCAAGGTGAACCACACCTACACAACGTCGCCTACCCTTTATCAGGTACTAGGCTAAGTATCTAGTTCTTTCACACCAAGGTGAACCAAACCTACCACAATGTCGCCTACCCTTTATTAGGTACTAGGCTAAGTACCTAGTTCCATTGCAATGGAGGAACTACTACCCAACACTACACCAACGACTAATCCCAAAGGAGACCAACTCCTTATTACAACATCATCAAGGATATCAATATCCTTGGATCTAGTACTAATCTATCTTGTACATCGAAACACACCATATCGAATGTACATCTAAGGCACCTTTCACTAAGGCCTTTAACTAGATCTTCAAGTCACTCTTCACCAATGTCTTGTGACTTGACTTCTGGCCACCCTTCACTAACGCCTATAATACGAACGATCGACACCTTTCACTAATGTCTTCGTCTTGACACTTGAGACATCTTTCACTAATGTCTCCAACACTACACTTCTTAGAAGAAAGAAAAGAATCATCAACAAGAGGACTTCAGTAGTCTTGATGATGAGGAAGCATGGCAACTCATGGACTTGAGCTTGCTTGTCTTCAAAGGTGGTGATCTCGCCTTTAAGAGGAACCTAGAGAATCACACAAAAACAAAACTACAAACATAGATCACTTGGATATGGAGTTAGAGAGTTTTAAACTCAAGGAGAAAGTATGTGAGAAAGGGTGAGAAACAATGAAGAAATGGCTCACTATTTATAGAGGAAAAAATCTACTGTTCCCCGGATCCCACGGATCCCTCCCAAAAGGATCCATCTAGCGTAAAGCTAGGGATCCGTGGGACGCTCCTCTTTACCCATGGGTATTTTGGTTATGGGTCATGGGTCATGGGTTGATCCATGGGTCTTTAGCTAGATACAATGTATCTCTTGAGTGCAATGCACCTAGTCACATGGGTATGGGTCAATACAATAGGTTATGGATATTATCCATATATGATATAAGCATGATGTCATGCAATGGGTTATGGGTCAAGCTCCATGGGTTGTACCCAACTACATTCAATGTATTTGGTCAATGGGTTGTGATACTTAAGTTTCTACCCATTTATATTACCGAATATACTACATACTAGTTATGTGTATATTTTACCCAAATATGTAAACACTAGTTGTTGTACATATGTAATATTAAATCATAAAATCACTTATACTTGTTTTAGTGTTTTATGTGAATATGTTAGAAACTATTAGTTCAACTTCAAACCATTTACGTATTTTATTTGTTTCGTTAAAAAGATTTTACGTTTGTTATCGACAAAACATTAGAAGATCGTAAAATATAAATAAACGTTTTTACGGCTTATTTGTATTAACAATCTCCCCCTTTTTTTGATGACAAACCATAAAATTATTTTAAGGAAAAACTAAAATTCGTAAAAGTTTGAATTTGTAGTTTTTACTTTCTTCTCCCCCTTTTTGTCGAAACAAAAAGAGCTTCGAAAGGAAACTAACACATTGTTTTAGAGGGAAAAAAACATGTGAAGGAAATAAAAAAATAGAGAGCAAGTAATGGGAAAGGATCTCGTCTTTACTCCCCCTTGACGAGTCCATCCCTATGTAAGAGCGTCAAGAAAATAATACTAAGCTAGTTCATTTGTAACTAAGTTTGCAAAAGAATTCGTCTATGTGACAAATGTGCTCCCCCTTAATGATTGCAATTTTGCAAAGGGATGTCATGAAATGTGATCCTAATATTGCAAGTAATTTGTAATGTATTGCTTTGACACAAAACTCCCCCTAGCTTTAGGATGTCAAAGTCTTTATGTGTAAATTGAATAACTACAAAACAAATGTTAGAAAACAAGTATAATGCACAATTTCCTGCAAATATGATCCACGTTAGTAGAAAGATAGTTTCCTGTCTCACGGATCCCACGGTTCCCTCCTAGTAAGGATCCGTCTAGGCAAATGTAAGGGATCCATCTGGCTGATGATCAATTTCAGCAATGGTGATGTAACAAGTTATGTTAATATCAAAGTGAGATATGTATTATACAAATAATCATATACTCAGAAAAATAGCAAGTAGCATGTATTTTCATTTAATAAAACTAGAGATATGATATACATGACTCTAAAAACTAAGAAAATGGTTGATACATGACTTGGAATTACTAGACTTATCTAGCTAACGCTTGATACTAGGACACCACTAAAATCCTCTAGCTCAAGTTTGTTTAGGTTTAATCTCGTCGAAACGTTCGAGGAGGTGATAAAACATGAAACGTTGATCTTCTCGTACTTCATATATCAAAGTTTCAACATGTTAACAATGATAACAATCTTTGCCATGGCTAGGTAGTGGTGGTGGAAGAAAAGGGATTGCTTGATGTAAAGGATCAAGTGAAGCGGGTTGGGGAGCCTCAAACGACAGAGGGATTGGTGAAGGCGCGTTTGAGAATGGCTCAACCAAGAATGATGGTGGTGGTAGAGAAGTTTCAACTTCCATATGGTCGGGTGATTGACTTTGATAATTTCTGATAATCCAAATGGGATTATATGATGGTGACGGCGAAAAGGAAACCGGAGCAAGTGTTGACTCAACACCTTGATTTTGTACCACTATTCCTCCTAATGAGGAGAATGTTGCCGGTGGAGGAGGATGAGACGGCCTAGGTGGCAAATCCTCTAAATTGTAGAGGTGTGGTGATGATATTGGAGTTGTGAATGAGATAGCTCTAGGAATTAATGGTGATGGTTTAGTGGAGATGGGATTGTTTGGCCTAGGAGGTATGGTGGTGTTTGGCATAGGTAGTTTTGTGGGTACTATCCTTCTAGGGATTGGTTTGATTGGTTGAGGAGTAATCCTTGCATTTGTGAGCTTGACCGGAGATGATTCGGTTGAAGAGATTTCGTGTACAACACGAGCAATTTTCTTGGGTGGTTCTTTGGCGGATAAGTTGCTACTTGGAGTTTTTCTCATGATGAGATGATTCAAAGAGGTTTGTGAATGTTTAAGTTAGAAAGATGAGTTTGAAATGATTGTTTTAGCTAGAGTTGACATAATCTGTCACCCGGATCCCACAGTTCCCTCCACTGAGGGATCCGGCTCTCAGCAGCTATGAAAGGATAAAGATGATGTTTCTAAGGTCTAAGATCTATATTATCTTGAGTGTTTCAGTCCTCCTAAGTGTCTTAAATGAAGGGGTGCTTAAGTGCTTGAGGGTGATAAGTGATGTAGCTAATGATTGCCTTTTATGGAAGAAATTGGAACTTTCATGTGTACCAATAAATGAACAAAGATGACACTAAAGATTTTGAGAGTGTCAAGTGAAGCTAAATGATCCTAGAGATCAGATAGTGACTTAGAGTAATGCTTTGGAGAATATCCTAAAGGCTTAAGATGGAAAAACTAGAATTTGATCAATTTCGACCAATTTTGACGTAAGGGTGATTATGATCAATTTTGCTATAAAAGATTTCCAAAGTTAGATATGAGGAATCATGTGAAAAATGATGTGTGAGCATGAGAGCGGAAGAGTAATGGATTTAAGTGAAATGATAGATCTACAAGCGTCTTTGAGTGTGATCTAGGTGAGTTATGTATAAGTAGGAAGGATCTACTTAACTTGATAAGGACTTAATTTGCCTTAAGATACTATGTCTAGCTTAGTGTGAGGTGTTCTATGGACATGTTTGAAATACAATGTTTGCAATTGCAATTTCTGTTTTCCGGATCCCACGGTTCCCTAAGTGTAGGGATCCGTTTAGCACAAACTTTGGGATCCATCCATCTGCTAAGCAGAGCCTTTACTAAAGGTATGTAATGATCTTGACAATGCATTATACTCCAAGGTTAGTTTAAGAGGTTCTAACACTAAGATATCAAATGTAAGATGTTTTATTTCATGAAGGAAATTGGATTACATTGATAAAGCATGAGTACAAAAGGATTGATTCTATTTGAAAGACTACTAAGTTCCTTGAGTGTTTTCGCTAGAAGGATCATCAAATGATTGATGAGTGTTGGTGGAATCAAGAATGAAGAAAGTCTTCATGAGAAATATGTTTAGCGGTTCCATCATCTTGTTCACAAGTACGTACAACGGACTTTGAAATTGAGGATGAAAATGCATGATGTTATGATAGAGGCGCGTCAAGAACATTCCATAAGGGATGAGTTTATTCTTGGAGCCTTGAAGATTTACAATTCGCCTTGCGTAGAAGTAGGCAAGATTGTATGGTTGTTGTGTTAGCAAACAATACATTATGTGAGCACAACAAGCGGGAAGGATTTCTCGATTTCCCCTAAGACTCCAAACATTTTCACGTAGGATGAGTGCAAGGGGCTTGTACTCTTCTCGGATGTCCCATGTAAAAATAATGTTTGGATCGGAGTAATATGGTCGAGGTTTGCATATTATGCGATTTAAATCCTCCGGGGAGGGTATGTGAGAACAATATGGACTATTTTCTTCACAAAAGTTGAAGAGAGAATCAAGAGACCAATCTTCGGTGAAGGCACATTTTCCATGATTTAGAATCCGGAGGATGTGAGCAAAATGCCCAAGGGTTAAAGCAAACTTTTGGTTTTTGATCCAAAACCAAAGAGATAGAGAGCGATCCTCGTTACGAACGAGTTCAACTTGAAGGAAGAATTCCAATACAAACCTTGGACATATTTTCTCGTTGATTTCGAGAAGACATTCCAATCCTATGGTCGGAAGGAGGTATTGATACCTTCTTCGAATTGTAGAGAGGTGTCTACAATACGTCCTTCGTGGAAGTGATGGTTTTCGAGATTATTGAACCCACGGACATGATTGCCAGGTGTGTTGGGCTCAAGGGAGTTGTTCGGAGAGTAGACGCTAGTGAGTGAAAAATCAAACTCATATTCATGCGTCATAGTTGAACCTATAGAAAAGATGAGTTAATAGAAAGTGATGTTTTGTGGTCAACCAGTTTATCTAACGTTTTTTACTAGATTTTTATTAACAATGGTTTTTAACACTAATGACACTTAACTCACTTATGGTTTTGACATTCTAGTGGAATATTACTTTTAGAAAGAAAGTGGTTTTTATTTTGCATGAAAAATTGTTGTCCAGGTGTACGGATCCCACGGTTCCCTTTAATAAGGGATCCGGCTAGTCAAACTTTTGGGATCCGTGGATCTGGAAAAACAGAAACAGATTTCTTGATAAAAACATAGGTTTTTAGATCTTATAGTTTTATACAAAGATATGTGTTTTAGCCTATATTTTCATTTAGCATGCATACATGGCTTCTAATGTATCATGAGAGAATGAAATAAATCAAAAAGAAATGATAAGCACATTATGATAATAATAACCTAGATAAACTAGACTATTATTAATATTTCATTTCAATGCTAAGAATGATACAAAGGATTGGGTATATAACCCCAATGTAGATTAACAAAACAAAATAAATGTCTCCGTATGAGAACTTCGTCATAGGGAACACAAGGGCGATGAGTGTTAAGACGATGAGCACGAAGGCGATGTAAACCATGTTGAAGACGATCCTTCTTGGTTTCGGTTGAGATGAAATGGAGAGGAAGATGAAGTTTTGAATGAGAGGTAATTTTTTGAAAGTGGAAATTTTGAAAAAGTGGGGATTTGATAGAGTTGAACGACGGATGGTTTATATATGGGGAAGGAGGAATTTTTGAGATTTGTGTTTTGTTTTATTATTAGAAGGATATGTTTTTTGGATTAAATGAAATAAAACACAAGTTTTATAAACCACGACATTAGACGAGAAAGTAACACGTATATGAGGAAGGCTTCCTAATGAAGCTACATGTGAAACATGTATATGCACAAAAGATAATCATATAAAAACCTATGTAAGCACACTTATTTAACAAGCAAATGTCATTTAGAGATAAGTAGAAAGTCATATCTCTAGTGCACATATTAGGAATGTCTTTACAAATGACACAACAAATGTCAGTAGACAATTCCGGCTCCTTTGTGTTTAAGATACCTTCTTAGGGAAGGTATTCTTATTACCAAGCGATTCCTATGGCTTGGTAGGTATGAGCTTTGACTAATTAACATGACAAAAATGATTAGTGCATTTAAAAAAAATAATAAGAGAAATGTTGTCATCTAATCAACATCCAAACAAAGATTTTTAAAAGACATGGTGTTTGTTTTTATGAAAAAACCTTCTTTGTAGTTTTCAATTAACCATGGATCGTATCAAGTTTTTAAAGCACAATATACTTCAAGAAACTTGGTAACGAAGCTCTGATGCCAATTGTGGAAAACTAGAAGGGGGGGGGGTTGAATAGTTTTACCAATTTAAAACTTCCTTTTAAATATTTAGATCGAATTATGTCAATCTATTTAGATGTGTGTGTTGGATGTTGATAAACAAACATATAGAAGTATGTAATGAAAAGATAAGAGTAAGAAGCACAAAACCACAACGCGAGTATTTATAGTGGTTCGGCTACAAGGACACCTTCCTTGCCCTACTCCACTCCCTGAGTCACCTACTCGAGAGTTCGTAATCACTACACGACACCAACTCCTTATGGCGGAGAAGCCTTCACAACGTTGCCTACTCTTTTTCAGGTACTAGGCTAACCACCGGGTTCTTTCACACCAAGATGAACCACACCTACACAACGTCACCTACCCTTTATCAGGTACTAGGCTAAGTACCTAGTTCTTTCACACCAAGGTGAACCACACCTACCACAACGTCGCCTACCCTTTTTTAGGTACTAGGCTAAGTACCTAGTTCCATTGCAATGGAGGAACTACTACCCAACACTACACCAACGACTAATCCCAAAGGAGACCAACTCCTTATTACAACATCATCAAGGATATCAATATCCTTAGATCGAAACACACCATATCGAATGTACATCTAAGGCACCTTTCACTAAGGCCTTTAACTAGATCTTCAAGTCACTCTTCACCAATGTCTTGTGACTTGACTTCTAGGCACCCTCACTAATGCCTATAATACGGATGATCGACACCTTTCACTAATGTCTTCGTCTTGACACTTGAGACATCTTTCACTAATGTCTCCAACATTACAATTTTTAGAAGAAAGAAAAGAATCATCAATAAGAGGACTTCAGTAGTCTTGATGACGAGGAAGCATGGCAACTCATGGACTTGAGCTTGCTTGTCTTCAAAGGTGGTGATCCCGCCTTTAAGAGGAACCTAGAGAATCACACAAAAAAAAAACTACAAACATAGATCACTTGGATATGGAGTTAGAGAGTTTTAAACTCAGGGAGAAAGTATGTGAGAAAGGGTGAGAAACAATGAAGAAATGGCTCACTATTTATAGAGGAAAAAATCTACTGTTCCCCGAATCCCACAGGTAAACCTAATCGAGATAGATAACTAACTAGCTATTCTATTCCCCGGAAGCATCGCCAAAAACTTGATACCAGGTTCGGGGTCGAAAGACTTCCTTTTCTACGAGCAAGCTTTACAACCATCTAGGCAGTGTACCTAATCGTTGCAGTGTAGTATGGGTAAGCCCAGAGGGTTGATCGTTCTCTAGGGGAATAGAGATGCTAGGAAGAGATGTATGATGAGAAGGTAAGGTTGAAGGAGATTCTTTTTAGTCTTTTTATGTTTTTTAGAAAGCAAGATAAATATCTCGGGGTGTAGGAGTGGGGGGAGGGTGGTACTTCTACCAATTTTAACTACTAATTAATTAAACTACTAACTAATGAAAAAATAAAGATAGGCTATGTATTGTAGGTGTGCTCTTATGATGATTAAAAGTATGTTTACTTAGATGTTCTTACTTCCTAGTTATCTCTTATTGGTCGATCGAATTTTCACATCCTCATCTTAATTGGTGCGTTGTATTTAGTTTGGTCATAGGGGGGGTGCCTAATTCCCTAGTTCTATGAATTGTAACTCTCCTCTAGACTACCCGAGATCGCTAAGTACCGTAGTATCTCCCCCGAATACTCTATTATCCTAAAGCTACAACTCACGAAATAAACACAACGATGGCTCAAGTGCACTCTCAAGCTTTTTGCTATTTAGGACGTTCAATCTCGCAACAATTAAAGAAGAAGCCAGTTTTCCTTACTCTAGCGTCTACCAATCAAGACAAAAGACAACCTAACAATAATTAACAACTAGGTTTCATAGATCTAAGCAAACACAATAGTAATTTAGCTACTCATGATAAATAAGCAAGCATACACACAAACAATTAAACATAGGGTGCACATAATGATAATATGGATTAACAAACTTATCATATGATGTAAAGAAGGGTTTGGAACCCTAAAATACTATCCAAGTCGGACGACACACGAATTAGGATTTGCTCTCCAAAATTCTACCTCTTTAAATGCAGAAAAATCGAATTCTATATATAGATTTACAAGTGCGATGACATTTCCTTTTGCTGGTGACGCTATCAGGTCGCCTTCTTTAGGGTTTAGTTTGGGCCAAGTCATTGTTGGGAAAATGTCAGTTGATGAGTGTGACACCGTCTGTCTTCAAGAAGGACGTCGTCTTGAGATGGTTGTTGGGCGTCTCGTGTAGAAACTAAGGGAGACGCCTTCCAGATTCTAGGTGTGACGTCGTCATGCTTTAATTAGTACCTCTTTTTCACCTGAGCCGTCGCTTGTAATTTTATCAGAATTCTTCCTTATGGACGGCGTCGCCCTTTGGTTGGGACTATGTCAGGCTTGAAAAACTGCCTTGGATCTTGGCTTTGCCGTTTTCTTCATGTTTTCGCTCCTTTCGTCCAAATATGCTTCATTCCAGCATTTTGCTTCCAAAAGACCTAAAATGTGAAAAGAAACGATTTTAAGTAGTAACGGATATAAAATGTGTTGATTTAGGGCTTAAATGACCCCCTTAAAATGTATGTTTTAAATCCTTATCAATTTCAAAATCATAATTTCCTTAAAACTCTCCCACATTTTTAGCACTTAAACCGATGTATCCCTTTCTTTCTCACATATTCCTCTCAAACCCTAGAGATCTGAAATAAAAACACAGTCTTCACTCTTCTATCTTCATTTATATATCGATATTGAAAATCCAGATTGACTCATGTCAAGAAAGGCCTCCAAAATCAAGTTTGTTTCTTCACAACAAGGACGCATATCGACCATTAGGATGAAGGACATAACAGTTTTGATGCGGTTGAAAGAGGTTGACAGCTGATAATGATGAAAACAAATTAATTGTTATTCTGGTTTGCAGTCACAAGAGGTAGGCACATCTCATACTCTACTCTTACGTTTGCTTTTATATTAAGGAGCTTCTGCGTTCATCTAGTTTTCATTCTAATATAGTTTATAGTTTTTAAGTCTCTTAAGTTACATGTAAGTGCAACACCATTTTTTAAACATTAAAATCTCATCATGTATTTGATAGGAATTTCTGAGTCTAGTGGAGTCAAATAATGAAGGTACAAGTTTATTGACGACAAGGGGTTGGAGATTTTTTCATACCAAATTACACCAAATCACTGATGGAAAAAAAGAAGATAATATCACTTTACTTAATGGATGGTGTCAACAATTTCATGTTTTTTTATATGATCTTAAATGCCGCATATATGTTTTATGGCTAGTATGACATTAATAAAATTGAGTGTGCATATGTGTTTTAAGGTTGATATAAAATTAAAGAAAGAGGTTTGCATATATGTGTTAAATTGTGTATATGTGTTAAATTGTGTATATGTGTTTGGATTGTGCATATGTGTTTGCTAGTTCTTTTTCTATAAAAAAAAGTAACAATTGTTTGCATACATTGTTTGTGTCTGATACTCTCTAGTATATGCGGTGTTTCAAGGTACTAAACCCCTATGCTGATTCTTCTTGAAGAGTAATAAACTAATAATTATAATTATTTATTATGATTAATATGAGTGCTAGATGATCATATAGGCACATTATGTTAGTGTGTATTATTAAATAAGATGTGCCAAGATGCCTTTTTATGTTAAACATATTTTGTGTCCAGACAGTTTTAAGTCACTGCTGAATCAAGAGTTTGTTGCATGTTGATAGGCCTGTACCCAGCGGTCATGAAAACGTCCTTAGGTTCACTTTCACAAACAAGGAATTGAAGTAGATTCAATTCGATATCTTGATAATGAACTACTAATTAACCTTTTGTTTGCAGGTTCTTTATGATGAGAGATGCAACGTGCACATATGTTCTGGGAAGGATACTCATATGTTATAATGAGTTTGATGAGAAAGTCAAGTGTGCACATATGTTCGTCGAAGAGTGCACACACGTTCTTAGAAGAATGCACACATGTTTTTTGTTGACGTGTACATATATACTTAACAAGATACATTTGTATTTAAATTGTATTTCATTTGATATCAATTTTTGTGTGTGTGTATATATATATATATATATATATATATATATATATATATATATATATATATATATATATATATATATATATATATATAATATATATAGGGATCAGGTGTGGATTGCATTTTAAGTAGGGATGATGCTGATAATATCACAGTAGTGTTTTTTTGGAAAAAAATTCAAAAAAATCTAAAAAAATTTTTAAAAGAAGGATAATAAATTATTAAAAATCGCTGAAAAAAACTTTAAAAAAATCGTTTTCATGGTTAAAGGTATTATGATATTAACGTCTGATTTTGACCTTTGTAAAAAAGTCAAGATCTGATATTAATATCACATAAACGTTTTTTCTTAATACAAATTGTTAATATCACAGTAACTTTATTTTGATATCGCAGTTTTATTTATTTATTTATTTTACTAATATTGTTAATATCACCATTCCTTTTTTAATAAAAGAATGTTAATATCACGGTTCTCTTTCAATATCGCAATGAAATCAACAATAATATTAAATTTAATATCACATAAACATTTTTTTTATAAAATTTTTAATATCACAATAACTTTTTTTATATCACCTAAACTTTTTTTTAATATAATTGTTAATATCACCGTAAATATCATATGTTTTGTTTAATAAAATTGTTAATATCACTGTAACTATCATATGTTTTTTAATATCATGGTTCATTTTTACATGTAAAAAAGCTTAATATCACAGTTGGTTTTCTAATATCACCGTTTATTAAATCATTGTTTCATAATATTGTTAATATCACGGTAGGTCTCAAAATAAATAAAAAAATGCTCAGACTCTGAAAAAATAAAATAAAAAATAAAAGAAGACAACAATAGCAAGAATCGCTGAAAAGGAAAAAAATCAAAAAAATAATTTTCATGGTCAATTGGTACCATGATACTAGCGTTAGTTCTTGACTTTTTTTACAAAATTCAAGATCATATATGGAATAGGCGGCCAGATTTAATCCGTACGTCCGCACGAAAAAAATCCGCACATGATCCTCACTATATATATATATATATATATATATGTGTGTGTGTGTGTGTGTTAATAAGAAGTCTCATGTTATATGTGTGTGACTCCATGGTCTCATATTTTAATGGCAATATTTAAGTATTAAGTTATATCATGCACATAAACCAACGAACATCCACTTGGTCATGCGTGTACCTTCTTAATAATTAATACTGATAGGTAGCTTCCTAGCGACATTATTCACGTGCATCCACTAATATACGAGTGTTTGTTTCTTATGAAAACGAACATCATTACTTGTTCATATTCTTATGGTTAATAACTCAGTCATCCCCTTGTTCAATATTTGTTGAAGAGGACATGGATAAAATCTTCCTTGTGTCACCGTTTACTCGATCTAGAAATAATGTGATCACCAATGACAAATTGTAATAAAGTCAGCACTTATCTTTGGGCAAGGCCTTTCAAATATCTAATCATCTCATGAAGGCGGACACTAATTATTAACTCTATCGAACTAGAGGAACAAATCTTGTCGACTATATCCACTTCATAATATGTACTTCGTGATACTCAATATGACCTTTTACGACTACCGATCAACTAGTAGCGGTTTGATCAAATCTAAGCAAAAATAATTACACATTAATACGGTGCTATATATCACAGGTCTAATATATAAAGACTTAACCACATAGGAAACTCATAATTCGACAATGATCCATGATATGACATTTTCGGTTGGTCAATCCAATATTCATCCAACTATGAATTGTTTTTGTAAAATCAACGTTTCCACCGAATATGAATTTTTCAATCAGTCTCTACTTATGTCGTTACCACAACATAAACATTACTGGCTATGGATATCTAGAATAAGACTCTTAATGTTGTTATTACTAATAAGCCGTTAACGTATCGTTATTCAATGATATAAACATGCAAATATAGAACACATAGCTTAATAACAAATAACTCATATCTCCTTATATTATTTATTATCTAATCATGCTTAACATTCCAATACCTAGATACTAAAACAAGATGGCTTAGGTTTTATGACTTACTAATATTCAGAGTTATTCCTCATCTCCATCACAACCATCTCGCATCTTTATCTAACCATACTTAGTATTATAGATAATCACTCGTATTATAGATATAGATATAGATATTCGCGTTCATAGTTATAAAGTATTTATATGATAAACTATTATTTGTAAGAATAAGTTAAATAAAATAGTGTATGTTTCTTTATTTTTAATGAGAAGTTTCCTCCGTAAAAAGTGAGAAGAAAAAAAAAGTTGTATCAAAAGAAAGTAGTACAGAAAAGAAAGTGGATTAAATTCGTAGCTTTGATTTTTATAGTAACTACTATTTATTTATAAATTACAATAAATCCATAACCAATAGTACTTTGTAATCAAAATTTTAATCAATTTGGCAAAATGAAAAATCCATATCAAACATTAAATCAGCACTACAAGTAGCAGAGTGCTTTCATAAAATTAGTTTAAAAACCTCTAAAGAATAAAACTTGCCAGTCAACTGGAAACAAAAACACACATTACCCAAACCCCACACGACGACACACGTACGAACATACATAACTAAAACAACCCACACACAAACGCATGACTAAATGCATGGATGCCCACACACAGTCAATCAAACTCCTAACACACAAACTCCTTTAAACAAAACAAAAAAAAACCACACACTGCCAAAAACATATTATGACCCCAAAGTCCCAAACACACACACACACGTATAAACGTTGGAACATACACATGGTAATCAGGAAGAAGCCGACAATGATAAAGAAATTAGATCCTCAAACACGTGAAAGTAAAGGAAAAGAGATGTGGAGGACACGCGATGATAGAGAAGCCAATTGTAGGTTCCAAGAGAAATCGCGTAGACATCACCATTTTCCACCAATGTGATACTATTGCAATTTTAACATAATAGTATCTTTTTAATATAATAAATATTTTGAGCCTGGATGCCCACATTAACAAAAGTAGTTCAATTTAAGGTATTTAGTTCTCGCGAGGATTAGGTGAAAAACAAGGAACGCTTTCTTAGTTATGTCATCGTCACTCAAAGATCAAAGAGATATACAAACATTTTCATGTTTGTCATGCTCATGTGTGACCAATGCGGTGAATATAAAGTTAAGGAGACATGTAAAGCTTCTAACACTAAGAAGTTTAATTCTAAAATTAGAGCTGGGTATGGAAATAATTTAGGGTATATGATACCTATAAAACAAAAGTGATTTCATAATAATCCAACTACAACACATAATGGGAAATCGATCTGCATGATGATTTTTTTGATAATGTAACTCGTTTGGTGAAGGATCTTACATGGAAGTATTTGGCACCACATGATATTCTATCAACACTAAGGAAGCAAAATGAGAATATTGTGTCAACTTTGAAAACCACGTCACACTTGTGGGTTACTATGTGTTTATGTACTTTTCATTGTTAATAGATTATTCTCATTTTAGTCCTATAATATTGCTAAAATGTCATGTGGAGGCACATTCTTTCATGTAAAATCTTCCACCAAACGAGTTCCATTATTAGACAATCGTCTTGCAGACGAAGCCCCTCCATATGTTGTGTGGGTCAATGATTATATTGATTAATACCACTCTTATTGTTTAGTTACCATAGACGCTAGAATATTTTCATAAAAATTGCAATTTACACTTACTCCATTTGGTGCTAACAACTTTACTTAGATCCTTAACACTAAATACACTGATACACCACCATTATCACACACAAGCATGACTTAATACACGAATCGTTCGTGTATTTATTTTTGATTAAAGATGACGTAACTAAGAGAGCCTTTTATGTTTTGCACTCAATCCATCACTTCTTAACGAGACCTAAATACTTAAAAATGAATTTGTTTGAGTTAATGCGGATGTTTTCATTGAAAATATTTACACTCTAAAAAAAACATAAACATAATAATTGTACCTCGTCATGAAAAAGAAAATTGATGTTATTGACATGAAAAACTCATCACATTCAGTTTTGTTGTACATGTGAAAAAACGACATTTTTTAGATCTTAATTGTTTAAGGTTACAAATAATTTTATTAAACACTGTGAGACTATTGTAAAAATCAAATTTATAGTCACTAGAAATGTTCAAATATGTATTTACAAAATCATATTAATGTGTAATAAAGACATATAGATAGTAAGAAATTTAAAACAAAAATTACCAAACCGCATCACGATTATTTTATGCATACGTGTAAGGAAGCTTGTGTATTCTTGTGTATTTGGGAGTGTATTTGGCTGTTTGTTGTTGAATTTTACTATTGGAGGTTTTTCTCACAAACATTTTGCAAATACTTGTTTACTTATAGTGTTGACATGATGATTAAGAAGTTTTTCATCATTGTTGCCTGAATAACTAAAATTGTGGTTATCTGTTACGATTTGTTATGCGTTTATATAAATGAAAAGAGGTGACATTCATTAAATATAGTTGGTTAGAATTAGATATTTATTAGTTTGTACTTTCCAATAGAAAATTAAATTTCCAAAAAATGTGACCAACTTCTCTCTTTTCAATTAAGAAAATATTGTCATTTTCAGTATAATGACTTGTTTTTATTACATTATTGTAATAAATTTAGTTAGGTGCTAAGTGATAGGTGATAGGTGATAGGTGATAGTTGAGTTACTCAATTTTTTAAATAACTAAATGATGGAAAAAAATACTTTGTCCTCTTATTTCGATTTTGTAGGGTATTGGTGGTCACCCGCATGGTCTATATAACATGCACAATGAAAAATGAATACATAAATGCGATGCAGACCAAACCCTCAATAACAAATCTCCTAACTAGAGATATAACCTAATCAAAATACATAAAAGGGTGTTTATAAAATGACTTACTTGTTCCTGCTTTCCAAGTAATATTTTCTAGTTGCACATAATCACCTTCTTGATCTTCTTGGATGCTTCAGTTGATGCATTAGGGTTTACTAGGGAGAGTCACTTTGTACATTCTGTCAAGTATCCAATAGTATTGCCAGGTAGAACTAGGACTATATCATATGCACAGTTCGAGTACGAAGTCGACCTAGTCGACAATGGAAATTGACCTAGAAGTCGATTGGGTTCGGCTAAGTGTTTGGGAAACCCGTGTAATCAAATAGTTCCCATGTTGTAAAGCCCCGTAACCAAGAATCGGGGTAAAGTGATTATTTCTGAATCGAACGGTGCCCAAAAAGCTTTTGAAAAAATTCGTTAAAAGTGCTTTGATGCCAGTTATGTGTTTGGAAAAGCAAGAATCGATGTACCATAAACATATTTGAATCACCTGTAAAGAATGTAGAAGACTATGGGAGAAGGAAAAACATAGATCCCCATCATCACATGGGTTCTGAGAAGTTAGAAGCATAAAGTTTGAGTGTTAATTATCTTCTTAACACTCGAATTCACGATTTCAATGATTTTCTTCCTATCCTACTTTGATTGGTTCGGTGGTGGTCACATTTTTTTTTATTTTCTTAATCACCCACTTATAGCATGGTGGAATTAGACTATACGACTTCCATGGCCTATCCCCAATCACAATACGATCCTGTGACACATTCTTAGTTCTTTCAGGTTTGGGATTTGGAACAATGGTTTTTACCACATGTGTTGTTTTTAAACTGTGGTTTTCTGCTATTGCTTCAATAGTTTTTTGAACACTAAATCTCCTAGATCATCTACGTTTGTATGTCCTACTAGTGGATGATGAAGCTTTGTTATTCACAGCATTAATGTATTGAGGAACACATTTATCATAATTTGCAGAAACAACACATTTACCACAAGTAACACAAACAAAAGCAGTATTTTTACATAAAATATTAACATTGTCATTACACGTAGTTGAAAACTGTTTCTTGTTAGAAAGCTCAAAATTCGTAGGGTGTTCTTCTACTTTGTCTTTATTCTTCGTGCTTCTACTCTTAGATGTTTGTTGGACCCTATTCTTCATTTGATTGCTCTTAAGATATGGCCTGCTAACACTAGGAGTGCACTCTATTCATGTAGAAGGCATCACATGTTTGTTTGGAATCTTAGTTTCAACTTTTTGTGTAGTCTGTGTATTGGTATTTGGTGATTCTATGCTAGATCCTCTAGTGGTGTAGTGTTTGCACATGTCATTCGTGCCATATGGTTCTTTATCAGTTCGTTTTGACACTTTCACTTTGTACATTCCTGGAGCAATGACATTTTTGTTTCTCAAAACATTTGTTTTACTTTGAGATGAAATCTGTGGAGTTATTGTTTTTTATAAATCATTTTTCACATCAATTTTGGGAGCAAACGTGGATTGTGAAAATCGGTACACCGGTGGTTTCCTAAAAATAAAAGGTTTGCCAAACTTATTATCCATGGGTTGTCTTTTAAATTGTGATAATTGGCCCTCATTGGCTTGATCGAGTCAAACAAAACTTTAGTCTCTTTTAAATGTGCATTTTATTTTTCGAGAGACGAAACCTTGAATTCCAAAGAGACATTTTCGATTTCAATCTTTTCAAGCTTTGCCAGCGTTGATGTCAAAGAAGTTTTGAAAATGATTTGTCGCTATTCCCATTTTTATTCTGATGTTCGAGCTCGAAAGAAATGCTTTGAGCCTCAAGTTTTGTAAATTCTTTTTCTAACTAAGCAAGTTTCTTCATCAAATCATCTTTGACATCATCGGCTTCTTTGGTAATTCATTTTATGGTTTAATTTTAAAGTAAAATTTTCTTTTGTGACGGTTTGAGTGGATAATTCATTTGCAAAAAAAATTCTTTTGTTCTGGGATTCACAGTTTTCAAGACAAAATGAATGCACATCATATTCAACACATCAGTTTGCACAACTGTTTTCAAAAGTCGATCATCAGATTTTGAAACTTCAGATTGTGTAACAATTTTAGATTTAAGATTATCAACCTCATTTTCGAGAGAATTGACATACTTCAAATCTTCAACCATAGCAATCGTTAATTCCTTTCAAATTAGTTTAAGAATATCTTCATGTTACCAACTATCGGTTGGAGTTCTTTTTCCAATCCTTTGTCCCCTGATATTTCATACTTGATTCTTGCATCAACTGCTTGTTCAAGATAAATTACAATTTCTTCCAATCTCTTAAAAGCCTTCATCCCCCTATTCATCGAAGTATTGGGTTGAGTATTGTCCAGATAGTTCTCCAAAATGGATTGTTGAATCTTAAAAGGAATTTCTTCCTTAGGTTTTGGAATTATTAAAAAAGCATCATGTTTTAAGAGATAAAGTTCCTCTTTTTATTTTTTCTTTTGGGGAACGAAATCATCGTGTTTATTCAACCTTTTGGTAGTCAATTGGTTTGATTTCATTGTTTCTGAATTTTGATCGACGTTCAGCAGCAAGTTGTAACATCTTATTTGGTTCAGATAGAAATTAATGCATTGTATCATTACCTTTCACATATGTAATGTCATATAAAACAAGTACTTCACGCTGAGATTTCTTGAGTTACTAGAGATTTGAATAATCCAAAGTGCTTTGTGTAGGGAATTATATTTTATAAAACAGATTTAAGTTTGTTTAAGTCTGTTTAGTATTAATTCTTGTAGTGAAATAGTTAAGTCGGGTAAGCCAGAATTAAGTCTGTTAGTGGTTAAGTCTGCCAGTACTAATGTAGTTAAGTCTGGCAGAAAAAATAGTTGATAGTCAAGTCTGTTTATGATAAAAACAGAATGCTACAACCACTATTTCCAACCTCAAACATCCTATTCTGAAAAAGGAAGAGTATGACATCTGGGCTATGGAAATGGAACATTATCTGGAATATGCAGATAATGAGGTCTGGAAAGTGATTCAGAATGGGAATTCCAAGAAGAGAATTTCCAAAGGTAAAGATGGCGTGATCAGAATTCTTCCACCAGTCTCTGCTGCAGGGACACTTGCTGTGGAAAAAGAAAGAAAGGCAAGAACTCACTTATTGATGGCCATTCCAAAGGAACATCTCAGAAGGTTCCACAATATGGATGATTCTAAGGAGATATGGGAGGCTATTAGAACCAGATTTGGAGGAAATTCTAACTCCAAGAAGATGCAGAAAGCTGTTTATAAACAACAGTTTGAAGCCTTTACAATGAGCAGTTCTGAAGGCCTGGAGAAAGGTTGTGACAGATTCCAACAACTCCTATCACAGCTGGAAGCACATGGGTCTGAAGTGTCTAATGAAGATGCAAATATGGAGTTTCTCAGATCATAGCCCAAAGAATGGTCAAATCTGGCAATGATCATGAGAACTAAAGAAAATATTGACACTCTGTCAATAGATGACTTGTACAATAACCTTAGGGTTTATGAACAAGACATCAAAGGAAGTTCAAAGGATTCTTCGAGTGACAACAATGTTGCTTTTGTCTCTCAAGGCAAGAGCAGTAAAAACAAAGTTCAATCTGGTAGTGGTTTTAGTTCTGGTAGCTATACTATTTCTCTAGTGTAAAGGAAAAGGATGGGGCTGCTGGTTTTGCTGATAAGATCATCTACTCACTGTTTTCTAGTCAATCTGAAGACATCCTAAATGAAGACTTGGATCAGATTGAAGATGAGGAGATGGAGGAAATGGATATATTCAAAAGGACTGGTAGGCAAGTCCGTTTTGATGAGAAGAGACCAGTAGGATTTGATAAGTCAAAGCTTAAGTGCTACAGGTGTCAAGAAAGAGGTCACTTTGCTAAGGAATGTACAGTAAAAGAGGCCAATGAAGAAAAGAAGATGGATTCCTTCTATCCTAGGCATAATGAGAAGGAAGATAAGAGTCAGATGGGGTTGCTGACTTTGGAAGCTGGTGTGATTAACTGGGGAGAACATACTGATGAGGGGACAGAAGTCAATCATGCTCTCATGGCCATAAGCTCCAGCAGTGAGGTACCTTTATGCTCAAAAAATTGCACTGATTCATACAATAAACTACAATCTCTTTGTGATGAACATATGAGTCAGTTAGGTGATCAAGAAGTTAATTGCTTGCTTATGAAAATACTGTTAAAACATTAGAAAAACAAGTAAATACTCTTCAAAAACAGAATGCATCTCTAAATGAAAAGCTTACATTCCAAGGTAATGAAATATTTGAAAAAGATGAGAAGCTTAGAAAATATAGAAGAATTGGAATGAAAGCAGTTAAAGATAAAGAAGAGTTGTAAAAGATAGTTGACTCATGGCAAGACAATGGTAAAAATATGTGGAGATTAATAAATTCAAGTATGAGCTCAACAAGTAAAATTGGTCTAGGGTTTGAGATAAAATCAGATAAAGAGGTTTTAGGAAAACCTGTATATCATAGATTTTCTAAAACTAACAACTACAAAGGTGCTCCTCATCCCCTTAATGGTAATTATACTCCTAAACCCGAAAAGAATATGATGAGTCTTTATTTGATTGTAGCAATTGGAAAAACCCTGAGACACTTGCTTCTCAAGACTATTCCATTGAATTTTCTAACTGTTAATCTAATGGCATTGAAGGATCTTTTGGAAAGAGGTCTGAGACCAATGTATCAGAAGACAAATCTAGTGAGTATTCTACCTGTCAATCCAATGACAGTGATGGATCCATTGGGATTGTCTATGAATGTTCTTTTGAGCTTAGATCTAAACCCATAAAGATTTCCAAACCAGTTCTAATTGGTAAGCCTTATGTGCCCAAATCACAATAAGCTGAGCCTATCATTTTTGTGTCTAAACCAGAAGCAGTTAAACCTAGTTGTGTCCAAACTCCTAGGCAACAGACTAAACCTGAGATGCCTAAAGTAGACAGAAAGAATTGGAATGGGTTAATTCAGAGAGAGTTTGGGAATGAATACCCTTTCACTAAGAAGAGTTGTTTTGTGTGTGGAAGCCTAAGTCATTTAATTAGAGATTGTGATTTCCATGAGAAAAGAATGACTAAGGAGGCTGAACTTAAAAGGAAAATAGCTGCAAACACTGGAAATAGTTTTGTTAGACCAGTGTGGAATAATGTAAATAGGATTAACCATGCAAATAAATTTGTTTCTAGACCAGTACCCGTTAATACTGGCAGTTCTTTTGTTAATTCTGTTAGATCAAATGTGAATACTGGTGTGTCAATTAATTCTGGTTGGCAAAATATTAGTTCTGGTCTACCTAAAGTTAGAACTGGTAATGTAAATGTTAATTCTGTTAGACATAGACAACTAGTACACACCAGTACCTCATCCCAGGTGAATGTTTTCCAACATAGAAGAAATTTTTCAAAATCGCATTCACCTATTAGAAGACCCTTGGTATGCAGCAAACACTTTTAAACCTGTTGCTGCAAAGGGTTGTGGGGGATCTGCTGTTAAGGCCTCAGTAGGATATAAATGGAGTCTTAGACCAGACTCCAAGTATGATGGTGGACCAATTTCTATTAATACTATCAAATCTAAAGGTCCATAAGGCAGACCCAATCCTGTACAGGCCTGGGTCCCTAAGAGAAACTAATTTCTCTTTTCTGTGCAGGAAAATCCTTACATGAACATGGGAGATAGAGGCATCTTTGACAGTGGATGTTCTGGGCATATGACTGGTAACAAGGACTACTTGAATGACTTTGAAGATATCAAAGGTGGTTCTGTTACTTTTGGTGGTAGCATAGGCTACTCTATGGATAGTTAGATCTTTATGGAAGTATAATAAACATTTTTGTGTTGGTGTGATTTGGTGATTTTTAGAACATCTTTGAAGTAATTTCTGTGTTTGCTACAATATTTTTGGTGTGCTTGAACAATTTCTTATGGTTGTTATAAGAATTAATTTTGGTAGACAGTTTGAGTTAATTCTGGTTTCAAGAACTACCTATTGTATCTCTCTTGGTTTTAGACTAATTTTTCCAGGGAAAGCAATATCTCTCAAAGATAGGGGAGGTATGGAAGCTATGCTGATGGATGTGCTACAATTCAGAATTTATACTAGTGATGTCATACTTAAGTCTTGTTGACTATTTTAAGTCTGGTAGTGCAATTTTTATTACCGTTAGTACTGGTCAAAGAAGAATTGATTTTTATTGTTTTAATAGTGCCGTTACTTAATTTTCGGCGGTCAGAAGTATATATATGGATAATATTTGATTATATTTATCCTTTATTTACTTCATCTTTATCTTTAAAACTGATTAAGTTTCTTTACCCGCACTAAGTTCAAATCGTTCTGCACTTACCAGTACTTTTAATATTTCAATTTGATTTAAGAATGGCACAATTAAAGTTCAACGATAAGCACAACCAAGTGGGATTTCTTAAGAAACCTAACGAGAGCACAGGATTCGAGCAGATTTTGGATTTATTAAAGGGCTCTCACATTAGGTATGCCCTTACTAATAATCCAACCATTTATGCTTCTTTGGTCAAGCAGTTTTGGCAGTCGGTTACTGTCATCACTCTTGATGATGGGTCTGTTGCATTTAAGGCAACCATTGACACCCTAGATGTTAGGTCACTAGTTTTACAACACAAGCTTTATAGAAAGTGATAGAGGCGGTTGAACACGTTAAACACACACACACATGAACATAATAATACGGTTAGGTGTAGAGTGTAAAGAGAGTGAATAAAATGAACAACCAACCCTCAAGTGAGGGTTATACAAGAGTATTTATAGGCAAGGAGCTAGGGCAACACTCCCACTCCTTCCCTTTTCCTTATTGAACATGGGCCTTGATTCGTTTAAGAAAGTATATCAAATATAAGATACACGCGAGAATCAACAAATCAACCTTTTAGGAAAAGGGTTAACGTGCCAAAACTCACGAATGTGATATAAGTGATACCGGATAAGGATATCCGGGTCGTGTCCCAACGAGGTGTGAATTGAGAATTTCGTTTGAGGTTTGTTATTAAAATGCTCGATGTTACGGTTTTTTTTTGGTTTTTGATTACGTTTTCTACAAATTAACTAAAGGGAAAGTAATTAGGGCTACGGGAACAAAGTAAATGATAATCTAACTACTACTAAGCATACGGAACAATAAAATTAAGTTACACTAAGTCCTAGAGTGATAATATGCAAAAACGTGAAAACCCGGGCTAATCCCGAGCCTCAAAAAGTGAAAATGATGCAATTTAAGGCCTAAGGATGTGAAACTAATTTTCCTACGTTCTAAACGACTAAAAATAATTTTAGGAAAAAGCCGGGTATTTTTTCGACTTTTAAATTATTTATTATGATTTAAAAACTAATTTAATCTAATTTAATGATTAAAAATACTAAATGATTTTGGAAAAATCTGAAAATTTCACAGAAAATACTTTAAGCTATGCTGATTTTAAGAAAAATAAAAAAGTTGGGTACTGTTTGAGGAAATAAGCTGCTAAAAGCTTAAATAAGCTACTATGCTTAAAAACTGAGATTGTATATAAGAGATTAATATTGCAAAGTTAAACCTGAAAAGACCCTAGGGCGACTGGTGTTGAGGTGTGGTGTTGTGTCTTTGAGCAAGAGGTCAGGGGGTCGAATCCCACCCCTGCACCTTTTTGCAAACCATTTTTTTTTTGAAATTTTCTTTTTGCCACTTATAAACAAGACTAAATCAAGACTTTTTTGTGAAAACAATTTGGTCCAAAACTTTGGAATAAGCAGTTTCACAACTGCTTATGTCCAACAGTTAGCAAAAAAAAACAAACACCCTCTATCAGTTTTAAGCACCAAGGAAACCATGAATAAGTACTAGGAAATGGAAATAAGCACTTGTATTGTTTTGAAACAAGGATAAGCTAGATGTGCAAGAATCAAAGGGTAAAAAAAAAGAGATAAGCAGTTGAGTATGTAACTAAAAAAAGGGAAAGAAGCAGTTGATAACAAGCTATGCTAGGGAAATCTTAAGCTAGAATAACATGGATATTTAAGCATACATAAGCACTAATAAGCAATCTAACCTAACCTATGGGACTAATAAGCACTAAAGTAAACCTGAATAGGCTAAAGGGAACATGAAATAAGCTAAAACAGGGGGCTGCAGTGGGCTGCAGATGCCACTGTAGCAACTGCACTGCAGTTGCAGTCCTAAGGGGGTGTTTTGAGCTTAAAAATAAGCTGCTAC
Source organism: Chrysanthemum makinoi (assembly GCA_910596185.1). NCBI lineage: Eukaryota > Viridiplantae > Streptophyta > Magnoliopsida > Asterales > Asteraceae > Chrysanthemum > Chrysanthemum makinoi. The sequence continues at coordinate 168,889,207 of OU343220.1, forward strand.
TGAGCACCTACACCTACAAGGAGACCTAAACATGCAACTAGGGGTGGAGGGGTACCTAAAAAGCTATTTGGGATCCTATGAAAAGCTTAGGATAGCTTATAAATAAGCTATGAACTAGCTGCTATGGGACTGCATTAACAGTTAATGAAATGGGTTTGGGACAGAATTTTAGTGCAATATGAGCTAACCTAAACTATCCTAAGTGCCAAATAAAGTAAACAAATATCTAGATGGGTATGTTGGGATGTGAGAAAAGCAATTTGGACAAAGTTTTGACCACAAATAAGCTGTTAAAATGGGTTGCAACATATGGCTGCTGTTTCAAGACAGAAGACAGAACAGATATGAGTTTTTTTTTAGCCAAAACTTGTACACTTTTGTAATCTAAGCTAAGTACAACTTTAAAAACTTGTCTAAACCTTGAACCACTTTGACTTTGAGAGTCAAAGTGGGTAAAAAATGGGTTTTGACCTCAAATAAGCATAAACCAAACACCCTTTTTATGGGGTGTTTACTTTATAAAACTGATTTTTTTAACACTAAACTTGGTTTTTTTCTTTTGTAAAACTACTTTAGAACTTATATTGCAACTTAAAAACAATTAATAATAAGTAAAGAACAAATAAGCACTAAAGTGCTTATTTGCTAAATAAGCAAAATAAAAGAACAGGTTTAAAAAAGAACTTTTCATTAATTTAGAAACAAGTTACAATGGAAATAAAACTTAAAAGCTATTATAAAACTAAAACTACTACTAAATCCTAATGCCTTTGAAAGGCTTACAAGCTTCTATATTTATACTACTGGTCTTGGAGCAGCTTGTGCTAGTTTGCTGAGAGGAATGAGACTAGGAGTCCTTTGTGTTTCTTTGAGAGTCATCTCAGCCCTTCATCTCAACTTGGGCACCAAGGGATTAAATCCAAGTCGTCCATCAAATGAGCTCCAATGGGTGAGTTTGAGATTGCCAAGGTGGCATATGAGAGGCCATGTGGGATGTGGGGGAGGGTTGCTTGGGCTCTGAAAATGTAGAAAATCATCATCCGGCTCCGTCAGCAAAGCACGTTTTCAAATCCAAGCTCAATTCTGCACGTTTTTGTCCTGTTTTCGATCCTTTGTACCTGAAACACATAAAAACACACTCCAAGGATATCTGCAGTATAATTGGTTATATTTCAGTGTTTTTAGACGTTTTTGTGGGCTTAGATGGGTAAAAAGGATGAGTGAATAAGCACTCATCAAATCCCCCACACTATCAATTGCTAGTCCCTAGCAATCCGATCATATGAAGTAATGAAAGGATCAAAAATACCAAGAATACCCCGTTTCGACTTTTTATTCAACTACGAGAAATTTAAACAAGACGATAATAAATAAAATGCTTGATTATCAAAACATGGCATCATAGAACGGGATTCACGCAAAATGGGTGTCTCCGGGGAATTGTAATCGTCATCCTCTTTTTTATACTCTCAAACCAAGCTTAAACTTATTGTGCAAACGTTTTGTAAAATGCTAACATTACTTATACAAATAATCTATGTAAGTCGAGACTTAACTTTTTACTCCCGCAATTTATACAATTTAAGTGTGTGTGCTCATTTTCAAAAGTTTGACCATTAAAATCGACATTTGTTATGGTTGTTATCCACTTAACTAAAGTACTAACTCACCGAAAACGACGAAAGTCTAAGGATCGAAAGGGCCTCTTCCATGTAGCGGCTTTCTTCTCGGCACATCCCAAAACATAAGTTTTAAGTGACCGGGCTTTTGACACCTCACAGAGAATAGTACCGGAATTAGCGGGAATTCGATTCCAAAGATTTACGAAGCTACCGTTAAGTTAAAACAAAACCTAAATGGATCACAACCGACGACAATTTAGAAATTCGAGATTCAAAGGTGAGATCACTCCATGTTGCGACTTTCTTCTCAGCTTGTCCTTTTAAGGAGGCTAGGTTTTCACCCTCGAGAATAGTATCGGAGCTTTCGGGATCTTTGAAATCAAGGATTTCCAAATTACCGTCAAACTTTTAGACAACTTTGACGAATACGAGTTCAACTTCCGATTTAAATTTAAGAAAAAGCAAGTTTCGCACATTTATTCATAAGCAACTTAGTGCTTTTATTCACGCAACTCATATTTTTTCATTTTTTTCATTTTTCAACTTTTTCATCACTTTTTTTTTTTTTTTTGACTTTGAACTTTAAACTTGCAACTTTTGCATCATTCAAGCACTTTTACGATACTTTCATTTTGCAACATTATTCAGATTTAAAGAAAGTATGCTTTCTCGGAAATTTAAATAAAAAGTTGAACTCGGACTCTAAATCAATTTTGCTTAAAAACTTTTTATTGTAACAAGACGATTTTGAATGTTCAAAAGTTTGACAACGAGCACGTATTTAGGTCCAATTAGTTAGCTTCTGGGAGAAAAAGCCATAGATTACTTATATAAGCTCTAAAGAGAACCAACTACTCCACGCTTAGCATTTTCATTTGCACAACTCGTAAAACCTTAGCCTAAATGTTAAGAGAGCAGCTAGATCAACACTCTAGCAGAGTCGGGATTCCCTTTGTTCTAGCCGAATCAAGACTAAACTACCATTAACACCGAAGCATTAATGCTTTATTTATGTGCAAAGCACTTCTTGTAAATGTAAATACTAGACTTAAAGCGATAAAAATTTAAAATTTTTGGTCAAAACGGGGGTGCTAGGGTACTAGAAGGTACACATGTGATCAAATTCGCTCAGAATTCCCCCCCACACTTAGAATTGAATATTGCCCTCAATATTCAAAGTACCGGCCGTAGCCGAAACTATAGAACGGAAAAAGGTAATACTACTAGCCAAGTGTGGAAGCGAAATCTGTTTTCACAAAAGGATTAATAAGATATCCCTAGATAATCGTTAGCAAAAAGATCGGATATTGGGCGGCTGAATCGAAAACAGGCGCATCAATCATCACGATCTACGGGAATCCTGAAAACAGAGAGCAAACATACAACAAGCAAACATCAGTGGGGTTTTCCCCCCACACTTAGTGTTAGAAAATAGAAAGAAGATAGAAACATGGGTGGACACCTATGTAATGCTACTGTTTTTGTTAACCGAGTCGCTAGCTTGACTCGACCCCGAATTCATTGGTCCATGGGGGAGCAAGTGGAAGAGAAAATCTCAATCGGACTTTCATTCAAATGGTTTGGATAAACATTGAATGTGCTGAAAGTTCCACTCCGATGAGATATACCCGGCTCAAAAGAATGTTGAGTGGAGATGCCGGGGTCGAAAATGAAATCCTCATTTCCGAATGAGGTAACACGGGTGGGTTGGGTGGGCAAAATAATAGGCACGAGAACATAGTGTTCAAAATCTTTGCCCACCGCCTTAGAGATCAAAGTACCCGTATTGGGTTCAAAACCAAAGATGAATCCATCATCCGGCGGTTTAGCGGGAAGACGAGGGAATGATGGATCATCAAGAAGCACAGTCTTAGTCACAAATAACTCCATAGAGAAGAGGAGTTCATGGTTAGGTCGAAGAATTTGAAACATTTGAGTTCTCTTAGGGTGAACTCCCTTGGAATGTATTATACCGGGTTTGAACACTTTATTCTCAGAGAGGCATGAATCGAAAGTGTCAACCACGGTAAAATCCTCAAGCGAAGGGGAGTCACTCTCGGTTAAAAAAGAATGAAGAACATCTTGATCAACAAGTTCATCAATTGAAACTTTCAAGTTCTTCTCTTTTTTGGGAAAGAATGGATCATCAAAATTTTCCAAAGGATCATCGTTCAAGATGGAATCGAGTCCGTGAGGGCAAGTTTATTGGAGAACTCCTTATCAATTGAAGGATCAAGTGACGGATCTCCATACAACAAATACTCAAGTTCACGTAAGTCGGCTTCAAAGTCAAAGACTTCATTGTCAATTCCCGGTGGGAGAGGACCAAGGCGAGCGAGTTCATCGGCGAACTCCTCGAGAAGTAAATCAATAGCTGAATCCTCGGGCTCGGGCTTCGAAGGATTTTTAGTCAAAAGCTCAACTTCTTTAATTTCAATTTCTTTCGGAGGGAGTGAAGACAACGGGTCTTCATTTTCACTAAGTAATTGTTCAAGACGAACACGGTCTCCCTCCGGGTCAGATTCATCATCATCAATTCCTGACGGAAAATAATAAGCTTCGATCTCTTCCAAATTCAAGTTACTTCCCTCAAGCGGAGTGAGGGAAGGGGAAGAGTCGGAAATAATGAGGTCGGAAGTAGGAGTGGGATTGCCACTTGAAGAAGGTTCAACAAGATCGATTCGATTAACCGAATGCGGAGGTGGGACAAGTGGTGTGCTCTTAGAGCTAGCAATTTCCACCACTTCCGTTATGGTCTCCGGTTTCTTGCTAATCGTTTTAAGCTCAGCACGTTTACTTGAAGATCTCTTAACCGTAAATCGTGAAAGACTTTGATCAATCCTAGATGAAGAATTTTGGATAACCTTAGGTTGGACGTTTTCAGTACTTCCGTTATTAGTAGGAAGCACCGGGTCCTTTGTCACCTTGGTTTCACGGCTTTCAACTTTATCAATACCACAAATGGTAGGCATAGATTTCAAATCTTGGTTGACATTGAAAGTTACGGCTTCTTTGTTTACCCTCAAAGTGATTTCCCCTTCATCAACATCGATCAATGCACGACCCGTTTTTAAGAAGCACCTCCCAAGGATGAGGGGCACTCGGGGATCGGCATCGAAATCGACGACAACAAAGTCGGCGGGGAAATGAAATTTTCCTACTTTCACATAGACATCCTCGGCTATACCTAACGGATGAGAATTCGTTCGGTCGGCAAGCTCGAGGATCATACATGTAGGTGTGAGTGGGGGTAACGAAAGCTTTTTCCACACGGAGTGTGGCATCAAGTTAATGCTCGCGCCAAGATCGGCCAAAGCGGAGCATTGAACTAATCCTTGAAAATCACATGGGATGAGGAACTTTCCGGGGTCTCCTAACTTTTCGGGAAGTTTTTAAGGATAACCGCCGAACAATTCTTGTTCAAGGAAGTTTTAGCCAACTCGGAAATTTTTTCTTTGTTGCCCAACAAGCTTTTGATCGTCGGACCAAACTTGGGCATTAGAAGGAGAGCCTCCGCGAAACTAATCTCGAAGTGCGTATCTTGAAAGATTTGGATAAGCTTCTCCATTTGTTGATTAGTTTTGTCGCGGGCCTTTTGATCATTAAGCCTTGAAGGATAAGGAATTGAAGGCTTAATCTTCGGAACATCGGGCTCCGGAATGGGGATGTGGACATGTGCGGTACTTTGTGGGCTTGTAGAATGCACTTTGTCCTTTGTCACCTCGGTTTCTTGTGCTACCTCCCTCACCGGAGAGGGTGTAGGCATCGAGGGTCCATCATATGTCTTACCACTTCGGGTGGCAATAGCATTCAACTCTCCCTTCGGATTTGGAATCGTATTAGCCGGAAGGGTTTTAGAAGTTGAAGCTTGATTCATTTGACACATGATACTATTGAACATATTTTCAATTTTGTATTGATTTTGATCAATTTTGTTGTTTGTTTTGTTCAATTCATTTTTTAACTCATTACCTTGTTTTGACATTGAAGTTTGGAATTCATTTCTCAAAGTAGTGATTTGGCTTTGCAAACCCCTAATTGTAACCTCATTAGACTTAATGTAGTTGGAAAGTTCAATAGAGGGGCCAACCGGGGGTTGGTAATTAGGGGCTTGATAACCATGATTGAGATTACCCCCTTGGGGAGGGGGTTGGTAATTAGGGGCTTGATATGGAACATTTTGCCCTTTCACTTGATTTTGATTGAACCTATTTTGATTGTTAGGTTGAGGAAAACCGGGTGGTCCCATTTGATTAGCAAGGTATCCTTGATTCGGATTAGGATTGTGATTGTGATTAGCAGATGCCACGGTGGCATTTCTGACGTCACCATCGGTGGCTTGACAATTGTAATACGGATGGGGACCACCGCAAATAACACAAGTTTCGGTAACGGCTTTTACGGGTTCCGTTTTCTGAATTTTTAACTCTTTTATCATGCTATGAATAGCGTCGGTAAGTCCTTCCAATTTTGACTCCACAACGGATGAAGAAGAATTGGTAGTGACTTTAGCAACAACTGCTCTGTTTCTGGAGGTTGGAACCTTTGATTTGTTCTCGATAATCGTTCTAATATCCCCGGGCATACGACTCAAGATATTACCACCGGCGGCCGCGTTAAGCGAATCTTGGTCGGATGGGGTTAAAGCATTGTAGAACGTATCGATCTGATGAAGGTCGGAGAAGCCATGGTGTGGGCATTTTCGTAGAAGTTCTTTGAATCTATCCCACGCTTCACCGAAACTCTCGTCGAATCTTTGTCGGAAATTGGTTATTTCATTTCTTAACATTGTAGTTTTCGACGGAGGGAAAAATTGGTTAACGAATTTCTTAGAGAGGTCTTCCCATGTTGTGATTGAACGAGGGGGTTCTTTCTCAAGCCAAATCCGGGCTGCCCCCTCGATGGAAAACGGGAATAACATCAACTTGATCGACTCATGAGGGACGCCCCGAAAGTTAATAGTGGAAGCCACTTGATTAAACCAACGGATATGGGCGTGGGGCTCATCCCTATCAAGACCACAAAAAGGTTTAGATGAAACCAATTGAATCAAATTAGTCTTAAGTTCAAAATTTTCGGTGTCAATTGGTGGTACGACGATAGCATCACCGTAGCCGTCTACGGGAGCTTGAAGTAACTCAGACATGGTTCGGGTATCCGCCATTTCGGGAATGGGGTTGGGATTAGTACGAATCTCGGGTTCGACTATTGGCGGGGGACGTCTATTTCGTCTTCGCGGAATTGTGGCGAGTTCAAGAAGAGGGGTAGAAGAATTAGAAGAACGAGTGCGCATGCACTACCAAAAACACTTTCAATTAAAACAAGACCGAGGCAAAACACAGTGAACTTATACCAATAATCCCAAGTGAATAAATCACCTCTACAAGACAAACGCACAAGCGAGCGGAGAAGCTTTGTAGGTCAGCGCGAAGCTTATTAAAAACCCGCTTCTTTACAGCCGCAATTTAATGTCAGGCCGTCCTTATACCCACCACACGTTTGTTTGTCCGATAGAGATAAATAAATCCACAAGCGACACAAAGGCAAGTTTTTGATCTTTAGTTCGGGAACTTATAATGATAACACCTCCGTTGAGAATGTTATATTAATTGTGTCTTCTATTTTATTTAAAACAAAAGGGAAAATCTTTTTGTATTTTTAATCTTTTATATATATATACAAAATAAAAAGGAAAATATTTTTTACTTTTTTGATTTTTATAAAAACAATAACTTCACGAAGGAAGGATCTCGAGTCACTAATCGTCAAACCGTAACGATATTGTCGCGACACAACCTCCCCGGCAGCGGCGCCAAAAATTGATTCGTTTAAGAAAGTATATCAAATATAAGATACACGCGAGAATCAACAAATCAACCTTTTAGGAAAAGGGTTAACGTGCCAAAACTCACGAATGTGATATAAGTGATACCGGATAAGGATATCCGGGTCGTGTCCCAACGAGGTGTGAATTGAGAATTTCGTTTGAGGTTTGTTATTAAAATGCTCGATGTTACGGTTTTTTTTGTTTTTGGTTACGTTTTCTACAAATTAACTAAAGGGAAAGTAATTAGGGCTACGGGAACAAAGTAAATGATAATCTAACTACTACTAAGCATACTGAACAATAAAATTAAGTTACACTAAGTCCTAGAGTGATAATATGCAAAAACGTGAAAACCCGGGCTAATCCCGAGCCTCAAAAAGTGAAAATGATGCAATTTAAGGCCTAAGGATGTGAAACTAATTTTCCTACGTTCTAAACGACTAAAATAATTTTAGGAAAAAGCCGGGTTATTTTTCGACTTTTAAATTATTTATTATGATTTAAAAACTAATTTAATCTAATTTAATGATTAAAAATACTAAATGATTTTGGAAAAATCTGAAAATTTCACAGAAAATACTTTAAGCTATGCTGATTTTAAGAAAAATAAAAAAGTTGGGTAGTCTTTGTTTGAGGAAATAAGCTGCTAAAGGCTTAAATAAGCTACTAAGCTTAAAAACTGAGATGGTGTATAAGAGATTAATATTGCAAAGTAAAACCTGAAAAGACCCTAGGGCAGTTGGTGTTTAGGTGTGGTGTTGTGTCTTTGAGCAAGAGGTCAGGGGGTCGAATCCCACCCCCACCTTTTGCAAACCATTTTTTTTGAAATTTCTTTTGCCACTTATAAATAAGACTAAATCAAGACTTTTTTGTGAAAACAATTTGGTCCAAAACTTTGGAATAAGCAGTTTCACAACCGCTTATGTCCAACGTTAGCAAAAAACAAACACCCCTTATCAGTTTTAAGCACCAAGGAAACCATGAATAAGTACTAGGAAATGGAAATAAGCACTTGTATTGTTTTGAAACAAGGATAAGCTAGATGTGCAAGAATCAAAGGGTAAAAAAAAAGAGATAAGCAGTTGAGTATGTAACTAAAAAAGGGGAAAGAAGCAGTTGATAACAAGCTATGCTAGGGAAATCTTAAGCTAGAATAACATGGATATTTAAGCATACATAAGCACTAATAAGCAATCTAACCTAACCTATGGGACTAATAAGCACTAAAGTAAACCTGAATAGGCTAAAGGGAACATGAAATAAGCTAAAATGGGGCTGCAGTGGGCTGCAGATACTATCTGTAGCAAGCACTGCTTGATTCTTGAGTCCTAAGGGGTGTTTTGAGCTTAAAAATAAGTCAAGCATACTTGAGCACCTACACCTACAAGGAGACCTAAACATGCAACTAGGGGTGGAGGGGTACCTAAAAAGCTATTTGGGATTTTATGAAAAGCTTAGGATAGCTTATAAATAAGCTATGAACTAGTGCTATGGGACCGTGCATTATGCTAATGAAATGGGTTTGGGACAGAATTTTAGTGCAATATGAGCTAACCTAAACTATCCTAAGTGCCAAATAAAGTAAACAAATATCTAGATGGGTATGTTGGGATGTGAGAAAAGCAATTTGGACAAAGTTTTGACCACAAATAAGCTGTTAAAATGGGGTTGCAACAGCAGCTATGGCTGCTGTTTCAAGACAGAAGACAGAACAGATATGAGTTTTTTTTTAGCCAAAACTTGTACACTTTTGTAATCTAAGCTAAGTACAACTTTAAAAACTTGTCTAAACCTTGAACCACTTTGACTTTGAGAGTCAAAGTGGGTAAAAAATGGGTTTTGACCTCAAATAAGCATAAACCAAACACCCTTTTTATGGGGTGTTTACTTTATAAAACTGATTTTTTTAACACTAAACTTGGTTTTTTCTTTTGTAAAACTACTTTAGAACTTATATTGCAACTTAAAAACAATTAATAATAAGTAAAGAACAAATAAGCACTAAAGTGCTTATTTGCTAAATAAGCAAAATAAAAGAACAGGTTTAAAAAAGAACTTTTCATTAATTTAGAAACAAGTTACAATGGAAATAAAACTTAAAAGCTATTATAAAACTAAAACTACTACTAAATCCTAATGCCTTTGAAAGGCTTACAAGCTTCTATATTTATACTCTGGTCTTGGGCAGCTTGTGCTTGTTTGCTGAGAGGAATGAGACTAGGAGTCCTTTGTGTTTCTTTGAGAGTCATCTCAGCCCTTCATCTCAACTTGGGCACCAAGGGATTAAATCCAAGCCGTCCATCAAATGAGCTCCAATGGGTGAGTTTGAGATTGCCAAGGTGGCATATGAGAGGCCATGTGGGATGTGGGGGAGGGTTGCTTGGGCTCTGAAAATGTAGAAAATCATCATCCGGCTCCGTCAGCAAAGCACGTTTTCAAATCCAAGCTCAATTCTGCACGTTTTTGTCCTGTTTTCGATCCTTTGTACCTGAAACACATAAAAACACACTCCAAGGATATCTGCAGTATAATTGGTTATATTTCAGTGTTTTTAGACGTTTTTGTGGGCTTAGATGGGTAAAAAGGATGAGTGAATAAGCACTCATCAGGCCTAAGCTTATGGGCCTTCTACATAAGCTAGACCTTAAAAAAACATAAAGGCCATAATAAGCTACCTATTACATATGAGTAACTAACACTTGAATTAAGGTTTAGGAGTGATTCCAACAATCTCCCCCTCAAGTGTTGGTGATGAAAAACGGTGAAGGCGTTGATGTAATAGTAGCTTTGACGTCTTCTGACATTCTTCTTTCTGTGAGAAGAATTTCCTTGAATCGAACAATCTCCCCAGTGTAGAGAGATAGTTTTCTTTGAACAGTTATGCTTTGACGTCATCTTTAACTTTGTTCTTTGATCTTTTGTTCTTTGTGATGAAAGTGATAGTATGTTGTTATCTGCATCAAGTCTGCCTCAGGTCTGCTTCGTTGCTCCAGTGTCTCCACGTCATTCTTCAACATGCTCACACGCTCTTTTGACGTTGGAATTTAGTACTGATGAATTTCTTTAAGTCTTTAACTTTGTAGATTCTTTGATTTGACGAAGAATCATTCTGACTTTTGTGTTGCTTTTGGATAGAACTTCCATTAGTGATGATGTTGGCGTGAGCATGAGAAGAATCTGCATGATCATTCCGCTCCAGAGCTTCCATAAGAAGAAAACATAAAAACGGTTAGTAATAAGCGGATTCCGGCACTTACAAGTTTGAACTTCGAGAGTGTTAACAGCATAGTGTGAAAACACGACTCTAATTCTTACAAAGGCCGTTCTGAATCGAGTCCCACAAGTGAGATAACACGATGTACCGAAGTACACCTACGATTCAGATGAGTCGCCGAGGTACACCAAAGCATCACCTCACGACTGTAGACCGTTTGAGACCACTAAGCGCAATCCACGGGGAGTTGCCAAAGCGACCTGCTGTCAGGGCTATTTGATGTTGACCCTGGCAGGAGTTTCCATTCAATCACTGAGGATCACAGTTGTGAACCTCTCATAAATGTTCTCGACATATTGCTAAGATCTGTGAAGGACTCGATAATGTACCACTGAAATTCTTATTGTTGAACGTCAAGTGATGAAATGTCAAGTGTACCTAAGATATCTTTTGATGAATCTCGTGGATCTAGACTCAATAGTGCATTTTGGTTTTCCTGAGCGGAGACTAGGGAGAGGGTCTCCTTCTTCAATACTAGCAATCTCTAAGAGAAAGCCGATAGTTTACGTAGGGTTCCCTGTGAGAATGAAACAAGCTTCTGTTGAGAGAAACTTGAGTGGTTAAGAAGGTTTAGTGCATGCGTCACTGGGTCCATGACGAATTTTAATCTTCAATACCGGTGTCATCTAGTGACAACCAGTAGCATATGAATTGAACTCGGTGTCTGCCCTAAGTTGAATAATCTGGAGGGCTATTTCTTTTCACCCTTTTCTTTGCATTTCTTTTTAATTCTTCAACTCCTTCTTTCTCCGATTCTCATTCTCTCCTTTTTACAATCATACCTAAGGACTTCTAAATTCTAACTATTGGTAGTGTCCTTGGGTAGATCCCTTCACTCTATCAGATCATAGGACGGTTATTCCTAACCTTAATCACCTTATAACTCCATTGCCATAAAACCATTTTCAAGAAAATCTCTCAAAGGGTTTGTAGATGAAAACATGTTTGAACCACTATGAGAGTTTTATCTTTTAGCAGAAATACTCCCCCTCCACATGTGCTTTAGAGTTTTGACGGAAATCTGCACAGTGAGGAAAAGAGCGTGCACTTTTGAATTGATCGACTCAAGATAGACATTCCCCCGCGAGACACGGTTACGTGGCAAAGTTAAAGAGTTGCATTATCAGCTTTTAGGTGACAACTAACTCTAATAACTATCTTGAAGGTGTGGACAACCCCAAAAGGTTGTCAAACCCGTCAAGGTTCATGTCTACCAAGAGTTTCTCGAATGGTACATTCTACTCGGACAAGTCCTTTGCGAGACACGTTTACATCACTAGCGAACTAGCTTGAAATTATTACCCGTCCCGGACAAGTCTTTTCGAGTTACTGACAGTTAAGATCTCGTCAATTCTTGGGTTAAAGTCTTTTCACACGAGAGTTCATATAGCAAAAACACAACATATTTCTTATCACGTATTTTCTCCCCCTCAAAAATGGCATATAAAATGTTATTTTTGAAAAGTTGAGAATAAATATGACCATTTCGAGTGTTGCGGGAAGAATGACCACTGTGAACAATTTGTGAACAAAGTTTTAAGTCAAGTACTCCCCCTCAACAAGTGATATAAACGGTTGAGGTTTTGAAAATCATAAGGGAAAGTACTTGTTCTTTTGAGCAAAACCTTGAAAAGTGAAAGGTTTTATAGGTTTTACTCAAAAGTAAGAAGCTTTCGCTCCTTTTATAAGGATTGTGGCACTGAAGCGTACCACAGGGATATGTGCACAAGCCATCGACATAATAAATCATACATCCAAATTTATAATGAAAGAAGCAGTTCAAGGGGTACCAGGTAGTCCAGAGATGTCGCCAGGAGTGTGAATCGGGCGTTGAAAGCCGGTGATGTTAATCCTGGGTCGACCACCAACATAGCTTTCCAATCTTCTAAACTGATCCCTTATATACAACCGTTCATAAATCATCGTGATGATCCTCTTCACATCCCTTCGATCCTGAGAATTCCATCGCTTAGGAGACCCGATCTTTTGGTGTATATCCTTCAACCGTTAAGCCAATCCGTCCCTAACCATCTTCAAAGTGTGATCTCCAAACTTGTGAAGATCTCTTCACGCCATCAAGCAATTTCTTTGAAGTTCACTGCGGTAAACGACGCCGAATGGTTTGCTGATGAGTGTAAGTTGTGAGAGCAGGTTGATGTCGGGAAGATCAAGCTGCGGTGGAGTGAAGTTGACACGGGTCCGATAAGATTCAACTGCCAACTGGAGATCTTCTACACGTTCTTTGATAACTATGCGTCTGATGAAGATGAGCACGGACTTGATGAATTCACGTTGTACTTGCTGGAGAATTGTCTCATATGACCCTGTACTTTGGCAAGGTACATGTCTTCGATGTCGTTGATGGACAAATTCTCAAAGTCAGCTTCAGAGAATGCATAATCCCTTTCGTCTTGTCTCTTGACCACAATATTCTTGAGATACGTGTAGTCCCATTTGGACGAAAGATCAACGTGTTTGATGGCAACGATGTTTTTAGTCCTGAACACTGCATGTTGAGACTTCTGGACCTGGCAGCTTCGTAGTAGATTCTTCGCTCGGCCAATGATGAATCCCATACATTGCATCTCGGTCGTATGCTATCACTTTGTTAGAGAACAAGTGATTAGCTCTTTCCTCGATAGCTATGCAGTTTGAGTATTCGGCGGCTGGGAATGGAAGTGTCAGGGATGTAGCGTATTTCCTTGAACCATCGCCACCGTGAAGAAGAAATTCCAAGTCTTTGTTGAAGAAATATCTGAATGGGATCCTAGGCTGATCTGGTTGGCCGATCATTGGTAGTGGTTTAGACCAGTCGGTGTAATATGGAAGGTTGTCCCGCTTCGTAAAGTCGATGTTTGCTTCTAGGTTGAGCCAATCCATGTTATTAGACATAGCTCGAGCAATGTTGTCAAGGTGATATTCGACCTCGATGGCACTTTCTGAGCTATCTTTCCACAGTTGAAAAGCTTCATTCTTGATTCGCCGCAACTCAGATTTCGTCATCTTCTTTACTCGGAATTTTTCTTGCAGTATCTTTGCATGCTCCAATGTATTACCGTCTACCAGATCTTGACCTTCAGCAAGGTAGGGAGTGGGATTAACAAGAGTAGAGAACCATTCAAATTCCTCTATATTATCTTCATCTAGCCATGATACGACGTCAACTTTGGGCGCCTTCTTCTTCTTTTGTTTAGACCTAGATGAGGATTCTGGTTTCTGAACTTTGTCGGGAGAGGCGGGTTGTTGTTGGGGCTCATGGTATTCCTCATCGTGACCACCCGTATACTCAAAGTGATCACCGGTTTTCTGAGTCTGGGGTGGTGTCTCGGAATCCTGAGGTTTATCTGCAGAAGAGCGAGGAGGAGAACTTTGTTGAGCTGGAGTCCTTTGGGGTGGAGGTGGCATTGAGTACTGAATGGAGGATGAATCACCAGACTTCTTCGTGCGTTTAGGCTCGTTATCTTTATCTTGATCTTTGTCTTCATCGTCTCTTGAACGTTTGGGCCTTACAGCCTTCTTCTCGAATGAGGACCTGAGTTGGTATTCCAATAGAGCTTCAAACAGTTTAGCTTCGTGTGAGGCAAACGTTGCAGAACGTTTCGACATTTGCGCTACTAGCCGGTTCACCAATTCATCATCTGAGAAGATTGTAGTTTCAACTGGATTGATGCTCAAATTCATCGGAGTTGATTTCATGGCTTGCTTGGCTAAATGCAAGAGATTTGGATAAAGTTGTCTGGTATACATTTCCTTTGTCAGTTTTGGAACGACCTCCATTAAGAACTTGTGAGAGTATCCTTCGATCATTTTGTTCAATTCCCCTGCGATCTTGTTTCAAATTACTGCATGTACTCCCTTTCGCTATTCTCTTGTCATTCTCGTCATGAAGGTATGCGTTAACTGGTCAACAATAAAATTTAGCTTTTTGTAAAGCATGTCTTTCTTTCTAACCTGTTTGACCGCATTCATAATTCTTTTATGAGTATGAGAAATCCAAGATCGAGGTGGCTTCTTTACTGATTTGGATGTTGATTTGGTTGATCTTTTTTATGGTGGTGGTGAAGAATGAGAAGACGAATCTGATGATGAAGAGACATGAGGAGACTCTGGATCCTTTGGAGGTGCAGAGGTTTTCTCCTCTGAGCGAGCAGGACTGTCTAGCAGAAACTTATCATAATCAGTGTCATCTCCAGACTTATCTTTCTCTTCAGTCTTTTCTGTCTAAGTCTTTTCTTTGTCACCCTCATCTTTCTCGGACTTTTCTTTAACAGGTTCCTCAAATTCATGCTCAATAGTTTCTTCCACGGGCTTTTGTTGTTGCTCCAAAGTGGTGGCACCAGCTCCCTTATCGGGTCGATTAACCGCATCAGGATCTGGTGAAGGTTGAGCTGCACCACTTGACCCTCGGGGGCCACCCATTTGATCTTTTGCAAATTCTTTTGCCACGTGTTGGAGTCTAAGGAAATTGAACTTCTTCCTGTATGAAATATCCAGTTGCTCTTCTTCTTCATCTGAGCTTTCTTCATAAGGCACAAGTATAGGAGTCTTCCCTTTTTCTTTGTCAGCTGGTGGACTTGGAGGTTTAGCTGCTGAAGGAGGTTCTTCGGCTGCAGATTCAGAGTAGAAGATCTCTTCGTCTGATTGTGTATCTTCCGAGCTTTCGTCCACAAGCTCTCTTTGCAGTTTAGGCTCAGATTCAGGAACGGGAGTAGGAGTAGCTTCCTTAGAGGGAACATTCCTTTTTCGTGGAGGATTCCTCTTGGGGATTATCCTCTGACTTTCAGTACTTGCAGCACTTCCTGCACTGCCTCTTCTGGTTCTCCATATAGGTGTTCCAGTAGGCTTTTCATCGAGATGACCAACTTTGCCTTCTCGTACTGCTACTCGATACCTTTTGTATGTTTCAAGCTTTTTGATTTCATTTGTCAGAAGGTGATCAGGCAGCCACACCTGTTTCTTTGTTGACGATTCCTTGATTCTGATGATAGGATGGGTTCTCAACATGTCGTGATTGTCGGGTCATTGAGCCTCTTGGGAATATCGGATGAAGTCCAAGCTGCTCTCGGATCAGCAACTTTGTGTATCCGATATGGGAATCTTTGAGCCCAGCTTTTTGAGAAATGACATCATGTCATCCCATATCAGAGCTTCAATTTCGATGTCCTTCTTGTTGATTAATGACCAAAATATTTGCAGTTCCATGAGCTTGGGATGCTCATAGCCACTATCACGCACTGAGACGACTTGGTGATGATGCTGTAGAGGGTTCTCCACGGTTGAGGAATGTTCTTAAGCTCCACATGAGAGTGCTTAGTGATTATTCCTGAAGCTTCATCATAGCCAATATCAATCGGAATTTCTAACTGTCTCTTCAGTAGCTGTGGCATAGAAGTCGGTTGGCTCGATCTCAGGAATTAGAAGAACAACCCGTAGATCTGCTTGTGTGATGGTGATTTGTTTGTGATTGAGCGTCACAATCACCGCACTTTGACCTTTGATCCTTTGCATTGAATTCCAGAATTGTTGTATGTAGATCTCGGGTACTGTAGCAGAGTGTGAGAGCATGTTCTGTAAGGATGATTCTTTAAAATATCCACAAAGCAATCAAGCAAGAAGATTCGAGCATGTGAGGGTTTCAAAGTCAACTCTGAGATTGTTCTTTACAATCTTTCTTGGATAGCCATTGGGGAAGATGTCAACAATTGTGAGAACTTCTGGTGCATCCACATTCATTTGAGCAGCCATGTCGTGATCTGAAATAACATTAGCCAAAAGAACCAACATATCGAAAGACATAATGTTAGTCAACGAAGGTTTTATTGTCTAATTATTAAATATACAGTGTTAATGATTGTTACGAGTCCTAAGTCACTTGTTTGTCCAATAGTCCAATGACGTCGTGAAACGTTTCATGAGTTAGTTAACTTTAAGTTTTAAAGTTTATGTTATCACTTATAGTTTACAACATATCAAACGATTAAGTTTATTAGTGACATTATTGGATTCGTGACGTTATGATTCATTTATTTACAAGTTTGCACGCGTAACAATTCAAAACGAAGGTTTGATCAAGGCTTATGTGTAGGAATAGTAGCTTATGCGTAAACAGGGGTTATATGCGTACGCACAAGCTTATGCGTAGGAATCTGTCTTACGCGTAAGAAATGTTACGCGTAGGAACAGAGTAACCTTATGCGTAGAGCTTACGCGTAGGCGTATAAAAACTTTACGCGTAAGGCTTACTCGTAAGAGTAGACCTTATGCGTAGAGTCACTGTTTACGCATATCCTTCACAGGATACCCGTAGTCCCATTGTAGAACCTTACGCGTAACAGTTACGCGTAAAATTTCTCTTACGCATAACTTTCTACGCGTAAGGTGATCCTTATGCGTAGAGTAACAAGGACCTTGATTCTGAGTTTTATGCGTAGCAAGCCTGAAATAAAAACATCATATCATCAATTTTGACTTATACATTCAATCTTAAAACAGATCAAGGCATGAAAGCATGTTAAGCAGTTACGCGTAGAAAGTCATACGCGTAAGTCAAAACCCTAAGGTTCAAGAATTACGCATATGATTTCTAGCCATAGGAATTGCACCAAACGTTTTCTAGTAGGTCTTAGGTGTTGTGAGAGTCTAATAACCAAGTTTTAACATCCAAAAGTCAGTGAATCAAAAATACCCAAACCTAAGAACATTAAACCCTAGTTACTAATTTATCATCAATTAGTGTTTCTGGGTGGTTTTAAGGCATAGATATGATCAATTCATCAGAAGAGCATCATCACACAAAAATCTTTTTGACCAAAAACCATCACATTTGAAAACACCCAAAACTACGCATAAACCCTAATTTTGAAAACCAATCAATTCGTGTTTCTGGGTGGATTTTGAGGATAAAACTAGTATCATTGATGTTAAAGACACGTTTTGACACAATCTTTTTAACTACAAACACACACCAATGATTGTGTGTTCATACGCTTATGCGTAGAACACATAATCACACATATCTAACGTGTTAGCCGTTGGATTTGCATAAAATTCAAAACCTTTGCTTGTAATAACGTTAAGATTATGAAAACACTTACACTTTGATGATCAAAAACACAGATTTCTTGAACGATTTCTACGCGTAGGATTAGTTTGGTTAAGAGTAATAAATGTGAAGTGAAATGTTAGGTGGGGTGTTTTTACTAAAATGACTTTAACCTTTTGGCAGTTTTGGTCCCTCCACCTTTTCCATTTTCATTTAAAGCCTTTTAACTTCCATTTTGGTTACCAATCAAAGGATTTTAGGAAATAACTTTGACGACACTCCCCCTCGACTTAATAAATGATGAAAGGTTATAAATTTTAGTCCGAGGAGTGTTAGTTTAACCAGAAAAGTTTACCACCATTGATAAAAGATACAACCCGAATAGAGTAACATGCAAGTACACGGATGTTTTTGAAACAGTTAAGTATTTGTTTTCTCCCCCTCAACACTTGATCGGAAAAATACTGAATTTTGAAAGATTATAGTGTTGACGGTTGAAATGTACTTGCCATGTTGAAAGAAAAAATAGATAAAAGAATATTTTTGTTGTTTTGTCAGGTTTTATATTTTTGTATTTTGTTTTTGAAAAATTTATTTACAAAAGAGATTTTGGTGTTTGACATGTTTTTAAGACTGTTTTAGGAGGTCATCAAATTCCTCTTGAGTCAAACACCTCATACCAATCCGGTGGACCAGCTAATTAAACCTAGCGGGAGGCAAGGCTTTGGTGAGAAGATCTGCCAATTGGTATTCTGTACCCACAAAATATAATTCAACAGTACCCTATTCCACGTGATCCTTGATGAAATGATATCGAAGATCGATGTGCTTTGATTTCGAGTGCTGAACTGAGTTGCACGAGATCGCAATGGCACTCCGATTGTCGCAGTACATCGGGATTCTGTCAAATACGTAACCATAGTCTTTGAGTTGTGTTCTCATCCAAATGACTTGAGCACAACACGCCGACATGGCTACATATTCTGCTTCGTTTGAGGACAGCGATGTACAATCCTGCTTCTTCGATTGCCATGACACCAGTTTGTCACCAAGAAATTGTAGAGCTCCGGAAGTGCTTTTCCGTGAATCTAAGCATCCTGCGTGGTCAGCGTCTGAAAAAGCGATTAGTTCAAAACCAGAATCCTTCAGATACAAGATCCCTAAATTAATGGTTCCCTTGATGTATCGGAGGATTCTTTTAGCCTCTGAGAGGTGGGTTTCAGTTGGTCGTGACTGATAGCGGGAGCAAAGATATACGGCAGAGACAATATCAGGTCTACTAGCTGTTAGATACATGAGAGACCCAATAATACTACGGTATTTTGTAGGGTCAACCAATTTCCCATGCAAATCAGCGTCTAGCTTCTTGGTATGTGACATTGGTGTGGCATAAGTGTCACAAGTATTCATTCCAAATTTGTTCAGAATTTCAAGGGCATATTTGGATTGACTCAAGAAAATACCACGGGGTGATTGATGAACTTGCAGTCCTAGAAAGAACGTAAGTTCACCCATCATTGACATTTCAAAATGTTTCTTCATTAGTTTAGCAAAAGCGATTGAGTACTTTTATGTGTTGACCCAAAAATGATGTCATCCACGTAAATTTGAACAATTAAAATATGTTCCCCGTGATATTGTATGAAAAGAGTTGGGTCGACCGAACCTTTGGTAAAATTATTGGCAATGAGGAAAGATGATAACTTATCGTACCATGCCCGAGGAGCTTGTTTGAGACCATACTGAGCTTTGTTCAGTTTGTAGACATGGTTCGGTAACTCGGGATCAACGAATCCTTCCGGTTGGTGACATAAACCGTTTCTTTAAGTTGTCCATTCAGAAAAGCAGTTTTGACGTCCATCTGAAAGACCGTTATATTCATATGAGCCGCGAACGAGAGAAATATCCGAACAGCCTCAAGACGAGCAACCGGAGCAAAAGATTCTTCAAAGTCAATACCCTCTTCCCGACGATAACCCTTAGCCACCAGACGTGACTTATTTCGGATAACATTTCCTTCAACATCCAATTTGTTTTTCCAAATCCATTTGAGACCAATGACGTAGACCCTGTTGGTCTTTCAACCAGTTCCCATACTTCAAGACGTTTGAATTGGTTGAGTTCTTCTTGCATGGATTCAATCCAGGTTGTCTTTGTCATTGCATCCTTAATGTTTTAGGTTCAGATTGGCGATGTGAGAGCATAAATGCAATGTTCACCGTCTGTGTGAAGACGTTGTCTCGTAACGACCGGTTGATTCGGGTTGCCAATAATATTTTCCAGAGGATGGTCTTTTGTCCATCTTTGTGTGGAGGGTTGATGTTGGTATACATTGTGCAGATTTTGAGGATTCAAATGGCTTGTTGAGGATTCTGCGACATCAGGTGCAATAGTCTCATTAGCAAACGGGTTGAAGAACGCATTTGGATCAAAATCTGCAGGTGGGGGTACATCATTCAGAACATCATCAGCCGATTCATCATTGTTGGAAGCGGTTTGTTCAACTGTTGTGTTGGAGTCAACTGGTGGTGCTTCTTCAACAGTAGTTGTTGTAGTAGATGTATCAGGTATAGAAGTATTATCAAGTTGAGCAGCGGAAACATCGGATACACCTTGAGCACGTTCATCAATATCGTCACTGAACAGCAGAGCAAATAACCTTTCCATTTGTTGACGAGTGAGTCGGGGCTTTGTTCATGATGATGGGGTTTGGGGAAGTTTAGCGGTTGTGACCGGGTTCCAAGCTGTTATACTCAGAAGCCATTTTCGTAAGTTCATCAAAATGAGCATGAATCGTTTCCATAACCTCCTTTGTTCGACGATTCCAGATTCGAAAACCTTTAGAATTATCACAATATCCTATAAAGACTCCAATGTCAACTTTGGCTTTGAGCTTTCCAAAGTCATCACGATCATTATTCGGATAGCAAAGAGATCCAAATACATGAAAGTGTTTGAGATTCGGTTTTCTTGTGTGGACAAGCTCGAAAGGCGTTTTGTTGTGGCGTTTTGTAATCATAGAACGGTTTTGAGTATAGCATGCAGAGATACAGCTTCTGCCCATAAGTAATCTGGAAGTTTAGCATTGATTAACATTGTTCTTGCAGCTTCCACTAACGTTCGGTTTCGTCTTTCAACAACTCCGTTTTGTTCGTGTATGCGTGCAATAGATGTCTGATGCTGAATTCCCACTTTCTCATAAAATTCACGAAGAGTTTGGTTAACAAATTCTGCCTCTCTGTTCTGATTTGTCGGACGGTGTTTCAAGCGAACTTGTATTTTCGTAAGAAAGGTGATGATCATTTGTGGAGCTTGATCTTTGCTTCGAAGAAAGTAGACCCAAGTCCAGCGTGAATAGTCATCAACAATTACTAAGATGTAGCATTTGCCATTGATCGTTTGCACGCGCATCGGGCCACACAAATCCATGTGAAGAAGATGAAGCACATGCTGAGAGCTGTGTTCCACCTTTGAGGGAAAATGAGCACGAGTGCTTTTGCCTTGTTCACAAGCTGAGCAAAGGTGATCTTTAGAATACCGAAATAGTGGGAGTCCTTCAACTAGTTTGTGTCGAGCAAGGTTGGTGATGGTTTGAAAGTTTAGATGTGAGAGACGACGGTGCCATAGCCAGGATTTTGTTGATGTTGCCTTTGAAAGTAACCAGATGGGAGAAGAAGCAACCATGTCTTGCATAGAGATAGTGTAAAGACTGGAATTACGCTGAGCGACATAAGGTCGTTTCCTTGTAGATCACGAATGAAACAAGTTTTCTCCCGAAAGGCAACTTCCAAATCTCCATCACAAACTGACCTCTGAAAACAGATTGTCACCGAGGCCTTCCACATAATAAACCCTGCTTATTTCGATGTTCCCATTGATATAGTCTCCGTAGCCCATGATAGCTGCGAAGTGATCATTCGCGAACCTGACAGTGCCAATGAACTTTGCAATAAAGTTTGATAACAGTTTAAGGTTGCCTGTCATGTGTCGGGAACATCCGCTATCAACAATCCAGAGAATGATCCGTATCACCTGCATTACACACAGACGACACAGATGGAATAGAAGTAGATGTGGAACCCAAAATGTTAGAGGGTTCCGGAGCAGTTATAGTAGACATACACACATCAATAGCTTTAGGTATCCATTTAAATCCTAGTGTGTTATATATCCATTTCGGCCATCTCCAACTAGTATTTGCTTTAGTCTTAGTGAATGCACTAGGTGGTACTACATTCCTAGGAGGTGAAACCGGAGCTACAGGGACAACAATGCGTTTCTTAGAATCTAAAGATGGCGGTCTACCAAGCAATGCACTTAGAAAGATTAGTAAGCCTAGAGGTATTCCGGTTCTTAGGATTCCTTAAACGAGAGATGATAGCTTTAGCAACACATTTATCATGACAATCAGAATTCAAACTTTTACGACAAATAACACAAAGTGCATCAGACTGAATATCAAAAGTGCTTAATGGAATATCTATAGTGGAAGCAACGTGAGTCTTATTCATAGTCCTAGGGTGTTCTTCTACTTTAGCATTCCTTATTGATCTTTTCTTAGGTCGCAACTTCCTATTCTTCGATGTAGTGCTCCTAGGTTGTGAAGTGCGGACGTTTGGAAAAGACGCAACTATTCCTGTTTTAGTAGAAGGAAGCACGTTAGCAACTTGTGATTTGGCAGTAGGGATTCTAGGGTCACGATTACTAAGTGTTACTGGTGCTATACTCTTAATCACGGTAGGCGGAAGTTGTTCATACTTTCCTAAAATTTCTCTTAACTTGAAGATAGTGTGAATCGATCTTGATTTTCGTGACCGAATATTTCCAGCTAAATGCATAACTTCTTTAGTGTGTGCAAGATAATGATCAAGTTCATTTGATGCTTCATCACGAGTCTTTTGAGTAAATCAAATATGACACCATATTCCTTTTAACTTTTACAAGTTCTTGTTCATATTTTGAGATTTGACACTTAAAAGACACGTTTTGATCATCCAGTTGCTCAATTTTGATTAGAAGTTTTGTCACGCAACTGGGCGATTTTGTGTTGAAAAGCAAGTTGTTGATCGTGAATATCTTTTTGACACCAATTAAGACGACGTATTGCATTTGAAAGTTCGTTTGACAATCGTTTATTTTCAACTTTTAAGGACTCGACCAAGCACATTATCGTGTTCTCAACATTTATCACATAATCAACAGTATTAGCAGAGATATAATCAAATGCATATGACAAAGAATTCAATAGCACAACATTATGGACATCAACACAGATGACATCTTCCAAGAGTCGATCAACATCTTTTCTCAACAGTTTCTTTTACGTTTAGTATTAGAAATAGATGTTTCTGTTTTCTCGAAAACGACCTTCATCAATCCAAGTTCCTTATGAAAGTCCCTTTCCCAAGACAATGCACAACTTTTCAAATTTTTACATTTGGTAAAAGATTTTTCTGAAAAATGTCTCTTTGTTCTCGCGCTAGAGGCGATTGAAAGTGTTGAACTTTGATTTCGGAATGATATTCTATCTCATGTTGTAAAGTTTTGAGGTCAGCCATGAAAAGGTCAAAATATCGAAGAATTTTTGCGATTTTCGGTTTTGAGTTTACTTCACTGATGGAAAGTAAAGGACCATAAGTTTGTGCATAATCTGGTTTGGGATTATCATTAGAAGACTCAGACGTTTTTATGATAATCCTTGGTGTGTTAGAAGAATCCGTTGGTGTGACGAAAGTGACCGCTTTGGAATAGTTAAAAGGTTTGTTGTAAACAACTTTTTCTAATTTTGATCGACTCTCGTCTTCTGCATCTAATTCCTCTTGACGATGATATTCAACAACACTCATAATGTAATTATCAATTTTATATTCTGCTGACCGAAACTTCGGATTTGGTTTGAATGCTTTGGTTGAAAGCTTAGGTTTGTAATCAGCAATATTTGGTCCATAGCCATTTGGATTAGGTTTTAAAGTAAACTTTTCAATAGCTGTGACCGACTCACCATGTTTGTAAACAACAGTTTTAAACTCTTTAAGTTTGTTTTGCAAGCCGATGATTTCTTCAAGATGATCATCTATTCGTTTCGTTGAATGCTTTTTGTATGCAGAGAACTGTTTTTGACAAGTTAACAACTCAGCCTTAGATTTTAGATTTTCCAAGGTGAGAGCGTTAATTTGCTTTTTATGTTCATGTTTCAGCTGTTCTATTTCAGACAACAAAGCATTCTTCGAAGCGGCTAGATCACGATCTGTCCTCTCTAAATATTTTCCATTTTGATGAGATTTAGCAAAGGCTGCTTCAAAACCTTTTTCACGTTTTTCTTGAGTTTTGAAAAGTTGAGTTGCTTTTGTAAACATTCAAAATCCTTGGTTAACAGTGCATTTTTACTTTTCAAGTCCCGATTAATTGCACGACATTCTTCCACTATGGTTTGTTGGTCTTGTATTAAACGAGCAAAATCTGGATGAGGCAAAAGTTCGGCGTGTTCAACGTGAGTCACAACATGATCATTAGTGAGATCCTCAAGTATAACCACGGAGTCAATTTGATTATCAAAGGAAACCGTTTGGTCATCTTGATCGTCAAATATAACTACGGGGTCTAGTTGAAAATCGTCGGAATGAGATGTGGACGACTCATTTTGAACATTCTGAGCCTTGCCGGATTCAGATGTTGGCGGAGATATTAGATCAGAGATGAATATGGTTTGTTCGGTACCTGAGACAAGCCATCAGTGTCATACATCGGGCCTGTGTCACTCATGTGTAACTCATGCATATTAGCCATCAACATAACAATGCATTGGCTTGCAATTCCTCCATATCATCATCTGAGTCAGCATTTGCCATAAAGCTCTGTTCTTTGTCTGTGAGAGTTCCACCGGCTTCATCCTTAAGAGCCAAAAGAAGAGCCTCTTTGTGATAAGCACTGCCCCTTGTCCTCGGCTTTGGGCATGCATTAGCCAGTGTCCCTTCTCATTGCAGTTGTAGCATCGAAGACCATTCAACCCAGTTTGAGCATTTCCCTGTTCCACCACTTGAGCTCGATTGTTATTCCTACCCACAGCATTAAACCCTTGACCACCGCCCATTTGACGACCATAACCATGATTCTGAACTTCAACTCGTCCATTGTTCACAACAGCTTGATTCCTTGTGTTAGATGAGGAACGAATACGGTTGTTGGATTTGTTGGTATAACGGCTAAAGGCATTAGCAATCATAGCAAATCCTTGTTGTAGTGCTTCGAACGGATCGGATTCCTCATTAGCTTCACTGACAAGTGCTTGAGCATTGTTGTTGTTGTATGGAACCAATTGAGTTTGTTGAGATTGAGGCTGAGAAGGATCATATGGTGTGATTGTAGCAGTTGGTTGAGTTGCTGGTTGAGGAGAATAACTGTTTGAGCATATAAGGCAAGTTGTTGATTTTTCGGATGTGTCGGTGGAGCAATTTGAGCACGGAGAATCCTTTTCCTATCAACTTCCTTTTCATGAGGCTTCAAGTAATCGTACAACAATCCATATGTAGAATGATGCATATTCTTCGCTTGATGGAGAAAAATGACATACTTCTCCCATTCAGGACCAAGACTACTCAGGAACTTAGTATTCACTGCAATTCTTGGCATGATGATGTTGTGTTTATCCAAATCATTGATGATGTCTGAAAAACGATGATGATAAGACTCTAGTGTCTCTCGTGTTCAATCATGAAGTGTTCATAAGCCAAGTAAATTTTGGATTCCAAATCCTCCCGATTGAGTACAGATCCTTCCATAAGAAGATGAATATGATCCCACATTTCCTTTGCAGTCTTTTGAGCATCAACACTTATAAGAATTGGGTTAGGTAATCCTAAGAGGATATATTGCATTGCAAGTTCATCACTTTCATAGTGTAGAAGTTCCTCTGCATTCAGGTCAAGGCACGAGTAGCAATGTTGGATTGTTCATCTCTTGGTGGATTAGCATTTGGATCGGGTACAATGACAAGTAGGCATCTAAATGGACCTTCTAAGTTAACCTTCTTTAAGAACTTTCCATGTGGCTTCTTCAGATCACAAAACCTAAAGAACCTTATCACCCATTGATCGTAGTTTCCTGGAGTGAGCATTGGAGGTCTATCAAGTGATCCAGCCTCATGAATTGATTGTTGGTTGCTTAAAGCTTCACACATCTTTGCAAACCAAGTGGGTTCCTTCATAGTGTTCCTTGATGGATGTTGATTGAATTCATTTGTGTAGGGTTGAACTTGAAGACTTGGTGGTGGTTGAACCATTTGAGGTGGTGGAATTGCACCAAGTTGTGGAGTATGTTGTTGATTAAATTGTTGTTGATAAATTGCTTGTTGTTGATTCCATTGTTGATGTTGTGGAGTTAGTTGTTGTTGACGTTGAGAATAAGTGTAAGGGAAATAATTAGAGTATGGTGGTTGTGACATGTTGAAAACTTGTGTTGGTAAAAATGGATCTTTGTAGTCGAATGAACCTTTGTTGATGAAGAGTCCTTAGGCGTAGAAATCACAATAAACCAAGTAGGACTTATGCGTAAAAACACCAAAGTTACGCGTAACAATCAAGAGTTACACGTAGATTTAGCTTACGCGTAAGTAGGGTAAAGACGCTAAAGTTATGCGTAGACACAAAGTTAGGCGTAGAAATTTAGGCGTCGGATTACCTTATGCGTAAGACTAGGCTTAGGCGTAAGATGAATCTTAAGCGTAGGATTTCTACGCGTAAGCTTTATGCTTATGCGTAAGTTTAGGGTTTTTGCCCAAATGATCTTTTACACTATCACAGTGCAAAAGATATCCAAAGTCGACGTATTTTCAGGCTTATCCAAGCAAGAAAACACGGAGTAAACCACGAAACTGAAGATCAAACCACGGATAATGTTACGCGTAGAACTAGGGTTTTGATACGCGTAGCTTTACTCGTAAAAATGATTTTGCCCAAAGTTGTTTCTAAAGCAGATTTTTGTTATGGAATAGCTTCAATATCACCAAAATAACACAAAAGTGTGAAACTTGATGAATCAAAACGGCTAAACAAGTTACGCGTAGAGCGACACCCACGAACAAAAACAAGCTTAAAAACTATGATCCACGCATAAAGTTTGAAACTTTTTGCCAAAACAAGTATTTTAACACCTTAAAACATTGAAAGTACAAGAATCTTGGATTAAAAAGTGTAAAAAACGTGTTTTTAAGCGATCCAAAGTGTTAACCACGTTTACGCGTAAGACCGAAAACAAAAAAACTTCAAAAAAACGAAAGTGTTAACCCAAATATTTGGCGATTGATACCACTGTTAGGTCACTAGTTTTACAACACAAGCTTTATAGAAAGAGATAGAGGCGGTTGAACACATTAAACACACACACACATGAACATAATAATACGGTTAGGTGTAGAGTGTAAAGAGAGTGAATAAAATGAACAACCAACCCTCAAGTGAGGGTTATACAAGAGTATTTATAGGCAAGGAGCTAGGGCAACACTCCCACTCCTTCCCTTTTCCTTATTGGACATGGGCCTAAGCTTATGGGTCTTCTACATAAGCTAGACCTTAAACAAACATAAAGGCCATAATAAGCTACCTATTACATATGAGTAACTAACACTTGAATTAAGGTTTAGGAGTGATTCCAACACTAGACTATACCATCACTGAGGAATCAGTCAGAAGCAAGCTTCAATTGGCTGATGCCTCAGGGATCACTGTGTTGCCTAATGAAGAACTTTTTCAGAGTTTGGGTAATATTGGATATCTTTCTGATGGAACTTTTACTTTTTCGGAAAGTCACTTTACACCTCAATGGCATTTCCATGTGCATCATCTTTTACATTGTTTGAGCTCTAAAAGTGGTGGATGGGATCAATTTGGAAGCACTATTGCTTCTGCATTGGTCTATCTATCCACTGGTAGACTCTTCAACTTTTCCAAAATGATTTTTGATGCCATGGTTACAAATGCAAATAAAGAGGATAATCTTAAATGTTGAAACATCAAGCAAGCAACAGTACAATGCTATTCCTTTTACTAAAAAGATTTTTGCAAATATGAAAAGGGGCTTTGAAGGGGTTCACAGGCCACTGTTGCCTGCTATTGCTACTAACCCTGTAGGACATCTGTTGCTTCTGCTACTTCTGAGGCACAAGATCAACCACAATCAGAATCAGATGAACTAGAGCCTGCACAGAGGACACCAACTCCACCACCACCTTCACAGACACAACCTCCAACACCCACTCCTACAACAGCTCCAGGCTCATTATCAATGGAGGAACTTCTTTCTCTAGTTCCAAAATTGCTACATAGAATAGAGAAGTTAGAAAAGGATCTTCAGAAGTCAAAAGAGACTCAAGCTGAAGTTGTGATTAAATTGGTTAAAATGGTTAAACGACTGGAGGGGAAATTCAAATCAAAGGGAATAGACATCACTGACTCAGAAGGTGAAGAAAATTCTCCCAAACAGGGGAGGAATTTGAAGGAGGGTGGATTAGTTTTCAGAACACCAGCAAAGGAAAAATCCTCTGAGGAAACAATTAGTCCTCAAGGATTGGAAGCAGCTGATATATTAGTAAAGGGTCTTAGTCAGAAGAAGCTTGCTAAGAAGAAGAAGGATGTTGCAAGTTCTGGTGAGAAGGATAAGTCTGCTTTTGGGGAGGCAGTTAATACTTGTTTTGAAGTTAATCCTGGTGTTGAATTTAATTCTGGTGGTGCAGAAGTTAAGTCTGGTGGTGAAGAAGTTAGTTCTGCCAGTGTTCCCATTAAGTCTGATGAGGAGTTCACTCAAAGAAAAGGAAAGGGGATAATGGAAGAATCTTTAGAGCCTAAAAGACCAAAAGACATATTCTAGAAGATGAAGCAAGCATGGCTGAAATTGCAAGAATATAAGCAGAAGATGATGATGCAGCAGCCAAGCTAGCAAGGCAAAAGATGGATGATGAGCTCCTGGCTAAAAACTTGTAGAGTCAACCAGAACTAACTGAGGAGCAAAAGAAAAGGAGAGCTGAAGTTCTGGAGTCTGCAAAGTTCTACTCTGATGAAGATTGGGACAACATAAGAGCAAGACTTGAAGTTAATAGGGACATCCTACCAGATATTGGAGCAGAAGACTTTGCTAGAAGGATGGTAGAGATGGTCAATGAGAAGAAGAGGTTGCTTAGAGAACATAGACAAAGGGAAAGGATGAACAGACCACTGACTAAGGGAGAGCAAAGAGAATACATGATCAACTACATCAAAAGTCAAGGTCATCCTAGCTGGAAAATAACTCAATTGAGGAAGCTAAAAGCTGAAGATCTCAAATCAGAGTTTGAAACTATGGTCAGGCAGGTACAGAGTTTTGCTCTAATGGATTCTGAGCTAGAAGCCTCAATGCACAAAAGGAAAGATATAAGTTTTCAACCTTAGGGAGCTAAAAGGCAGAGGAATGAAGAGGTTAAGAAGATTGCAGAGGGTGAAAAGCTTGCTGAAGAAGAAACTACAAAGGTAGCTGAAGCTGAGAAAGGTACTAATAAGCCTAGCACTGTAAAAAAGGAGGAAGAAGCTGAGGTCTCAAAACCTATCATTAAGTGGACTAAAAATAAATCCAAAGGTAAGAAGCCTACAAAGAAGGATAAGTCTGAGATAAAGAAGGAAGTGGATGCTTATATGGAGGACAAGGTTGAAGAACCTCCATCTGAAGAATTGACTATGGGCACTATTCCTGAAGGTCCAACAGATGCAAAGATAGCAAAGATCCAGATCATCAAAACTGGAAGCAAGGGAGCTTACCAGGTGGTAAGGGAAGATTATACTGACACTGTGTATGTAAATTTTCCTGCATTGTTGAGTGATCTGTCCAGTGATGATCTGAAGACCATGTATTAGTTGATGGAGAAAAAGCATGGTGATCAAAGACCAGAGGAGGAGTGTGAAAGAGTCCTCTAGGGAGACTTGAAGACAATGTTTGAGCCACCAGATGCTGATAATGAGATGTGGAAGCTGGAAAGCAAAGAGCAAGTAATCAGATGGAGATACTTCCATACCTGTCAGGTTCATTGTTTGGAATTAGATACTTTGATTGTTTATATGTTAACAGAAGTGGACTATCCACTTTCAAACAAGACTTGCAGAGAAATGATTGAAAAGAAGTTGCTTGGTGAGGTAAAAGATAATGCATGTTATCAGCTTTTGAAATTGATTGAATCAAAAGCTCAACAACAATAATTAAAAAAAAAGTTTGGAAGAATTTTCTTAGCTGTTGAGTGTTATGTTTATAAGCTGATAAATGTATAAATGGATTTTGAGGGGTTTCACTTGGTGAAAGTGCTTTGCACTATCACAACAAATGGTTATCAGTCCACCATGTCTAACCCACATAAGGACTGACTAATCCATGAGCAAACGACTCTAGTAAAGATAACTCAAATCCGTTTATGGCTGACAATTTGCCAAAACTTATATGGTGCTCAACTCACCATATCTGTGTAGATGAAGAGTTGGCTAGCCCACAAGTTTATGGCTTGTGGTAAAGGCAGTGGAAAACCATGACTAGTCCAAAAGGGTACAGCTTTTGGTAAAGACTAATCAAATCTGTTGATAGCTGTTGGTTGGCTAAAAATCAGATGGTTATCAATGTACCATGGTATTACACACCAAAACATTGGCTACTCCAATAGTAATGGTTATTTGGTAAAGAGGCATCAAATCCATTAAATTTTCTATGATTCACCTCTCACAGGAGTTTACACACCTGGATGTGATGAGAATAGCATGAAACTTTTCTGATTTGATGTACATATAGTCACAGTTGCAGTAAAGACAATGGAGTGCTGATATGATGCTGCACAGATCTCAAAATGAAGAAAACTTAAAGATGCAGCTCAAAGATAATTCCAAGATCCTCAAGGAATACAAAAGAACTTGAAGTTCACAAGTGAAGATCAAGTTAGGGGAGGATTGTAGGGAATTATATTTTGTAAAACAGATTTAAATTTGTTTAAGTCTGTTTAGTATTAATTCTGGTAGTGAAATAGTTAAGTCTAGTAAGCCAGAATTAAGTCTGTTAGTGGTTAAGTCTACCAGTACTAATGTAGTTAAGTCTGGCAGAACAAATAGTTGATAGTTAAGTCTGTTTATGATAAAAAAAAACATAATAGTTTGTTAGAGTTATATTAGGGAAGGATATGTACGCGTAGAGATATCTTAGGAAGAGATATCTTTATCATTCTACACTTTTTGTACTCTAGGGTTTCCTAAGAGTATAAAGGAACCCTAAAGGGTAGATTGTTATGTATTAAGTTTTTAGAGATTAATAGAAAAAGTTAATTAGTAATTATTGTGTTCTTCTTGCTTGTTGTTAATATTCCGCATTAGCATCAAGTACTCATTGTTAAAGAGTTCTTCACATAATTAGTTTGAATTTATCCAAGTTAGTTATTGTCTTACAAGGCTGCTTAGATCCTTAACCTTTGGACCTACACTTTGTCCATAATAGTACACATTCAGCTTTGGCATAAGCATATGAATCGCCTAAATGTATTGTCCAGTTTTATAGATTATGTTGTTTTGATCTTCAATTGTCTTTTCAAAGGTTATGATTTTCACAAGGTCTTTATCTTCCCAAGTAGTGTATTTGTTTTTCAAATTTTCTCGTTCTTGCTCAAGACTTGAAATGGTCACTGGTTTAGAAACCTGAGTCATAAGCTTTGAAATTTCTTCATTAAATTTTGAACATTCAAAACGTGTTGAGTATCAAAACGTGATTGAAAGAGTTTTTCACGCTCAACAGCCTCAGCATAAGCATGTTCAATAACCTTTTTCCTATCATAATCTATTTGTAAACTTTGTAAACTTTTTACTTGATTCTTCTACCTCTCAAGCACTTTGTTTAATACCTCATTTTCATCTTTATGTTTTTGAATGACAGCAGTGCAATTTTGAACTCCACATTTAAGGTGTCAACTAAGGAAAGAATTAAAGCATGATATTGTTCATTAACAGACATATCTTGTAGAAGCGTTTATCCATTAGGATCCACATATGGCGTATCAAAAGTGACATTACTACCATCCTGTTCCATCACATATGTGTCATTAATTAACTCAGGTTTCGCAGGATGTATTTGTTCATGAGCAAACATATTATATGCATTATCAGAAGTAGATTGTATCTCTGCCAACTTCTCTGAATCATAGATCAGTGGAGTGTCATCATGAGACACGACTTCCTAAAGATTGGCCATGAAAATGCAGCGTGCAGTCAAATCTTGATCTTCTTCATTTGTAAGTTCAGCTAAGAATTATTTTTCTCAACAGTCAACGGTACTCTTGCTTCAGCTTTCTTACACAATAGCCTCTTCTCCTTGTGATTCTCAGAATCCCTAGCCTTTCTTGGCTCTTTGCAATCCTTAGCCATGTGCCAAGTACCCCTACATTTATAACACCTTATACTTGCCAAATTACTCCTCTACAACAAATTTCCAACAACTACATTGTTCCCGTTTATCCCAGAATAACAAACATTCCCTGAATACCCAACATTTCCTGAATACCCATTTTTATGTCTTGGAGACATATAATTCCTTGTTGGTGCAACAACTCTTGGTGGTAGGAAATTCCCAAATGGGTTCCTTAGATTAGATGACATCTTGAGATTGTTGTTGGTGGGGGTTGTGTAGGTACGAGTAATAACACGGGAAAGTAGTGACATAGCAGTGTTAAGGTCTTGAACTGGATCATGTTCAATAGTGGTACGTGGCATGACTCTTGTTGCCTCTGATGTGGAATACTCTAGAGGAAGTCATGCATAGTCGATGGGTGAAT
This sequence comes from Chrysanthemum makinoi, assembly GCA_910596185.1. NCBI lineage: Eukaryota > Viridiplantae > Streptophyta > Magnoliopsida > Asterales > Asteraceae > Chrysanthemum > Chrysanthemum makinoi. Next base: position 168,921,784 of record OU343220.1, read on the forward strand.
AGTTCTGCTCCGGTGTTGTGTACATTGTGGTAGGGTAAGTAGGTACAGGTGTTGCATAAGCTGATGATGTGTAGGTTGGTGAAGGTGCTACGTAATCAGATGAATCATATGTGGGAGCTTATGCTACAAAAGCAGATGGTTGTTGATGATATGTAGGTTGTGGTGATGGTGATGCATATCCCGCTTGTGCATACCTATTTTGCCTCTGTATTGGTGCTTGGGATAGGTGAGATGCCAAAGATGTATCTGTCATGAGTGTCAATGGATCTTGCTTATGTCTTTTAAGCTCAGCTTGTACATCATTAGCTTCATCTTGATTCTGCTCCAAGATATCAAAGATCTGATGAAAGGTGATCTTCTGAAGTACCTTGGTCTGCTTAACATGAGTTATAAAACGTTTCCATTCGGGTTGAAGATGAAGCATGAATTTCGCGGTTAAGATGAGTTTAGATACTTTGATGTTGTTTCTATTCAAGTCATTGATCACACTCGAGTATCCCTGATAGTATAATTCTATTGTCTCTCCCATTATAGATGTCAATTTCTAATATTCCAATAACTACAATACTTCCTTATCATGCTTTCCGATTTTGGTTCCCTGCATCAGACGTTCAACTGCTTCCCATATCGTATTTCTTGTACAAGCTTGTTTTAAAACACAATACAAGTCATAAAACCTGTGCTTTGATAACTTATATTGCAAGAACTTGGTGATTTTGAAGAAAAGTACACGTTTTTGGTTCTTAGCAAAACCTCGCCAACTTCTTTTTTTTTCTTCCAAAAGCCACGTTTTGTGATTTATTTTTGATGAAACTTTTGACACAAACTTGTTTTTAACACTATAAACACAACACTAACCTCTGCTAGTATGATCCAAAGTGCAAGACCAAGCTAAAACGAAAAGAAAAACGTGTGCTTTTGATGATTTTCAAAACCTCGCTAAACTAGACCAAAAAAATTTCGAATCGAAAATCACTTCTAAACCATCATTTGGCTCATGATACCACTTGTAGATCTCTACATACTAGTATCATTCACACAATAATAATATAGAAGGTTGAGAGAGAGAGAGAGAGAGAGAGAGAGAGAGAGAGAGAGTAGTTAGAGAGAAAAATGTGGTAGAGAGAGAATGGAGAAAATGGTGAAGAGTTATGATTTCACGCACACTTGAAATGGTCTCGCACCCTTCACAAATGAAGGGTGACGTTTAGTTATACATGGCTTGGCCTAGATTGAGCCTTTTGTAGGCTTGGGCTAGTAATGGACTTGAACTAATGACTAAACAAGACTTAGAGTCCATAACTTCTAACATATTAGCTTAATCAAATCCCTAAACCCCTTCTTAATCTATAATAAGCTATTACTACCAATAAGCTATTACTACCCCCGTCCCAAGTCCAATTTGATTTTATGGATCCAACTTTAACCTTAAAAATTTGTGTACGTATTATATAATACTTGATGAAAATTAAATCAATGAAAATATATTTAAAACTCAATCAATTTACATAATTTGCATAAAATATTATATAATACAAATAAAAATATTTGAGATCAAAGTTTGATTCATAAAGTCAAACATAACTTAAATTTTGAGACGGAGAGAGTACATGGATACAAGGTTCTTATCATATAAATGACCATCACTTCATAACATATGATCATTAGTTCTAACGCTAACAATTTTTTTTAGCTCATTTCCACGTAAATTAGTCTAATATTGAGGGCGTTTTTTGGGCTTATAAGCTTGTCTCATTTATGCTTATATTTCATAAGTCCAATGTTTCCGGTTTGTTATTCTGAAACTTATTTGCTTATATAAGATTGTTATATATTTATATAAGATTGATATATATTTAACAATCTTATATAAGCAAGAGCTTCTGAAAAATAAGCCGAAATAAGATAAGCTCGTAAGTTCAAAAATAAGCCTAAACAAATAACCCCGCAAATTAATAGTGAAAAACAAAAAAGAGGCATAGTTTTAGCATCACTTAAAAACACTATGCCTTCACTGAACTTCTAAATTATTTGATTTAGGTGTAAACGAAAACAAACAGGCTCAAGTAAATGATGATAACCAGTTCACCAACAGTATTACAGTCTGTTTTACCATGACTTCTAAACGAATAATGGTGAAGTGAAAACTAAATCATAAAAGTTTACCCAAGGGTCTGAGTTCCCTTGGCACACCGTCAAAGTTTCCAGAGTTTACGTCCGATTGCATCATCGGTCTCTTGCCACTTTTCCATTGAATTCCCTCTGCTAGATGTGCTTTGCTTGGTGTTAGCATTACGAAATTTGGATCCGCCCTTTGATAACTGCATTTTCATGTTAATTTTTCAATCGTATTGAATTGCCTATGACAATTACCAAGTATGAGTTTTCTAGTGAGACAAATACAAACCTTGCTTCTCTAACATTGTCAACGCGAAGACCAAAGCCGAATGATGTCTTTCCAATAGCACGATCTCTTATAGCTGCCCATATTGAATCAAATTTAATCATGTTCACATTACAAGTTCATGATAATAAACGTTGGGTTTCACATATAACAATATTACATCACATAAGTTTTATGTTCCTGACATGTTACTACCTGACACACTGAAACTGAATGAAGGCTTCCACCATGACTTAAAAGAAAAAGACAGAGCTGAACTAAGAGGCCCCACTTTTCCCTACAAAGCGATGAAGACAATTTACAACATTAGCATAGTCAACACGCGAAGCACAGCAACGTAACCAAGATAGCAAACCTTCAGCAAGATGTTTTTATTGGCTTGCCAAGATGCGGCAATATTAAAGGTGGAATCTTGGATGTTGTTTGTACCCTTTTGATCGTCCATTCTGTTAACAAATATAAGGACTCTTATTACATTATCAACCAATACATGGATAGATTGCACTCTACACAACCTAAATTACCTGGTTAACAACTCGAATCCGAAGTCTATATAATTCGTAATTCCAATTACTTCATTCTCTTCAAACGGATTGTTCACCTTTCGTTGGACCACCACATGCTGGAAGAAAGATGCTATGAACTGCAGTTAAGGTGTTATAAGATATATAAGTACTCGAGCTCCGATGGAGTATAAATGACAGCCTAAAAATAAATGGGTACATGAGTGGGAGAGACTGCTTTTCATAAGGGTAAAACTGGCATTCGGTTAACTAAGAACGGTATGTACATTTATAAAACTGTGGAATTTTACTTGTAGATAACTATATTGAGACAGTGGGAGTAGTAAATGGGACAATAAAATGCGAGAAACTATAAAAGCGGGAAACCTGAGAGTTCTGAGCAAATTCAAGACCAAAGTTAAAGGATGGGCTCAATGGGCTGCCTGATCCAAGTCCGTAGCCTATGGAGCCATTCCAATTCTTCAAATTTTTATATTTTGCACCGTCCTTCTTTTCAACTAGTCTCAAGAACAAAAACACCATGAAAACATGTCAGGTTACAAACTAAGTGAGAAAACAAGATAAGAGGCAATAGTCTTCTCAAAGACATGATTTCAGGAAGGATATATGACGGAACTTTGATGAATTACATTATGTGATACAGATGCATAAGTAAGAATCTTACATTGAGGATCATATTTCACCCCAGCAGTTAACCTTCCCATCTTAGTCACCAGCCATGCAGATTTCGGAAAATCATCTCCCACTACATTCAGGATATTGTGTTAAAACGAAAAAGTTCAGGCTCAACAATCAACCTATTCCAGATAGACAGTAATCATGATTTTTTATTTATTATTATTATTTTTTTTTTTTCAGTAGTAGAATTTATCGCTATTGACTACATTCAAACAATTATGTGGCTGCTGTTGCATTAGTTGTGGATGGATTTGTAACAAAAAATTGCATAATAGTTTTTTTGTATTGCATGTCTAGTGACAAATAAATTTTGGCATTGTATAAAACTTACAAGAGCAAATGAACAAAATGACGTCCAAGAGACCAAAACTAGTGATATATAAAGAGCATAATGTGTATAAAAATAATATAAGACACAAATGCACAATGAACATCACATACATGTATATGGCACAAATGTGGCTCCAACTGACAGATTTGGATTGCCATATCTCAAACCCATAGTACCATAGTCTTCTGCAGATACTCTGCATAAGAGTAGTGTTGCGTGAGTGAAAATAACAGAGCCAAAGAGTTAAAATGTGTCAATTTTCTTGATTGAGATTAACAAACCTCTCCTTTTTAAGCACCGGAAAAATACCAAATGCCCCCAAACCAAATCTAGGGTAGTATGCACATGCTCTCATGAGTAAAATCCTGGAGATACAAACATGTAACAGCATAAACGAAGACAATAATGAACTAGCACACTTGATGGAAGAGAAAAATACTACTTACGGATCAGAACTGGATACATATAGATCTGTGAACGTATGAGGATCATCAGCATCACTGTGAGGAACATAAAAGCATAAAAAAATTATTTAAAAAGCGTGCCAAAAAAAGGAAAAAACAACCCACATCTCTAGAAGAAGAAATCGGTAGAAATCTTGAGAAGATGACTAGATGTAACTCTAAGAATACCTTTTCCAGCGAAATAGTGCATTGCCAACAATTGTCTCATCAGGCTTGTTATCAAGAGGACCTGAAACCTGAATGAGGGCTAAGGAACTTTTCAATTCCGTTTATTATAAAAGATAAATCAATATGGACAACTGGAAACAGGAACAAGTGAGGAATTGCGAGAGCAGAAACTAGAATAAGAAAGTGTTGCTTCTTCTCGTGATAGAAGAGTTGCACAAAATCATGACCACACAGGCTAATTAGTCCCTTTAAAAGTTTAGAAGAGACCCTACCATCAAAGGCGGAATAAGGATAGAAGATGTAAATAAGTTAGTCCCTTCCAATAAGACCTTACCACACAGGCTAATTAGTCCCTTACTATAAGATATAATCTGCGTATGGAAATCCAAAAAGGTCTTATTTGCTTAATTTTTACAGTCCTTTCCACAAAACATAATTTTTTTTTTTTTTTTCTGTCAAATGATCACCTTTCTCATGGTAAAAAAGAAAAAGCAACAAAAGATCTAGTAACATGTATTCTATTACTAGTATCAAGGAATATAGCAAGCAACCACATATTATGTAAGTAGTTAAAAAATTGATGGATACAGTTGCTATTAGATCTACGTGACGATCATCAATCGGCTTCAACATTAAAATGCTACTGAAATGATTTGCTGCATCAAAATAATCTTCAAAAAGGCTTTTTAAGGCGAGCTTTCCAAATAACAAGTTATATGATGGCTCCAACATCCTGCATCACTTCGAAATGAACTGGTTATAATCAAAACCAAGATTGTAGTTGATATTCTAGTAGAAGTGAAACTTCGTGGAAACCCCCAGTACAACAGAAGCTGCAAAACAAAAACAACTAAAGTGTTTGCTTTTCGCTGGGTTCTATTAGAAGTTGAGGCATAAAAAAACTAACATTAAAATCAATTATTACAACTACATTTTCTTTTCATGGCATTCATGACCACAGACCCTTAAGTCATTTTCAAATACAAGACTTGTGTCATTTTCATGTTATCATGTACTACATTATCATAAAAGGATCTTCACTGTACACATGAAAATTCAAGAAGTTCATCATAGATAAACCAAATATGAATTTATAAGAAGTTCAAGAATTAACGCATTACTATCAACCAGATACGAAGACCAATATATCACTTTTTAAACATAAAGTTACGAAGCAGAGAAAAAAACATTGCTTCGGCCCAAAATCAATCTTCTGGTGCCCAATTTTTGAAGTTTAACAACGAAATTGGAATTAGTAGCATAGATATCATAAAATACAAAGTGAGGTATCCACTACTTTCTCGCGAATGAAGTTTTGTCGAAACTAAACACATTGAAAAAAAAATTGGTCCTTTAATTTGTCAAAATTTTAACTTCCATTCCTTTACTTGTCAAGTTTTAAGTAGCCATTCATTTTTCGGCTACTAACTAAAACGAATTTAGTAGTGGTATTCTCTTGGCCATTGGCTTAGGCTGGCAGCCCAGAGGACCTCCCTCCATCCATTCTCATATCTTCTTAAGTATGTATTCCCTCCCACCTCCTACTGCATGAGTCTATTTTTGTTACAATTTGGAGCAACTTTTTTAAGCAAGTAGTAAAGGATCGTGTTTAAGATCAGTGGCTCGGGATCAAAGAGTTTCCAGAAAGGGTTTCAGGTGAAGACATTTTTCTTTTAGTCGTGCAGGCATGGGTCACGTACATGAGAGTAACCACTTAAGGGTGGCCTAGTGACTAAAGGGCTTGTGACGACTCTAAAATGAGTGAGGCCTCAAGTTCAATTCCTGCTAGGTGCAAACAACCTTAAATGGCCATGCCAACCTCCTGAAAGGGAGGGCTTTACCTAGTTTGAATATGTGTGGCGGTGGGTTCAAACCCCGTGAATTAGTCGGCCAAAAGGTCGGAATCATGGCAACATTTGTATAATAATAATAATAATAATAATAATAATAATAATAATAATAATAAAAAAAAAAAAAAAAAAACCTGTTACGAGCAGCAAGAGGGGGGAAATCAAAGAGTGGTGGAACCAACACCATTGGCGGCGGTGGCGCTTTCGGTGCCGACACAACCCCACCCATTTTCACACACTAGTTTCACCTTTTTTCACACACACACAAATCCAAAAAACAATAACTCTATGTTTTATCGTTTGGATATCAACAAAAACTTCTGAATGAACCCGCCCTTTTCTCTCTCAACTGAATTATAATAATTAGACTCTTTCTTCTTTTTCTTCTTCTTTTGGTGACGTGGCACGTATTAAAGGGGCCTTCGACTCTTACGTGGCCTTGATTAAGCTTGCGAGCTTATAAACTGTTTTGATTACCGGTAAAACAAATAAAAACAAAAATTGTTTAATTTCATAAAGTTTATAGATGTAAGATGGAGTATTAATCAAGAAAATCTTTTTTAGTTATGGTAATGGATATAATATGGCAATCTATTCCATGTTTACTCATACAATTACAATTATTGTTGGAGGTGTTGTTTGTTTTATTATAATACTAGCTTAGAGACCTGTTGACACCGGGTTAGTTTTTAAAGAAATAGATAAATGAGATTATAATAAAAGTAATAACGTAAATTTGTTAAATTTAAAATATGTTTGAGTCACAATCGATTTATAACCATCGCGGTGCCAAAATAAAATAGATTGACTCGAACATAAAATGATGTGTGATTTCAATGAAAATTCAAGTTGCTAACAAACCTTGTAACATTAAAAATAATGAACCATAGTATAATATAACGTGATTACACCAATGATACATACATGATATAACATGAACCTTGTTCAAAGACCTTCAAGTACTTCTTTATACACGACATTTGTTGTGGTTTTGGAGAGATTACCATCCTGATCACAAACGACAACCTTCAAACCCCGCTTGCTTGTCTTGTGGAACTTATTCTTGCAACATTGAACGCACCAGCTGACCAACATACGTGAGAGTACCTTATAAATGGAGCTAATTCAATAAATGGAGCTAATTACTTAAATTATTTTTTTTGATGTACATAAGCTAACATAGCTTTAGCAAAGGTGAATGCGAAGTTGAAGCTAACCTGCAAATTGATTACACAATCTTTTAAACTCTTGAAAACATCTATTATATTATCCTTTGCTACTTATGCTATTTTTCTTTATGCGTGTTATAACTAAATAGTACTATTTATAATACTTGATGTTTGCAAATTTTATCTTCTTTGCTATTTTTCTTTATGGCTACTCTTGCTAAAGTTTATCTTATTTTAATACCATAAGTAAATTTTGGTTTTCAGTTGCATTAGTTTTATAACAAAACTTGTGTAGCCGAAAATATGCCAAAATTAACTACCCCGCATGGCCACAACTTAATTGCTAATCATTATCACTAATGATATGATAACAATTTGCATACCATGGACCAATTAGGAGTTGTAACTGAATTCTTCATCAATCAATCACAAAAGAAGGGTTGTTAATAGTCTTATGAGCTAACCTGTTGGATTAAGTGCCGATTGCCTCGACTGTTAGACCTGCGCGCAATATTAACATCTGGAAAACATAAAATCATGCAATAAATATAATTTGGTAGGGTAATGCCAACCCTTAACTTACAGATAAACAGCATCTTGATGGTGATAAGTAGCAATGTGTATACCTATCCTTCTTTTACTAATTTTAACAACTCTTCATTAAATACAATACTATTATGCTAAAAAAATAAATGATTAAACAAATAAAAATTATTGATATCTACTGGTAAATAGTAAGAATAGTATGAGGATTTATGAAAATTGTAGTTCACTTACTAATTATATGCCCGTGAATCCTTCCAGCAGGAACCACAAAAGCAAGTAATATGAAGCTTCGTGTAACTAATAGCATAATTCTATATAAAGAAGTTTATATTATTTTACACTTTTCCCTGTACTTTCATCGTATGTATCAACATATACATGTCCGCCTTTCCTTTGGCATATGTGCTATTGCAAGATTCTTTAAATATACGCAACAATGATTTACTAAATACATGGTTTTAGACTTTTAGCATAAAACCATTTTACTTCCATTCGAATTGAGAATAAGCCAAGTCTGCTGATATGGATTTGAAGTAGTTCACTTGCCTTATTGGATACCATACTCTCCTACATATAAACATATAAAGCACAAAATTGTTAAGATAGAAACCACATAGCGAACATCAGATGTCTAACATATGTTTAGCTAACTAACAAAAACATGCAAAAATGATAGTTAAAATACTATTATCAATATATGAATATCAATAAACAAAACAATATTAGTTAACAATATATTATCAATATTAATATGAGAGTAACTCAGCCCTTTAGTAGCATGAACCTTTTTATAAACTTCCTCAATGTTGTCTAATACTTCTCGGGTTCATCTTCTATTAAAGTCTGCAACCATGTTTATGTAAAACAAAATTTAGTTATAGAGAACAAAGACTAATTTACTTTATCTTAGATTAAGTCATACAACTTTTTAAATAAATTAGACATATACGCAACATAAATGAGCCCAACATTTAAATTCTAATATAAAGGAAACATGCCACGCACCATAATTGCCTCAGTGTGCATAATCTAACCCATATTGATATGTGCTAAATGTTATCATTCCAACCCGAACCTGTTTTGACCCGCTAAATGCACCAACCCGTTACGCAACCCAGCCCATTACCCCAGAGAGAGAGAGAGAGAGAGAGAGTGACGGATAGAATATCTAAACTAAACTCTTTCCGGTGCGGGCTTGAAGATCCTCAACTTGTAAAACAAACATCCATACAGTCCTATACATTAAGCAAGTACATAGACAGGCTAAAATATGATATTTATCTTCCTACTATGATCAATAGCCATAATGGTATACTGTATTTAACATGTAATGCCTTTATATGATGATAGCAAGTACATAGACAGGCTAAAATATGATATTTATATGATGATAGCATCGAACAACCACAAAAGCATCATGTCATGCAAGGGTCTCTCTTATAAAACTACTAATTTTCTATGTGACCTAAAGCCAATGGCATGTCTCTCGTATACCTTGACACAAAAAACAGTTCGTTATTCCTGCTAACCAAGAATGGCTGTTTGATTATTGTCGACGCTCATAGCAATTTGGAGGGTTGTATGGTTTAATTAATTCATATTTTCTATTTCACTCCCATTTTTTATGAAGTTGAGCAATTCATTAACAAAATAATTTTTACCTTCCTTAACCACTAAGTGGAGCATTGTGTCACCATTACTTGTATAAAAAAGATCGATTCTTTATAAACCCTCACTATCCATCGAATAAAACTACATACAGAATAAACATAAAAACAAATAGTATTACTGTGAATCACTCACACCAACTCACCTTCCTTTGAGAGACACATTACAATCGTGTTTCACAGGAGCTGCACCTTCAAGGTCTGCAAGTTGAAATTTAGCATGAGTGATACCAAGTCGGGAATGTGAAATTTACATGGCTGAAACGAAAAACTTAACCCCGATATTGATACCACATATTGACACCACAATGTGTGTAACCACCAACCTGAATAATAATAAGAGTACTCATAAATCAAATGAAAATAAGAATTAGAAAACTGAAACTAACCATTTATATACCATTGCGAACACTTACCAATCCAAACGAATAACCTGCAATATGCAAGAAGTCATTGTAAAAGAAGGAAATTAAAAAGAAAAGCTGAAAGATTTTTAAATAAGAAAAAAGACATAAATTAATAAATTAACTTTCTGTGGGGCGTAGAACGTTTAAAATTATTCTTAATGCGGCCTATAAGCTGCAGATAGAAGGTAAGTACCAAAGTAGCTGAATCAATGCTATCGTGCTTGCCTTTTATCAGCAGTTTTTGTTTGTGCCAATTAAAACAACCCAATTGACCCGTTAGACCCCTTTCGTTTTTGATAGTTTTAAAAGTTTACCTTTGTGACCCGTTTGTGGCAATGTATTACCAAAATGAAAAAATCTTCATTTTACTTGCGCATTTTGATTATGCTAATAGTATCCTGGATTATACAACTCTAAAGTCTAAGGTTATACTAACAGGCTCAATTTGTTGAATATGGTGAAAATCGGTTGGGAGTGGATAAAATCCAGTGTGGCCTGCAAATGAAAGGTTAGTACCATATCAGATGAGTAAGATTCATGAATCTTTGTGGCTCTTCTAATGTGAACATCTTATTGCTGCAGTTATTACGAAGGAGTTGTGGAAGCCTTTGACCGTAGGGAAAATGAAGCACAAGGTGTGAATTTGACAAATATTTACCCAAAGGTAAACAAATATAAATATAATCTTCTAAAAATCATGACGTATAGCAGCAAATATATTACCTGAAGTAAGTTGTAGTTGAAGACACCCTTGAGAATAAACTACTAAACCTGAAACACAAAATTTGGAAAAAAGAGAAAATTAGATCACTAATTTTGGGAACAAAAGTAATTAAGTAGTGTAAAGTATTTTAAGCTTCCTCAAAAGATAAACCTTTTCCCGTGTTGTTTTTTTTGAACTTCTTGAAAATCAGTATCAAACTTACGTCTGGTTGATGATTCTTCATGCCTCAACTCATTTCCAGTAAAATCTTCGAACAACCAACATTCTGAAACCACCAGCAGCTTATCACACACAGTTCATTGTAGAAAATGACATGTTTTTTTATCATTGGTAAATGCCAAAGAGACGTACCTTTTGTGATCATGACTTTAGTGATACACATTCATTTTTTAATCAGAAAATGATATGCATACACCTTATTTAGAAATTGAATGTCAGGACCTCACCAAATTAGAACATGATGACTATTTTAGCATACGCTATTCTCGAACTGATTATTCAAAGTAAAGCATATTACCTCAATAGTAACACCGTGATCCTCTTCTTTACTTGGTGATGGGGTATAATCCAATGGATCCACTCAAGTGTAACCGCATTGCAAAATGTGGCAGTATCCATATAAAAATAACCTGCAATCATGTATACCATGTATATATTGTTTAGATTTTTAATCAAGATAATATGACATAGGAACCCTACACTAATAAAAATGAAGCCTGTAAACTGGCACAAACTTATACCCGTTGCAATTTGAACTAAAAGCATCTTGGTTGAAACAAAGACACCAAACAACCTGATTGAATACAAGTGACTGATTGCAGCAGGATTTGTATAAAACAACCTGCAATCATGTACACCATGTATATACTCTTACACTTTTAATCATATAACAAAATAACATTAAAATAAGATATTTTTATAGTGATTTCACTCCTACAATAAGAAAAAATTACTTAACTATAGATATGTATGACCACTGCCAAGAGATAGTTATTAGATTGTATCAGTTCTAACAAAGGACGGCCCCATCAAGTTTCTCTCTTGTTCATAATATTGTTAGGCATATCTGGAAAGAATTTTCATGAAATCTCTTCAAATGTGAAAAATATAGTTGTAACCATGAATTTTTTTAATAATAAAGGAAACCAACAGTACATTTTTAAAGATTACACACAAGGTGTATGCAACTGTTTTTTTTGAACTTCTGCGAAAGAAATGAGCAGGTAGCAGCCTTTCTTTAATTAAGCTGCTTATTTAAAATACATGAAGCTTCGACGGTAAGCCAAATACCTCTTAACATTCAATACTGAAAATGCTTAGGAGAGTAATGAAATTGTACCTTCTAATGCCAAATCAATGGTATGACAACACAAACATTGTATGTTGGCTTTCGGAACCTGTTATAAATCTTTTAGTAACCTGAAATCATATGCATTTTCATATTATGATCTACAATCAAACATTATAATAATTCCATAAGCAGTAAAATCAGAAGAGATTTTTATTAACTATTAGTACCTCTTTTGAAGCAAATTCGTAAAGAGTATCCTATTCAATCTAAATGACACGGCATATATAAGGGTGAATGCTACAAAATCTTTCGCCGTCGTAAGTTTACATTATCCCTTTTTTTCAGAAAGTTTATGGTATTATTGTGACAATATAGTTTTCGTGCTCGTCTCCTAACACATTCACTATTATTAAACAGGACATGTCTCCAACAGTAGGATCACATTGTTTTTAAATGGTTGTTTGGATACACTAATGGTGAAAATATGAAACCACTTATGTAGTTAATGAGCTTTAAACCGATTTTAATAAATGGTGCGGATTTACAACAGCCCGTTAAAATTAACCGAACTCCCACTAAAAAACCATCCAAACATCCGTTAAAAATGACCCAATTCACACCTTTACTGCTGTTGTTTCACAGCAGCCCCGAACACACAGTAAAAATAATTTTTAGTTTTCAGTTACTAAATGCTTAAGATACCAATATCCATAATCGAAACAACATCAATTTCATTGACAAACATAATTTCTTTCAGGAAAAATAATTACATAACACAGACTAACCATGAAATCATGGTTGATGTGTTTCGCTATTCCATTTTACAATTACCCCTGCATATCAAATTGAAAAAATGTATTAAAACAACCGAATCACATATATCAAAATCAATCGGCACAAAATTAAATTGAAAAACTAAAACAATATAAATTATGCATAAAAACTGATATGGATTATGGTTTGAATGATGTTGGTGCATGTTTTTTCAATTGTGTGTGTTTTTCTGAATTTGGGAGGAAGATGTGACGATATTAATGGCGAGAGTAAACTGATTTTGATCTTCGATTATTGTCACACCCCCAAATTACCTGTTTTGCAGCGGAATGGAATTCCTGGGGATTGACTGTCATAGCATCACAATCACAGTTATATTGAACGACCTAAAGTGTTTGAAAAGAACATAGTTTGATTTAATAAAACAATCAGAGTTTACAAAGTAGGTCCCAAATGAAAATCAACTTGTGCGGAAATAAGTTTGTTACAATTCAAACGATGTTTTTAAAGTGCACGTAAAACCCAAGTGAGACGCTGCCGTCATCGCGACTCCATGATGTGTCCAAATGCATGCCATGAAGTGTATGCCTTAGATACCTGAGATAAAACATGCTAAAAGTGTCAACACAAAGGTTGAGTGAGTTCATAGAGTTTGTGTTGAAATGTAAAGCCTTCAAAATCAAGTTTTATGCAAAAAGGCATTGTAAATCCACTTTCGTTCCCAAGTTCCTACCATACAAAACTTGCAACTTTGCGGTGTTCACAACCCACGCCAAAATGTATATAGTTTATGTGCAAACACATGATGTCAAATGAATTCACAATAGTACCTAACTCAACGTAGAACCATAGCACTTAATCAATAGGACTAGACTCGAATGTATCAGTCAACCGGGATATAGTACTTTATCTGACGATGTATCGATTAGAATCAAGCCCGACATAGAACTTTATCACGACGATGCTATCAAGAGTCAATGACATAGAACTTTACCTATCACGATGTATCGGTTAGTCAAGCCCGACATAGAACTTATCTGACGTATGTATCATTAGAGTCAACTGACATAGCACTTTATACGACGTAGAACTATACCAAACAAACAAGTACAACTAATATAGTACAACATTCAGTTTTGAAACAATGGTGATCATGATAGAAGTTATCCTTAAAAACTCTAAAGTACTTGTTAAAAATAGTTAAGCATGTATCTCCCCCAAAATAGTTCTAAACAATTGAAAATGGGGCTATGAAAACTCACTTGATGAATTGGTATGATGACAAGAGTGAGTACACCGAAATGTAGCGTGATACTTTAACCTTGACCTATTATGAATGATATGATACGTAATGAGTTATGATGAAAGGTTATGCATGCAATTCGGATGATATTTATACCACTTGTGAATTTTGAAAATAATACTCTTCGCCTAAAAATACTTTTAACGCCTTGACCATTCTTAAATTACTTTGCAAGTATTTACGTCAAAATGACATCCTACAATAGTTTATTAATGATTTATTATGAAATTATAACTTTCGTCAGTAAAATAATGTGCTTGGAAATTTCATGAAAGTGACTAAAATGGCCTCGAAAATCTAGTCAGAAAAGGTGTACGCGGAATCGAGCGTTAGGAAACGAACTCAACAGTTTTGGAAAGCTTGTATCATAATCTCGAAGTTTTGGCATTTAAGTTTTTATCCTAGAGGTCTCGTCATAAAGAAAACATAGGTTAAGTAGGGTGATTTTGTCCAAAATGTAGTTTAAAAGTGAATTTTGGCAAAGTTTAAGCAACCAGAATAATTCATTACAACTCCGCTATATAAACGGTTGAAGTGGTCGTTTGGAAAATATGCTTGGTGATCTCAATTTTATTAGAAGACATCTCTTTACAAAAAGTTCTACGTCAATGTTAAAAATAGCCTTCAATATGGTCACTTGTTTATCCGCATAACATTTTGTCTAATAAAATAATATAGTTTTTCTTAACTAATAAAGCATTACGCAATGTTGTGAAAACGTGTATAGTTTAAGTTCTTACAAATCCGTTTTCTAATGTATTATACGCCCTTAGCTTTCGTATCAAAGTATACTAATATATTTTGATAAGTCCAAATAATTTATAAAGCTTAAGACTCGCTTTTGACCGTTAAAACATCAAACAAATGCTTCTTGAAATTTTCAGAAAATATATATTTCATTGTCGTCAAACTTGAAAAAATTCATAACTTCTTCCGTTATAACTCCGTTTTAATCCGCTCAAGCCGCCACGATTCGCTTTTAAAGTATATTTTATAATTATCTAGGCCAAAAATTCGTGTCTACTGTCGGATTTTCCAGAAATACAAAACAAGATCAGACCACTTTTTTATACTTGTCGAAATAGTTTTTCTCATACTAAACCTATTCCACTCCCTTCAAAACAACTCCAAAGCTATTCTAATCCTACCATACACCTTCTTAGGGTGTCATGGGTTCCTAGACATCACCAAAACTAATATATAACAAGGGGTAAATTATAGGATGACTTATATATATATAACTTCTAAAACAATGATAAAAATGGTATAAATATCCATAAGTCTTGCATGCTTTGCTCAAAAATGATAAAATAGATATGAAATGATAATGAAAGATGTAAAAATGAAAATGATATGCTTACTAGTTACTTGATGAGGTGACAAGAACAAGGGATTAAACCTAAACACCCTAGGTTTTTATTTCAAATCCTTGATTAAGAGTGTAACTAGATTGTTTTAAACTTGATCTTGGAAAATTTTTGATGATGATCTCCTTCCCTTATGGTTTTGCCGGTTTTAGAGAGAAGAAAAAGAGAAGAGAAGATCTTGACTAGCAACTTGAATTATGAGATTGTGTGTGAATTATTTTGGAGTGTAAATCTATACTTGTAAGAAAATATCTACCAACTAGTGAGTCATCCCCCCCCCTTGGTCGGCCAAGGGGGTATTTTAATACAAATGTATATATATATTTTTTTATTTTATTTATTGTGTATATAAAGTGTAAGTAAATGTAAGTAAAATGAATATAAGTGGTAACTTGTGTATACATTTGTGCATTTAAGGTAGTTTTAGCTAAAAATAAATTTTAATGGATCAAAGTAAAATATATTGAGGTCATAAAACTTGTAAAAATACATTTCTTGCAAAATTTGAGTGAAATAATAATTATCGTGTAGTTTTTAAGAAAAACGTCGTAATAATGTAAATTTAACGATTTATATACAAAATAAATTTAAAACACTAGGTAAACTCAAAATATTGTTTTTATAAACTAAATGTAAGTATAAAAATATATCGGGATCATTTTTGGAAGTATCGGATTAAATGTTCAAAATAATTAATTACGCGATAGCGTTTATTTAATAGGAAATTATGTAATTAATGTAAAATGCAAAACCATGCATGAACTAATGTGATGATAATGATGTTAATGAAATGTAGACTAAACTTAGTCTATATGAAATGACCTCGATGATATAATCATGAATTCACAGCTAAACCATTACGGTTACATGAATTTGATGCTCATAAACCCAGTTTACAATAAACGATAAATGATGAAGCATGAATAATGTTTTGAAGTATGACCTAAAAATACGAGTTGTCACAATTATGGTTTTGTATACAGATCATAGAGATGGAAAGTATTTGAGAAGATTGAATAATTGCGTACCGGAGAAGAAATGAAAGGGATTTAATGTGTTGACTACTTTAAAAAAACACATTAAATAAAAGGTTATGAGTTTCTTACTTTCACTTTCAAAAATTCATGCATAAAACATTTGTACTTTGAAGCTAAATAAGGTATGGCATTAAACCAATTTTTAATGCAAATTGCTTAGTAGGCTTGTACAAAAGCTTATTTTATTATAGATAATAATAATAGATTTTAGATAACATTTTCTTTGTTAAGAGTGGCTTAAAAAAACTAAGGCGTGTTTGTTTTTTAAAAAAGTTCTTAACAGCCGGTTAGATAGTTTGGCCGTTCAGACCGTTTGTTTTTTTTTCTCGTTCAAACGCGGTCAGAGGCAGTAAGATCTTAATGGTTTAGACTTGAGAGGGGGTGTCTTAATGCCTCTTATTGACACAAAAATAAAGATTTAGTACGAGCAAGCAAATGTGCGGTTCAAACATGAGTTTTTTTCCCGTTCAGATACGGTCAGATTCAGACATATAATGTTGTTTATTTTTTGCAATTTAAATATGAAAAACAATGAATTTATTTTTATAAAAACTAAATATATGTTCCAGCAATGTCGATTTTATATTTATGTCAAATCAAAATGTGCGTAAATGTTTATTATACCTATATGTGTGTTGAAGATGCAAATTTGTACTCCCTCCGTCTCAAAATTATTGTCATGAGAGAGAAATTACTAAATTTAATAAATATGGAGCCACTATAAATCTCAACCACTTAAAGAATATTCTTGTAATATATTCTTTAGTTTTTACTAAAAATAAAAAGTGGACAATCTTTTTGAGACATCTTAAAAATAGAAATATTGACAATTATATTGAGACGGAAGGAGTAACACATTTTTGTAAAATAAGAAAGAAAAAGTAATACGAAATCTATGTATATATTTAATTAAGAAAAAGAAAAAAAAAAGTGTATAAATATAAATAACGAAAAAAGAAAATCAAAAAACATAAACATAACTAGAAACAATAGTCTAAGCAATTAAGAGACAGGAAATATTTCATACATCTCTTAATGAGTAAAACCCAAGACACTTTACCGCCTCTTAGTGAAAATGAAAACAAACACCTTATCCTCTTATCGAGTCAGAGGTAGAGACAATAAGATGTATTTTATTAAAGAAAATGTTTACGTATGATATGTAAATCGATTTAAGATATGGGATGGGAATGGTTTTGTTGTTTGGTTTCCCGTGTAGAACGGTAAGAACCCGATGAGAATGAAAAAGATCAAGAAGTTCGGGTAACACTTAAACAAAGACCATACTTTACTGCTATAAAGCAGTACACGCCCAAGTGTGTAAAATTTGTGAAGTTTTGTGTGTTGCATTCTATTTATAGAGAGGTGAGTAGGGTTTTGAGATAAACCCTTGTGGGATGATTAACGGCTGCTAGGGAGCCACGTGTTGATCATCCAAGGAGCAGACAAGAAGGATATGTAGACTATCCTACTTGGCTCGTACAAAGTGGTGCTTGTCATGTGTCCCTACCGTACAGTGTCAGATGGTATATCTTAACCATTAGTGATAGTTGTGGAGCAGCAGTACTATGCTCAGTATGGCCTGATGAGTTTTATCAGGCCTTGAGTGGCCTGGGATTTAAGTCAGACCGCTATTAAGTGTTATTGATGGTCCTTAGTAATGGGCTTGTTTTTAGCGTATATTTAGTGAGCTTGTGCCACTAATATTGTTACGCTATCAAGTCTCCCGGTCCAGTATTAGATTATGCACTAATGATATGATGTTGGACCTTTTGTAACTGAGTCCCCCCAGTCCGGGTTGCTATGAAAAGATTCGTTCTCAAGCGCTTTGTTTCTAGGTTGTTGTCATTTTTGTTTTTAGTGATGATGACTAGATGCAGGCTTTTTTTACCTCGATCAAAGTTTGTATTTAATGTTTGCATGGGGAAGTGTGGGGTAATCCTTTTTGGGTTTATTCGTTATCTTTGGGATTTGACGCGTCTCTTTTGTTTTTTCGCCTGTAGATGGCGTTATCCTGAGATTTCTTTAGCGATGCGTTTGACTTGTCCCTTCGACTGTACATGACATATATTTTGATTTCAGTTGTACTCGCGTCTTTGCAGGGTGAGTTTCACGTGCCCTACTAAATGTGTGTTGAAGAATTGGCCTTTGCCAAGCGTAACTCACCGATTCGTTTCTTTTGCCTATAAATAAGGCTAGAAAGGTGAGAAAGTTACAACTTGAAGCGATAAAGTCTCTTTTCCTCTTCTATTTTCCCAGATCTTTTCCCATACCCTAGAAACTTCTTTCGAAGAAACGCTTATTTTTACGAAGGCTATTTGTCCTTTTTTTTAAGAAACGCTTATTCAGTTTATTTTTGGTGTAACTTCAAAGATGAAAATTAGTCGTGTTAATGGCGAAGAAATTATTTTTTTTCTTGAATCCTTCACCTGTGTATGGGGGTTGACCGTGGAGAAGTTAACTCCTCTTCCATTCTTGTTTAACGTTGTTAACCCTTGGCTGTTTCTTGATCCTGGTGGAATGTCACAAGTGATTGTTAGAATGGAAGATGTGGAGGGTCTTGCATCTGATTTTCTATCATTTTCTTTTAAGCACTATTAGGTTGAAATTGATCGTCTTGATAAGAAACTTAAATGTCACACCATATACTCAAGGTGGGAGTTTCTGTCTTGGCGGGAGACTTAAATGTTACACCGCGTTTCCAGTCATCGCCAGTTGGCGTAGAGTAGCCGTTGGTGTCTGAAAACATATGCACATTTAAGTAATCTCCCGTGGGTTGGGGACGTAGGTTGTTGTTTCCATTGCTTTGGAGGAACATCAATCTGTTGTCGTCAACCAACCCTTGATGGGAATGTCCAACAATGGGGTCGTGCCCTCAGCTTTTGAGGGTAGATGCCCGTGTTGGAATTTCCGCTCATGACTTGGTAACTCTGTGACTTTGTATCTTTTACTTTTAAGGTTTTTTGTTTAATATATTGTTGATTTATTTACATTTGTTGTTCTCGCAAGTAGCTTTTGGTCACTACCAAGAGATGCAAATAAGGTGATTTGGCCGCGATGAGTCACTCAAAGTATTCTATAAGTATGAATGCTTGAGGGATCACGGCCATATCATGAATCTTGGATAAAGGCTTGGGTCCTGGGATGAGCATGTATCAGGTGTAACACCCCCCAATTTCGTGAATGCAGTGGAATTCAAAATGGGTGTTACTCGACGGTATAACAGTTATAATTGTTAATACAAATAAACCGTAAAAACGTTTATTAATATTGAGCAATCTCTTTGTGTTTTGTTGATAAAAAATATAATGTTATCATAAGTAAAATTATAAGGATACATGTTATTTTTGTAAAGTCATTTAATACAAATTGTTGTAATAAATCATTTCTTGTAATAGTTTATTAGGATGGGTAAAAATCACAACCCATGGAGCATATCCATAACACATGGTATTGACCCATATCCATTTTACTAGATGCATTGCATCTATTAGATACATTGTATCTAATGAAATACCCATGGACCAACCCATAACCCATGACCCATGACCCATAACCAAAAAACCCATGGGCAAAGAGGAGCGTCCCACGGATCCCTGACATTACACTAGACGGATCCCTTAAGGGAGGGATCCGTGGGAACCGTGGAACAGTGGCAAGATTTTGCCTATAAATAGAGAGCCATTTCTTCATTTCTCTTCACCCCTCTTCTTACTAACTCTCTCAGATACTCTTACTCTCTTTTAACAAAAGATCACTTGATCTAAGAGAGTTGTTCTTCTTTCTTCTATTTTGATTCTCATATAGGTCCTTCTCTAAGACGAGATCACGAGCTTACTACAAGTCATCCAAGCAAGGGGTCCTTAATTGATTTGTTTCTCCATAAGATTTCTGTAGCAAAGATCTTGTACTTGATATTTCACATAGTTGTTGTGTAATAGTCGTGTTGGTTTGGTCCTCCGTGTTACGGACTCGGTATTTAGCTTTGTACCGGAAAAGGGTGTAAGCAACGTTGTGAAGACTTCTCCGTCAAGTTGAAGGAGTTTGTTGACATAGTGCTTGAACTCTCGAGTAGGTGACTCGGGGAGTGGAGTAGGGCAAGGAAGGTGTTCTTGTAGCCGAACCACTATAAATCGGTTGTGTCATTTCTATCCTTTGCTTTACTTTTTTATTTACTTTCATTACTCTTAGATCTATACTTTATCTTCATCCATATGATTTCACATAACATCGAATCTAAATTTTTTAGAAACTAACTTAAAATCGGCAAAACTATTCAACCCCCCCCCCCCTTCTAGTTTTCCACAATTGGCATCAAGAGCTAAGTTTATAAAAGTTTTAAAGTAAACTGTATTTTAAAAACTTTTCAATCACTATGGGTTCTGAAAATTACAAGGAAGGGCAATCTATGCAACGACCTCCACTACTTGAAACTAATGGTTTTATATATTGGAAAAATAGATTCAAAACGTATGTGAAGTCTAAATATTTTGATCTTTGGTACATCATTGTTGAAGGCGATTTTGAAGCCACCTCAAAAGATGAAAATTGAAATTTTAGTTAACATACCCCATGATAAACTCACCGATGAAATTAAGAAAAAGATTTCTAAAAATAGTGAAGCTAAAATGGTTTTGTATAATGCTTTACCCAAAAAGGAATTCGAAAGAATCTCCATGCTCAAAACCTCTAAAGAAATTTGGAATTCTTTAGTTGTAACTCATCAAGGTAATCAACAAGTGAAAAATAATAAAATAGACTTATTTGTTCAACAATATGAACAATTTTCAATATCGGATGAGGAAATTATAAATCATTCTTTTGCTAACTTTAATACTATAATTACATCTTTACAAGCGCTTGATGAATCTTTCTCTAGCCGTAACCATGTTAGGAAATATCTAAGGGCGCTTCCATCCAAGTGGAGATCTAAGGTGACGGCAATCGAAGAGTCAAAAGATTTGACAATCCTCACGCTTGATGAACTCATAGGCAACTTAAAGGTCTATGAGCTTGTCCTTGCTAAAGATTCTGAGTCCTCAAAAGTAAAAGAGAAGCACAAATCTCTTGCCCTCAAAGCCAAGAAGGTCTCAAGCGATGAAGAGAACTCCTCTTCGGATAGTGATGACGAGGAGTATGCCATGGCGGTAAGGGACTTCAAAAAGTTCTTTAGAAGGAAGGGAAGATACGTCAAACAACCGTATGACGACAAGAAAGGATTCCGGAAAACCAAAGTGGACGAGAAGCCAAGGGATGATCGTGCTTGCTTTAAATGTGGGGACCCAAACCACTTTACTAGTAAGTGTTCCAAACGCGATGATCAAAAGGCACTCGTGAGCGGTTCGTGGGGAATGAGCGAGGAGGAGGACGAAGAAATTTGTCTCATGGCAAATGACGAGATATGTCACGAATACTATAGTAGCTCATCATTAGATGATGACTCATTGCATAATGAATATGATAAACTTTGCAAAATTAGCTTAAAAGTAATCAACAAAAACAAGTTTTTGAAAAATCAAAACCAACGTTTAGATAAGGAAGTCATAGAGTTAAGGGCAAAATTGAAACGTATAGAAAAGGACAAAATAGCAAGTGGCGAATACGAACTTTGCGTTCAACTTCAAACACTAGTTGATCAACTAGATTCTAAGATTGCTAGAATGAGTACTAATACTCTAGATATGATATTAGATAGTGTTAAAACAAGAAACAACCAAAAAGGTTTAGGTATTCAGCAACTTGATGTGTCAACTAGTGAAAACAAAGAAACACAATTCGTAAAAGCAATAGAAAAATAAGCCACTGTTGTGGCGGATCCCACGGATCCCACAAAAAGGGAACCGGCTAGTGTACTACCAGGGATCCGTGGGTCTACTGAAGCAAACAGTGGTAAAAACATAGCTTCCTCTTCTAGAACTGATTTTGTTATTGTTAATAAGAACAAACCAACTCATGTTACCATTAGACAACCACCCCCAAGATATAATCAAAGTTTTGCAAGAAACAAAGGTCCATCATTTTCAAAACCAAACACATCTAGGAGACCTAATAATGTTTACCCGAGAAGTAACCATCAAATGGGATGGAACCCAAATATGCAAAATGGTTTTCCATTTCAAAACTTTGCACCATGGAATGCATATTCACCTTATCCATACATGTCTAACATGAATGGAATGTTTAACACTAATGGACCCATGAACAAATGAGGACCAAACTTTTGAGTTAATTGTTTTCTTAGGTGTGCTTAAAGGTCGACCTAGATCTGGATGAGTGGATCAAGGATAACGGGTGCACGAGGCACATGACCGGCAATAAAGATTTATTCTCCACATATGAATCCTTTAATGGAGGAAATGTGGTATTTGGAAATAGCAAAAGCAAAATCATAGGTAAAGGTACGATTTCTAACAAATCTCTAACCATTAACGATGTGTGTCACGTAGAAAACATAAACTTTAACCTCTTAAGTATATAACAAATATGTGATAAAAAGTGTAACGTACTTTTTAACGAAACCGGTAGTAAGATATTAAAAAACGGCATAACCATAGGAAGAGGAATTAGGAAACATGGAGTCTATGTCATTAAAATTGGTAATGAACCTAAAGACAAACTTTGTCTTACTTCTATGGATGATAATTCGACCTTATGGCATCGAAGATTGGGTCATGCCAATATGCGACTTCTTCAATCGCTATCATCCAAAGATCTAGTAATAGATCTACTTAAAATAGAATATGAACATCACTTTTGTGATGCTTGTAATGTAGGAAAACAAGTCCATTCTAGTCACAAAGCTAAAAACATGGTGTCTACAACTAAGTGTCTAGAATTACTACACATGAATTTATTTGGTCCATCCTCTATCCAAAGTTATGAAGGCAACTACTACACTTTGGTTATAGTGGATGATTACTCTAGGTACACATGGACTAAATTCTTAAAGAACAAAACTGAAACGTTCAATTATTTTGAAATATTAAGTAAGAAAATCCAAAGATAACTAGGAAGTCCTATAGTGTCTATTAGAACGGATCATGGTAGGGAATTTGATAATGAAGTGCAATTTGGAGCCTTTTGTGACGCTAATGGTATTACTCACAACTTCTCGGCTCCTCGCACTCCACAATCGAATGGGGTAGTTGAAAGAAAGAATAGAACCCTACAAGAAATGAGTCGCACCATGCTAAATGAGCAATCCATACCTCAAAAGTTTTGGTGCAATGCCGTTGATACCTCAACATACATACTTAATCGAGTCTTAATTAGACCAATTTTAGGTAAAACTCCATACGAGTTACTTCGAGGCAAAAAGCCTACGTTAGATCACTTTAGAGTCTTTGGTAGCAAATGTTTTCTACTTAACACTAAAGATTACCTTAAAAATTTTGATCCTAAATCAACCGAAGGTATCTTTTTAGGTTACTCTCCTAATAGCAAAGCTTACATCATATTAAATAAAGAAACAATGAAGGTTGAAGATTCATTTAACGTTAAATTTGATGAAAGTCCACCCAAACCTTCTCCACCGCTTGTCGATGATGAGATTGTCGAAAGTGAAGCTATTGTAATAAAGAAAAAGATAAACGAAGAAGAAGAACCTTTAAATGTTGAAATCATAAATATTAAAGAGTCCAAAGATCACCCCGTAGATAAAGTTATAGGAAAGCTAAACGAAAGAACCTTAAGGTCTCAAGTTCAAAACCAAAAGTAGCTTGTTTTGTTTTGTCTCAACCATAGAACCTAAGAATACACAAGAAGCCATAAAAGATGAAAGTTGGGTAATGGCTATGCAAGAAGAATTAAATAAATTTGTTTCTAATGATGTTTGGACACTCGTTCCCCCACCTAGTAATCAAACCATAATAGGAACCAAATGGGTATATAAAAACAAGTTAGATGCAAACGGTATAGTGTCTAGAAACAAAGCTAGACTCGTTACCTAAGGGTATAATCAACAAGAAGGAATAGACTTTGATGAGACCTATGCCCCCGTGGCTAGATTAGAGTCTATAAGAATATTTCTTGCTTATGCTTGTGCTAATGATCTTAAGCTTTATCAAATGGATGTCAAAAGTGCTTTTCTAAATGGTTTTATTAATGAAGAAGTATATGTCGCTCAACCTCCGGGCTTCATCGATTTTGAAAAACCCAAACATGTGTATAAGCTAAAGAAAGCCCTTTACGGTCTTAAACAAGCTCCAAAAGCTTGGTATGATAGACTCAAGTCATTCTTAATCAAACACAACTAAACCATGGGGTTAGTTGATAACACACTTTTTACTAAGAAAAGAGAGTCACATATAATCATCGTTCAAATATATTTAGATGACATTATATTCGGATCTACTTGTCAAGACATGTGTGATGATTTCTCTAAAATCATGCATGACGAGTTCGAGATGAGTATGATGGGAGAACTTAGTTTCTTTCTTGGTCTACAAATCAAACAAGTAGAAGATGGTATCTTCTTTAATCAATCTAAATACATAAAGGAGATGTTAAAGAAATTCGGTTTAGAAGAGTAAAAACCAATTAGGACACCAATATCATCCGACACCAAACTCACAAAAGATGAAGACGGCGAATCCGTTGATAACACAAAATATCGTGGCATGATTGGTAGTCTTCTCTACCTCATGGCTAGTCGGCCGGATATCATTTTAGCGATTGTCTATGTGCTAGGTTTCAAGAAGATCCTAAAACATGACATCTAGAAGCCGTCAAAAGGATATTTAGATACATTAAGGGTACAACTCAATTAGGATTGTGGTATCCTAAGGGTACGGGAGTAGAAACAATTGTATATGCAGATTCTGACCATGCATGTTAGGAATTAGAAATTCCAGAGTGAAGAGTCGGTCACCCCAAATATAATCTAGCATAATTTAGCTCGTAGACATATAGTTATTTACGTTGTTTTGTAGTTAATTAGTTAGTAATTAGCATAGTTTACCTTAGAGCAACACCGTGGAGGACGGACGGGTCTTTACCCACTGTATGCCTGATCCACAGCCAGACAAAGGGCGTATTATGTAAAACTATAAATACCCTCTACCTCCCAAGGTAGAGGGTTGGAGCTTTCTCATTCTTAATCTAACCTTCTATGTTTTCTTTCACTTTCTCTCTCTAGAAAGCCTCCCATCTTTCTACTTTTTCTCTCTAAAATCTTGTCAACAATTGGTTTACAATTGGTATCAAGAGCCATGGTTTGATCTTGGATATCTTGTGTGCTTGAATTTTTGAGTGGTTATTGTTGTTTTTCTTTTGGTTCGAATTCTTTAGCAATATATTCACCTAAGTCAGATTGTTTCACGGGTAAATCTGTTTAAGTGTTTTACTTTCTTTATTACTTGTGTTTGTTTAGCTTGTTTGATTTTTGACTTAGTGGTTTCTAGTGTTTAGTCTTCATTTTGGGTGAAATTGGCAAGGTTTTCTAGTAGTTTTTTCTGGACTGCATTATAGTGTATTCATAACTGCGATTTGCTACTCAAACCTTCATCTTTCCAATTTGGTCTCTTCTTATTGGCGAGTTGAGACTAAAATACAAAACTGCGGTTTGGACTTTCGTAAAAAAAAAAAAGGCGACTTGTGTTTTTATTCTGAAAGCGAGTTGTGCTTTTTTTGAAAAGCAACTTGTGTTTTTTTTTTGCAAAGCGACTTGTGTTGTTTTTTTGCAAAGCGAGTTGTGTTGTTTTTTGCAAAGCAGTTGTGCCTTTTATTTGCAAAGCGACTTGTGCCTTTTATTTTCAAAGTTACCGGATCTCAGATTTGTGCTTCAAAAGGATTAAAACAAATCTTTATAAGATTATTCACACAATATCTATCATTGATCCACTTCGAAGCTTTCACTTCTTTCACTATCCGAGCATAAAAAGAAAAACAAAACCAAACGGTTTCATTACTCTTTTGTTCGTTTTCAGTAAAAGTCAAAACGAAAATCAAAACAATATTATTCAGTGTTCATATTATCTTCCTCTTACATTTTTATTAATTCAAGATACGAAAAAGGTAAAACAAATCAAAAGAAATCTAAACAACAAGTGCTAGATCTCAGATTTGTCCAATACACAATCAAATATTTCGGATCTATAACGATCTCAAGTGTTTGAACAATTTCATCATAGATCTATTTGAAGACCAATTTCTTTTTTAATATTCGAAAGGTGTAAAGAAAACCCAATAACAACTGTTAAAGAGTTATCTTTCTTTCGGTTTAGAAAAAGGAAAATCAAGAACAAAATTAAACCTACCTTTGATCTCTTCCAAGACCTTAAAGATAAAAAGGTTTTCTTTGTTTGGTTTCACCTCGTGGGTAACTGAAACAACAATCATAATCTGATTTTGATTTATTTGTGGTCGTTTATGATTGACTGATTATCTCCTGCTGCGTTTGATAAGGACAGATTTTTGGTGATCAAGCGGTTTAGAGAAGGATTAGGTTTAGGGTTAGAATATTACAGATAAGTGTTAGTGGTAAGTGATATTATATAGTCCGGATAATTAGGGTTCAACATATTTGGATTTTGGGCTTTATTTTTTTTTTGGGCTGCGTATACTATCATCAAGGGACGAGAGTGTATTTGTGGTGTTGGGCCTCTAAGCTTAGTAGGTCGTGGATTATCTTCCCAACTAAGGACGATTTGTGTTATGCTTTGTATAAGAAAAGGAACGCTTTACGAGGGTCTTTAAGAATATTAATTTTGTACCAAAACTTGGTCTTGTGCGTTAATTATTGAATTCTCGTGACTTGCTCCTCAAAAACAATATTTGTCCGAATTTTTTTTAAGTGGCATTTTGCCGAGATTTTTGGAATATAACTTAGGACAACGGTTTTACTTGAGCTTCGATAATCCGAGATGGAGTACTATTTTGGGTTAAGTAATTGATCCGTATTCGTTGAATATAACTGTCGTGTTAGTTATTGGATAACTCGTTTCGAAAACAAAATCGTTTCTCTATCATCTACAAGCTCTCACTCTTCTTCACGTTATCAACAATCTTCCTTAACCACATTCGGATAATAGTTGTCACACGGTTTCTTCTTGATTTTGTAAAATCCTGCGAAAGATTCTATTTCTCGGTTTAAATCACAAACCTGTAAAATCCCGTGCACAATCACATCATGTCAAACAACTCTGCTTCTGTCATCACCGAGATACTCAAATTGTATGACATGATCGATGAACATAAGATTCCCAACAAAGTACAACAGACAAATGTTGTTGAGTCAGAAACGGCTAATTTGGGAAATAGCGATATGGTCTCACAACAACAATCACTCATGAAGGAATCTTTGTGTTCAAATTCACATGAGACAGAGTTGCACCAGATTCTGCTATTGCAAACTGTTGCCAAGGAAAGTGGCATTAAACCTTATCAACAACTTCATTCACACCTCATGTTACTTCGAACTGAAGAAAGATACACGAGGGGAATCCAACGAGCATTTAATGCAATTTTCCGTCAAGAATTATAAACGTTCACGAGCACATTGTTCCTGAACTAAGAACAATTGGAATAACAACTTGACAGAGACAAAGTTCAAGAAGCCGGTTCTAAAGCTGCACTTCAGGTGATCTACAAACAATTTTAGTCATTCTTCAATGGTGAATATACTTCGGATTATGATGATCATATGATTGAAAAGCGCTTCAAGGATCACAATCGGGATGGAAGCAAATGTGTTAAGAGAAACATTAATCCAACTCTTGGATAATGTTAAGAAGTATATTGAGGAAAGTGCACGTAATGATGACAAGGTGAATGAAGGTCGGGTGAATGAGTGTCAGGTGCAATTAAGAGATAGTTGTGATGAGTCGGGTAATGTATCGCTTAAAAGATCGGTGTTGTCAATACAGAGGCTCGTAGAGACAGATAAGCCCCATTACCAAGAGTTCAGTTGACTATTGTTACACATGTGGATGCGATATCGACCGATTATTGAACATGTGTCATGTGATGGGGTACCCTTAACTGTTCAACATAGTGCATCTGCTAATATACCTAAACAAACTGATCTAAATGCTGAACATGATTTTGATAAATGTTCATTGGTTGAGGCTGAGACTGATAATTTCAAAACAGATGTTATGGTTGATAAAAAGGCTTTTGATGAACTTTTGAACAAATTCTCAAATCTTGAAAAACATTGCATTTCACTTGAAATTGCAATACAAAGAAATGAGGAAAGTTTTAAACTAAGAAACCATGTAAAATCCGGAATTTCCTGAATTTCGTAAATTTTTTGAAATACACGATTTAAAAGCTCAGCTTTAAGCCAAAAACTTGACTATCAACAACTTGAAAAAACATATTTCTGATATGCATGTGAAAAGTAATTTGGTTACAAGTAATTCTGATGTTAATGTTATTGATGATATTCAAATGAGAAATGATGAATTAGCGGTTTGTGTGGCCAAATTACTAAAGGAAAACGAGTCGTTGAGAAATATCACATAGAACTAAGTGACTCTGTCAAAGAAGCTAGAACTAAGTCAATGGAACAAACAAACTCTTTGATAGCAAAAATTGATGATCTCAAAGCTCAACATCAGGAAAAGAGTTTCGCTATTGTTGCCTTAAAGAATGAGCTTAGAAAAACCGTAGGGAAAAGTGTGAACACTAAGTTTACAAAACTATCAACCTTGGGGAAGCCAGTTTCTCATCCCACTAGAGACTAGTCCGTTGTTAGGCAACCTACTGCATTTATATCTGAAAGAACAAAATCTTTGAAGACAAGGCTTGCCTCCCAAGTTGATGCGATACAAGTTTTGTCAAAACCAGTCCACTTCACCTGAGTTATCTAAGAATAATGCTTCTAGCTCCGTTAACCCTCAACAAGTAGCTACTTCTACTCCCAGCACCTCTAAGAATAGTTCGAAAACAGTGTCAAAACAAAGCATTAAAACCCATAATTCATATGATATGAATGACTTGTGGAAGAACTATTATCTTGAAGAAGGTAGGAAAAAGGCACAGATTCAAAAAGACGGAATTTTAGATGCAATACCTAGGGTGATGAATTTCACGAGATTTCAAGGCACTGCTAGTAGTAGTAAACCATTACCTAGGAACACTCAAAAGACTAGGGGTTGGCTTGCATCTAAGAGTAGTTATATGAAGAAGAATGCTAAGTATGTAGAAAATGAAATTAGAAATTCCGAGTCTTTTCCGAATAAGAAACATTTTCCTAACACACACGCTATGGTATAATCCACTAAGACTACTAACATGGCTAAGGTTCAATATGTCATGAAACAAAACAAACCTAAAACTTCACCTAGATGGATCCCAACTGCTAAATCTTTGGAGTCTAAGAATACCAATAAGTCTTCCACTGTGCATAAGAATATCAACAATCCTAAACCTTGCCATAAGTGGATAC
The DNA here is from genome assembly GCA_910596185.1 of Chrysanthemum makinoi. Taxonomy (NCBI): domain Eukaryota; kingdom Viridiplantae; phylum Streptophyta; class Magnoliopsida; order Asterales; family Asteraceae; genus Chrysanthemum; species Chrysanthemum makinoi. Next base: position 168,951,878 of record OU343220.1, read on the forward strand.
CGTCTGGTAGAATGTTTAAGGATGTTGGACTTAGGTGGATACCTACCGGAAAGTCAAGTTTACCGATGGCAAAATCAAGGTCGACCGTGAAACCCCAAAGGGTTTGGATACTAATGTCACTAACCAATATATATGCAATCAAGCTTGTAATGTGAGTGCAGGTAGTCCTTACTCAGTTGCAGATACTTCGATCCTTCAATACATGGACTGGTTTAAAGTATGGATAACACAAGGATTGACATCTCATAACTCACGGGTTCAAGTAACTCAACCTTGATATTCAATCGGCAATGACGCCTGCTTCACATCGCTTCAGCCTCGTTCTTCAACACCATGGCGTCTGCAGATAACACTTCAGGCCCCGCTCCTCATAGAAAAGAAAGGTGTACGCTTCAGTGCGCTTTATCTTTAGAAGAAGAGAAATCTTCATTTTTATGACCATTCTCATCGACATTCTTTATCAACAAGCTTGATGTTTTTCCATGCTCATTCAATCCTCAAGTGGATCTCCGTTCATTGGTATATATTCTTATTCACTTGCTCAATCAAAAATTGCAATTTTTGAGGGGGAGAAGAGTGAATATACTACATGTTGATGGATGCTTGAGTTATGGTCATACGACTCTCCAACGCCTAATGTCTTCACTCACTAAGGATAACTGGGATTTACTATTTGGGATTCATTGTTTTTCAAGATATGTTTGATGAGTACTTCCAACCTCCAACGAATGTTGATCATCTAGTTTCTGAAGCTCATGCTCCGGTTCCTACTGACTCAACGGGTTTGTTGGATCGATATACTTTAATCAAACTAACTTAACTAGCTCGTTAAGGTTTAATAACCTCGGATAAATCCTAAGTTATTAACAAAGAAACACTAAGCAATCTTTATCAAGTACGCGGAATTTACTTAACAAAGCTAAGAAGAATAACCTTTTATTATAAACTCTAAATCTGCTTATTATGCAGATACTCTAATACAACTCTAAGATAATCGAACTTCTCTCTAAAACACTAATTAACTTGTAAATTCGTAAACTCTAAAACTCATAGACTTTGTACATCTAATGCCAGTCTAGGAGTCCTTTTATAGGCTCAAGGATATCCTAGTCGGTTTACAATTTGTAACCTTGTATGACAAGTAATCTAAACATATAATACAATACTTTCTATAAACGAATAACAGTTCTTTTGTTCTTGCAGTACTTTGACTTCTAGGTGCAGTACTTTGACTTTGTCTTTAGCAATACTTTGACTCTTTGACTTTTTCCGGTACTTTCAGCCTTACAAGATACTTTCATGTCTTCAGTACTTTCATGTCTTCAGCACTTTCATATCCCAATAATCCTCCCCTAACTTGAATTCTACTTGCTTGACTTCAAGTTCCTTTGTAAATGTATCTTTAACAACTTCATCTTTAAGGACAGATTGTTTCTTAGTCTTTACATTATATCTCTCAGAGTGTCTGTGCTTGTCAAAGTATCTCTTAGAATTGTTCTTTCTCACAAAGATTCAAAGAAGCTCCATCTTTTCAAAGAACACGCAACATATGACAATTTGTACATTAATTCAGTTTAAGTTGCATACTATTCTCATCACTTCAGTGTGTTAACTCCGTGAGAGGTGAATCATAGAAAATTTAATGGATTTAGATCTCTTTACCAAAGCCATTATCTTTGGAGTAGCCAAATGTTTTGGTGTGTAAGACCATGGTACATTGATAACCATATGATTTTTAGCAAATCATCGGCTATCAACAGATTTGATTTGTCTTTACCAAAAGTTGTACCCTTCTCGACTAGTTAGTTCTTTTATCTAATGGTGAACTAATTACCAATAATGGTTTTTCCATAGCCTTTACCACAAGCCATTTTCTTGTGGGCTAGCCAACTCTTCACATTAACGGATATGGTGAGTTGATTACCATACAACTTATTAGCAAGTTGTCAACTAAAAACGGATTTGATATATCTTTACGAGCCGCTTTGCTCATGGATTAGTCAATCCTTTTGTAACCATGGTGGATTGATTACCTATTGATGTTTTCATCTCAAAATCCATTTAATTCATTTAACCTTTGTTTTCAAAATATTTGATATTTTAACAAAAAATTTCTTTCAATAATCACTTAACTGGTTTTAAATCGCAAGCAAGACTTCGATGAAAGTATGTTAGATCGCAGCATTTTGAATAAAGTAATCGATTTATCAAAAATAAATTATTCAATAAAATTCATACCGCTTTATTCATCATCTTCAAGAATGGTAGTCCAGTTGATAAATAAATTGATAACCATGCAAGCAGTTTCATTATCCTCTTCAACTTCCAATCCATGCTCTAGCATTCTTCTCATGAGCTCAACTGTGAGAGGATATCTTCTGTTTACAAACATGTGTATCATTTTACCATTCTCCAGCTCTAAAACATGAACTCTAGACTCTTCAAAGAATCGCCAGCAAACAATTTCCCAATTTTCTTGATTCTTCCAAATATCATCAGTGCTTTCCTCTTTTGTTTCCCACATGGTTATGAGATCTCCAAGCAAAACTAGACCAATTCCTTCTGATGGAATATCTCCAAAATAAGCTTTCACCACATTATATAGGTAGAATAGATCCACTCTATCTATAATATGTAACAAATCCCATAGCCTATTGAAAACTTTGAAGCTTTCATCTTCCTTATGAAAAATCATATAATCTCCTTCTTTGGATTTCACAATATCAAAAGCACTAATATGAGATCTGTTCATCTTCATATCAGCATCTTCTTTTGAATAATCAAAATCTACCACTCTGAGATAATTTCTTAATGCATCTTTAGACTCGGATCTTAATTCAACTCTTTCTTTCTTTGAGAACTGTCTATCTCAGATCTTCGCTTTTTCTTTTCTTTTAAGCTCTTCTTCCTTTCAGTTCCAAGAAGCTTCTTCTTTAAAATCTTTGATATATGCAACAATCTTCTTATAAGCTTCTTTCAAAGATCATAGAGTCTTTTCATATTAACATAGTTCAGCTTCTGCAATCCTTTATACCCTCGACCTTTCAAATATGCCATCATAGCATTCCCGTCCTTAGCTAAATTAGGTCTTCTAGGCATATATCTAATAGGAGTAGGTGATTGTAATGGTTCATCGCTTCAAAGATCTAATTGCTCTTGCAACTTTTAGCCGCTTCTCTACTTTGAGCTTCTTCAACTTCTTGAGCTGCTCTATCTTTAGCATTTAACTCTTCTTGAAGTTTTCTAGCAGCAGCTTCATTCCTAGCAACTTCAATTTCTCTAATCTCTGCCAAAGTAAGTTTCTTCTTCTTTACTTCTACTAAAACACCTTTTCCTTTATCCTTAGGATCAATTGCAGGTTGAGAAGTTCTTTGTTGTTCATCTTCTTGCACTTCTCTAATAGTAACACCACCTCTAGGTTGTGATAAATCTTCTAAAATTGTAGCAATGAACTCATCATCACTTGCATAATGAATTGGTTTGAGTATAGCTTCCTCCTCTTCTTGTATAACAGTTGTAGAAGGACCAGCTTCCTCTTCAAAATTCAAAACTCTTGGAGTTATCACCTCTTGTCTAAAAATACTTTGCTGTTGAAAAGCAAGACTTTGTTGTTCAAGACTTTGTTGTTCAAGACCTTGTTGTTCAAGACCTTGAACTTGTTCCTCTTGTTCATCGATACTTGAATGATCTTTTCTTGTTCATCAAGATTTCGTGTTCTTTTTCCTTCTCAACATCTTCTTTCAAGTTATCTTTTTCTAAATGCCTCCTCAAGTTGATGAAGATTGTTGATGAACCTTTTGCGTTTTTTCGAAACTGCTTTTGCGCCTTTTTCTTTGATTTAACCCAGAGTCGAAATTCTTGAACTAATGGCCACACAAAAGTCTTTAGCCTTCTAAACTTTAGTTTTAATTTCTTTATCTGTTTGGCTTGAACCTCAGTAGTCTTTTTCAACTTGACCAACTCCCTTGTCAAAACATAATTATCCAATGTGATTTCATCAGGAGGTATGGTATGTGAAGCCTCTCCTTGAATAGGTGAATGATCCTCTGGTTGAGAAACAGAATGCACCTTGTGGAGATGGAGAAGGTGAAACGGCAATATCTTCTTGAAGTTCAGACTAGGAGAAGCGACCTTGTAGAGATGCAGACCTTCTTTTGATGCAGCTTGTTGAGAAGCAAGACTTGCAGATGCAAGACTTGCATGCAAGACGTGCAGATGCAGATTGCATGCAGCACCTTCAAGAGCATCATCACCAAGATTCTCTAAAGCCCTGAACAACATCCATCATGGAAGTTGTTAAAGGAGTATCCGACCCCTGAATAAAACACTCCTTTTGCCATAAAAGTAAAAATCTTTGATTGTTGAACAATAACAGGCAATAAAGCTGTAGGTTTTGGCACATCAGAAAGTTGCTTGTTTAAGAAAACTCAGATAAACCTTGGGTACATCAGCCAAGTAGATCCATGTGAAATATGTGAGAGCATTCCATCTAGTATTAGCCTTGAGAAGTTAAAAACTCTATCTGTAGCTAACCCAACCATAGCAGATGCTATATTTGACCCAAACTGCTCCCAAGAGGTACTCTTAGCACTTATGCAATGGAGCAACACATGAACCAAAAACTTCCAATGCGGACAAAATAATTGTTTTCAAACGTCTGTTCATTCAAAGATCCTTCATAACCAATATCTCAAAAGTATCCCATATCAATCGCTTATCAAACCTTAGAGCCCCATCTGAATCATTGAACAATAAATCTTCTCGGATGGAGTCTTCAGTAATCTTAACACTTCTTTCAAAGAATGTTGATCTAATATAATATTCGTCATTCTCCATGTCATCTCTAGCATTAGCCCAAAATTCTTGAATCCAGGGCTCAATTATATCCGGCTCCACTAAAAGAGCATAACTGATAGGCGAACCAGTAAGATAATCAATTATATCATGAAAGAGTATATTCGCGTCAGTCTTATCCAAATTAGCGACCATATTATGCTTTGAAATAGTAGGACGATTCGCCATTGTTGATTATGTAAGCACAAAAGAATTGGAATCAAAGAATATGAATATGATGAGAGAAAGATGGAAAAGATTCTAATGTATCAATATGAGAGGAAAATCGAAAGTAGGTATTTATAGGTGAGATTTGAAAATCACACCTAAAATAACATTGTTACCGTTAGCATTAATTACCCCTCAAGATAACCGTTGGAACAATACTTTAATAAGACAAACAATACTTCCACGTAAGCACTTTCCCAAGCAAGACTTCTCCAAGCAGACTTTCACGAAAAAGTACTTTGCCAATTTCTTCAAGATCAACTAAGTATACATAACTATCCTTCCCTCAAGCATTACACAGGACTATACAAATACTAAATAGTCCTCCCCTTAAATGTAGCTCAGTAATTAATCATGCCAATGCTCACCACCAAGTGAGTGAATCTAGAAACATCAAAACCTTTGGTGAGTAAGTCAGCTACATTATCATCTGTGTGAACCTTAACCACATTTATAAGCCTGTGCTCATAGCAATCTCTGATAAAGTGATGCCTAATCTGTATATGTTTTGTCTTGGAATGATAAACTAGATTCTTCACAATACAAATGGTACTCTCATTATCAATGTTGATAGGAGTATTCTTGAAATTGAATCCATAGTCCAAGAGCTGATTTTGCATCCACAAAACTTGTCCACAACAGCTTGCAGCAGCTACATATTCACCAGAGAGGATGTTGCTGAATTGTTTGTTTCTTGCATTGCCAAGAGACTAATCTTCTTCCAAGATATTGGCATCCTCCAATTGTTGATCTTCTATCATAGTTATCACCTGCATAATCACTATCGGAAAAAGCTTCTAAGTGAAAAGGTGACTCTTTTGGATACCACAACCCCAACTTTGGTTGTTGCTTCAAATAATGAAGATTCTCTTTACAACATTCATGTGAGAGATCTTTGGTGAGACTTGATATCTAGCACATAGACAAACCGCAAACATAATATCGCCTTGATGCAGTGAGATATATAAGAGAGCCAATCATGGATCTATAAAGCTTGACTTCAACAGGTTGTCCATCTTCATCTTTGCCCAATGAATTGATTGATTTAATAGGGTAGTAATAGTCTTCATATCATCAAAATTGAACTTCTTAAGTATGTCTCAGAACATACTTGTCTTGACTGATAAAAATACCTTCCTTTGACCGCTTAACCTCAAGTCCTAAAAGAAAGTCAACTCTCCCATTGAACTCATTTGAAATTCCTTCGCATCACCGCTCAAACTCCTTAACTATGGACTGTTTGGTAGCCCCAAAGATGATATCATCAACATAAACTTGAACTAACATGATATCTTTCTTGTCTCTCTTGATAAACAAAGTCTTATCAATAGCTCCCCTTTTGTATCCATGTTGCAATAAGAATGTGGAGAGTCTCTCATACCAAGCTCTAGGTGCCGATGGAGGCCATAAAGAGCCTTAACCACCTTGTAGACTTTGTTTGGGTGTTTAGGATCTTCAAAACCGGGAGGTTGTTTGACATAAACTTCCTCTGTAATCTTGCCATATAAAAAGGCACTCTTGACATCCATCTGATAAACTTGAAATCCCATATAAGAAGCAAAAGCAAGAAATATTCTAATAGCTTCTATTCTTGCTACAGAAGCAAACACTTCATCATAATCTACTCCTTCTTCTTGTCTATATCCTTGTGCTACTAACCTTGCCTTATTCTTGATAACATTACCTCTTTCATCTCTTTTGACTCTAAAACCCATCCGGTTCCAATAACTCTCTTCCCATAGATCACATAAAACCCAAACTTCTTGAAGTTTAAATTGAAGAAGTTCTTCCTGCATAGCTTCAACCCAGCTTTCTTTAGTCAAAGCTTGAGCAATATTCTTGGGTTCTTCTTGAGAGATAAAACAAGTAAATAGACAGTTTTGATGGTCCTTATGATTCAAATGTTTTGTTTATATACAAAGCTAAGTAAAGCATTGTGAGGTGTAGTAAAAGTCTTAGCTCTGTGTCTAGTCATCACTCCAGAAGTAGAAGGACCAATGATTTGATCGGAAGGATGATCCTTATGAGTTCTTAAGTTTGGAGACTGTGAAACTCCATAATTATCCTCTAAATTAGTAACATCAGCACCTTCATTGGAATTTGGGAAAATACCTTCATCTTCAAATTCATCATCAAGATCTTCTAAACCGTGCATGGTATGATCATCCAGATCATCTAAAGTATCATTAACTAGTGCAAAGAAGATTTTGTTCGAAAGTACTTGTCCCAAAGTACTGTGAGAGTGCTCTGCAGTCTTGTTCTTCTTCTTTGCCTCTTCATAAGCTTTCCTTTGTTCATCAATATAAGAATGTGCTAAAACATCTTGAAGAAGCATCCGATTAAGTTCCTCTTGAATAGATTGATCCTCAGCAGATAAAGAAGATTCGAGCAACAAGATTTTTCTTTGTGGGGCAACAAAGACTTTGTTTTGGAACTTCAGATTTTGTTTTGGGCTAACAGGATCTTCATCGGAATAGCATCGTCTAATATGAACTCCATGAACAACATATTGTAAATCTTCTCCATCCTGTTGGTTGATTTTCTTCTTTAACAAGTACATAGTTCATAGATGGAGTTAAAACCTCAAGATCAAACATCCAATCAGGACCTTTACCTTTCTCATTGTCTTGATCTTCTAAAAACTCAACATGAAGACAATCTTGAACCTTCTTAGTAACTTTGTTATATACTCTAAAGCCCTTACTGTTTGTGCAATAACCCAATAAGTATCCTTCTTCTGACTTGCCATCAAACTTCCCCAGATTATCTATAGTGTTTAAAATTGTAAGAGGGCATCCAAAAGGTTTCATAAAACGAATGTTGGGTTTATTGCCCATCAGCAATTCATAAGGTGTCTTCATCTGTGGTTTAGTGACTAAGACTCATAAGTACATAACAAGCAAGACTTATAGCTTCTGCCCGAATCAATAGGTAGATGAGAATCGCTAACATTGTTCTTGCTGCTTCAATCAAAGTCCTATTCTTCCTCTCTGCAACACCATTCCGTTGTGGTGTTCTTGCAATACTAAACTCCCTTTTTATGCCTTTGTTAGCACAAAATTCATCCATAAGCTTGTTCTTGAATTCAGTCCCATTGTCACATCTAATAGCTCTAACCTTGAGTCTCAATTGGTTTTCAAGGGCTATAATCGTTAATCAATAGCATCGAAAGTATCATCTTTAAAACCCAAGAAAAATACCCAACTGAATCTACTTCAATCATCTGTTACAACTAACCAAGACTTTTTCTTGTTTAAACTTGCCACAAAACAGTCCAAACAAATCCATATGTAACAGCTCCAATGGTTCTCTAATTGTTCTTTCCTCAAGCTTCTTGCAGGAAGCTTTGTGTTGTTTACCCTTCTTGCATGCCAAGCATGATTGATCATTCTTGTAAGTCTTTGAAGTTAAACCTCTAACTAGATTGCCTTTGACCGCTTTGTTGATATTCTTGAAATTGACATGGCCCAATCTTCTATGCCATTGATGTGCCTCTTCAGATGTTGCTTTAGCCACCAAACATGTGGCTCTTCCATAGGAATGTAGACTCTTCATGTCTAAACTATACACATCATTTGTCCTTGGTACTCTAAGAACTACTAATTCATCATCAACAGCTTAAAGTCGAGGAAAGGATAAGACATTCTGTGTCAGTGAATAACACAGATGCTTTTTATCACAGATTTGTGATACTGACAATAGATTGAACTTTAACTCCTTCACATATCTAACATTCTCAAAATCTATAAGCCCTGCTTTGATAGTCCCTTTTCCAGAATCTTTCCTCCATTGGGATCATTCCCAAATGCAACTCTTCCTCCACTAATCTTCCTAAAATCGACAGATCTCTTTGTCTCATGTCATACTTCCAGAGCAACCACTATCCACAATAAGATGATCTTTAAGCTCCTCTTCGTGGTTGCCCCGCACACAAAGAAAAGAGTTAGAAACTTTTAGGAACCCAAGCCATTATCGACTTTTGTTCCTTGTGGAGTTACAAACTCAAATTCTTTGAGTATGTAATGTCCACTATCTTTCAAATGATGATCCATAATTATCTTTTGATCTTTAGCATGTGGTTTTTCAAAACTTTCTGGTTTTTCAACATAAATCTCTTTTCTTGTAGCACAAAACATCTCGACTCGCTTTTGTTGAAAGTATTGTTTGTCCCTCTCGCAGACTTTCCCTCTTAACCCATTCTCGCTTTTAACACTATCTAAATCTCCTATGGTTCCTTCTAGGTTGATACTCCTACTATACAAGGTGATCGATTACCTTGTTTTAACACTATTGTTTGTCCCTCTATTGAGATTTCTCTCTAACCCATTATTCCAAAATTCATGTTTGATTTTGAAGAAGGTACTTCAAGAATTGAAATAGCTTTTTCCTAAACTCTAGTCCAAAACGTCGTGCCTAGGGGTTGATGAATGCATCATTAGCATATTAGCTTATTGAACCATCATGACTGGATGTATCTACATAATTAATGAGTTCTTCATCACTAGTGGTTATATCCTCATATTCACCTTCATCTTGATTACTAGATTGGTTTTCTTCTAACTTACTAAAATCCATTCCAAAACCTAATCCAGCTACCATCATCAGTTAGCTTTAATTTCCATTCACTAAGTTTTAATTGGTAATCCATTGTTCATATTTTTCCCCAAGCTACTTCATTAGTTTCATCTAAGATTCTTGATTCTAAGGTTATTTGATAACCTGCAACCTCAGACCTAGCCTTAACACATTTATCTCTCTCAATCACATAACTGCTAAGTAATTTATGATAAAAATCATAGCAATTTGAGCATACCTAAGATAGGAGATTGATTTGGTGAAGTAGCCACCAATTTGTCATTCACTTTCCTCACTCCAATCAAATCCTCCAAAGCCATCATCGATTCCAAAATAGCATGTTCATCCAATGCTTCTACTTCAATTTCAATTTCTTCTTCCATCGCTACCATACAAGAAGTCTCATCATCAAATTCTTCATCGTTTTGGCAACCAAAGCCTTTTTTCAGATGTCCTGCTTGCTTGATACTTAGCAAACCTCAGACTCTCTTACAAAGTGACCAGATTTTGACAATTGAAGCATTCAATTTTAGATTTGTCAAAAGTTATGCCTGCTTTTGGTTTGAAATCAATGCTTTTGCCTGTCTTCTTCATGTACTTTTTGATCCATGCGGATCATAGCAACTTGCCACCGATATCAATTTCTTCAAGTGCATCTTCTTCAATCTATGCTAGATCTTCTTCATAAGTGACAAGTAAACTAGCTTGTTGTGCAAAGAAGGAGCACATAACTTCATCTGAGGCCATAGTGGTAGTTGGTGGGGCCTATTGAACATATGAGGGGGTGTGTAGACAGCAGATTTTGAGAAACAAGATTTGAGGAGAAGCGACTTTTAATGGAAGTACGGCCCTCTTTTCGTGATGATAGAAAAGCAATATTATGAGACTTGGAATTTGTTTGACCACTCATCTCATGCTCATACACCTTAAGTTGATGATAGAGATCATCAAAGTCCATGACATCCAAACCTTGTTGTCATCTGATCATTGTAGCAATCACATGCCATGAAGATGGCAAACTCCTTAGAAACTTCAAATTAGCATCCTCAATCGATACTTCGCCTTTGTATAGCTCCAACATGTTGAGAAGATTCAAACCTATCATAGGCGATCAAGACTCTCTCTTTCACCAATGTGAAAGTTTCAAACTGTTGCTTCAAAGAAATTTCGTGCATCTTTTAGAGGCTTCATTCCCTCCAAATCGGTCTTGAGAGCAGCCCGAGTCGCTTAGCATCTTTAGCATCATGAAATTTGAGAAGATGACCATCCGAATGGCGATAAGAGAATGTTGAGTGCCTTCTCTTGATTCCTTAAGGTTGCTGCCGTAATACTGCTTTAGGTGCCTTGGGTTGTCCAGGAATATCAATGGGTTCTAGAAAAACTTCATTCCCATTCATAATTACATTCCATAGAGCATGGTCTCAGAATGGCAATGTACCTCATCTTCATGCACCAGAGATCATATTCTCCCTTCTTGATTATTGGAATTCTAAGTGAGGTGATTGAGGGTGGTGGAACAAATTGACATCTTGAATATTGTTGAAGTAGGGTTTCTTCCTAGTCGAAGTTTCCACACAAGCTCTTATACCACTTGTTGGATCGATATACTTTAATCAAACTAACTTAACTAGCTTGTTAAGGTTTAATAACCTCGGATAAATCCTAAGTTATTAACAAAGAAATACTGAGCAATCTTTATCAAGTACGCGGAATTTACTTAACAAAGCTAAGAAGAATAACCTTTATTATAAACTATAAATCGCTTATTATGCATACTCTAATACAACCCTAAGATAATCGAACTTCTCTCTAAAACACTAATTAACTTGTAAATTCGTAAACTCTAAAACTCATAGACTTTGTACATCTAATGCCAATCTAGGAGTCCTTTTATAGGCTCAAGGATATCCTAGTCGGTTTACAATTTGTAACCTTGTACGACAAGTAATCTAAACATAGAATACAATACTTTCTATAAACGAATAATAGTTCTTTTGTTCTTGCAAGATTACTTTGACTTCTAGGTGCGACTTTGACTTTGTCTTTAGCAAGCATTTTGACTCTTTGACTTTTTCCAAGATTTTGTACTTACAAGACTTTCATGTCTTCAGTACTTTCATGTCTTCAGCACTTTCATATCCCAACAGGGTTCACCATCTAAGAAGTACTTCTTGGAATTCTCAAGAAACATTATCTCCAGTTATTTCACAAGGCGTTGATAATGACTATCATGATATTGTAGTTGCACTATTGAATAATGATCCGCTCTTTGGTTTTACTTTGCCAAATCTTTACGGATTATTGTTCCTCTCATTGTGCACACTATAAATCAACCACATGAACATTTAGGAAAATGACTACCTCATCCACTCGAAGACATCATTGGTGAATCTTCCATATCAGTCTTTACATGTATATCTTTAGGAAGAATGCATTGATGTTGAGGAATCATTTGTTCCGGTTCATTCAGTGGGTCAATGTACATCCGATTGTATGTTTATTCACATGTTGGGCATTTGACACAAGTTGATTACTTCGGAGTTAATCATTTATCACTTATTTGAGATTGAAGTTGACTTTCACAAAGGTGTGTTCTTAGTTGATAACTTGTTCGGGCTAAAGAATTTGAGTTGAATACTTGGTTTATCTAGTTACCAGCTGTCAGGGTAGATGGTTGAAGACATGGTTAACTATCACTATTAGGAGTTACATTGTTTTACTCAGTGTCACGTGTAGATTACGTTGTGGATAATCGCAAGAGGTGTTAATGTCTCATACTTTGTTTGAGTATTGAGTAGTTAGAAATTTGCTTGGAGCGTAAATTCTTGACACCATTCTTCCAACATTAGTGCAAGATTAAGATACAAATGCGGGGAACTCTTCTTCAGTTTCATGTTTGGTATATCGGGTTTGCTTCATCAGTGGTCACTTCAAATTGTCTACATCTAGGTTGGTTAAGATAGTTAGTGAGAGTTTCTGTAGCAGTTGATTCTCACAGGATTCATTCGAGCGAATTTGTTGTTCTTTTCTATCTCAAGATTAGTTGGTATGTATAATGTGTTGTTGATTCTGAGGTATCAAAACCAGCAAGGGGGAAGGAGACATATATCTAAATACACAATGAGTACACGTGATGAACTTAATACTTCTTCTCTATTGAAGTTATTCCGGGGAGACAAATGTCATAACCGCAGAGAATCTCAGAGTTTAACTCGTAGCCTATGGTTTGTTATTCCAACTATTTGGGGGAAGGATATATTATTCCAACTATTTGGGGGAAGGATGTATTATTCCAACCATTTGGGAGGAAGTGGTCTCTGGATACTTTTGGTATGTGTTAACTCAACCTTCAGTAGGAAGAAATATGAGAAGAATACATGGTGAGTGAGATGATATTGCTTATCGACATCTTCTATATGATTCATGATAAGGTGCTTCCGGTTAGTACTTCATGTACACATTGTTATGATGATTCCAATGAGATCGCATCCATCAAAGGAGAGATATGTGTACATCAGGAACGTGCAACATGTTCACATGATCGAGCTTAATAAGTTATTCCGGAGTTGACAACAGCAGAGATGATCAGTGACTAAACATGTTACTTATAACTGGAATGCATTTGGTGAAAAGAAGATGTTGATATATTGTTCTCCCGAACTGACAACTGCTCAATCTCGAAGAGTAATGTGTACATCAGGGACGCACAACAAGATCATGTGATCGGGCTTAATCATTTATTCCGGGTTTGATAACTGCAGAGATGATTCGTGTTTTCCTGTTACTTCGGTGTTCTCGTCTTCTTCGGGGTATTGAGCTTCATTCAATGAGACTGTTTGCTTCACTTCTTCTTCTTGGGGAAATGGTCTTTTTTACGAGGATTGTCGGTTTTGGGGGAGCTGCCAAAGATTCACTTTTAGAAGGCTCAAGTTCTTGCGACAATTCAAGAGCCTCGAATGATTTGGTGGTAAAAGTTTAAGAGATGATGACTTCTATCTTCTACAAAGTGCTGAAGGATTTCCTTATTTCGGTACTCGTATCATCATCTTCTTAAACTGTTTCTCTATCTTTGTAAATATTTATCAAAAATCAAAATACAAAAATATAAAACCAGCAAAAAGAAAATAGAAAAATATAAAACCAACAAAAACCCATAAAAATCAGAAAATTTAAAAATACCAAAAATATGTTTTCTCAAGACATGTCTTCTGATATCGATAACATCTACGGTCTTAGAAATGTCATTCAACAATGGCACGGGACCATAGATGAAGTTCGAGCAGAAGGTGTAAATATTTTTTTCCAACACATGTCCAAAAAAAAATATATGGCTTGCATTTATTTCAGACTGTAACCCGTGCTTAAAACTATGGTTTGCTATTTTTTCAGATAGCAACCCGCTCTTCAAGGAAGGAAAGTGCTACGCTAAACCAATTTTCAAATATTTCATGCACTTATCCTAAATCAAAAATGAGGAAAGTATGTCGAAGGACTGTTGTTCCTACACAAATGTTTTTCCGTCTAAAATTCTTCAGAAAAATATTTGTTGTTCAAAATGGTGGAAAATGAGTTGCTTGAAAAATCAATCAGAATAAGAGTTTTTATAAAATTTGCAAACTCAATCAATGACTTCAGCGCTTTTAAACTTTTCAGAAAATGAGTCATTGATTGAGGGGGAGAATATTTTCAAATTTATATCATCTAACGGGCTTATCTAATTATCATATATGCTTAACTGAAAATGATGTTAACCTACGTTGAAGGACTAGGTGCCTAGGATATGATTGTTAGGATTAGATGATTAGAGTTTGATGAACACATAAATCCCATGCCTTATATGAACTGATTGATAGGTTGGATTGACTTCTATTAGTCGATTTCTGTTTGGGTGCTGTCGACCACCATATATATGTTTTGTATGTACACTAACATATGCAGATATCATGGATTATAAGAATGTTCCCGATCCGGATCCCACAAATTATGATTGGATGCCGAATAGAAAGGGTAACTATTTCTTGGGTCGACTAAAGAAGAAACGGAGCTTAATTATATCCTCGCAGCAACAACAAAAAAGCAGGGTGAAACTTCAGAGGTCTCACTGCATCTGCAGACGGTTTTCTTTCATCCTCGCAGCAACAACAAAAGCAGCTTATGATTCTCTCCACCTAACGTATCTTGTGCAGGAAAAGTAGTGGATGATACCTAACGAATCTCGATGCACATATTGAGGGGGAGTATTTCAAAAACAAAATAAACTTTCAAGGTACAAAGATTTCTATGTTTCAACATAAAGTACCTTGATTGACTTTCTAATGGTTTCCTAATGGCTTTTGTGATCGTGGATGTACTTCAAAAGAACTCTTACCTCTATGTGATAAAATGATTTCAAATATCCTACGCACATATTGAGGGGGAGAATTTACCAAAGAAATTCAAATGGCTTTTTCTACGGAAATTGTGATCTAGAATACATTTCAAAGAACTCTTGCCTCCATGTGCTAAACAATTTCAAAATCTTATGCACATGTTGAGGGGGAGCTTTTCTAAAATGATCAAAAACAATTAAGGTACAAAATACTTTGATATTATATTACAAGTACCTTGATTGATTTTCCAAATGACTTTTCAATTGGTTCCATTGGAAGAAGAACAATACCAAAAGACTGACCAAATTTACTTTATGTATGGAGTTATAAGGATGGTTAGGTTAGGTATTCGTTCCCACGATCCCGCCAGAGCCGGAAGGATCTACCCAGGGATAATCCACTAGATAGTGTAGAGTCCTTAGGAATGATGAAAAAAGGAGAAAAGTGAGAAATGGGAAGAGTGCGGACTGAGATAGAGCTAGAACTAGAACAAACCCAACAAGGTTCTAGTTATGAAATCTCGGTAAGCACTGAAGGGGTTGAAGAATGAAAAAGAAATGAATGAGAAAAGGGTGAAAAGAAATAGCCCTCCATTATTTCAACCTTAGGGCAGAAACCGGGTTCAATTCATATGCTACTGGTTGTTACCTAGGTAACACCGGTATTGAAGACAAGACGTCACGGACCCAGTGACGCACTGCACTACATATTCCCAAGCTACTCAAGTTCCTCTTAAAAGGACTTGTTTCATTCTCACAGGGAACCTACATTATCTATCGACTTTATCTTAGAGATGGTTGATATTGAAGAAGGAGACCCTCTCCCTAGTCTTCGGCATAGGAACCAAATGTGCACTATTGAGTCTAGAGCCACGAGATCATCAATAAATCTCATTAGGACACAATTAATGAAGACTTATTGTTTCACACAATGTGGAAAGTGAGATTATATCTTAAGATTCCTACGCATTATCCTTGTGGTATTGCCAGAACATCTGAGTGATATTTAAAATATTCACGATGAAGATGGAAATCCTTCTAGAGCCAACATCAAACAAGCTCTTGGTAGGTAACATGTGAGATCTATCCAATAGATCAAACTTGTGACAACTGGATAGAAACAATGGGGCGATTCATTCGTGAATCAACCTTGGTCCAGGAAATGAATTGACGAATACTTTTGGAAAAACCGTTCGATGTGCAAATATTCCTTTCTCTAGCACATCGAATGTGTATTCATGTTTTCAAACACAAAAAGTATCTCTGATTGAAAAAATACTTTTGGAAAAACCGTTCGATGTGCAAATCTCTTCTTTTCTCTAGCACATCGAATGTGTATTCTCTTTCAAATACAAAAGGTATTTTTGATTGAAAATTGATCTTTCTCATAAAACCTTCGTCGTATTGCAAAAATATTTCTTCAAGCAATATGCGATTGTTTTCAAATCAGTTTTTCATCAATCAGTGAATCTCAATTCACTGGTTCACTCACTCCGTGTTGTCTTCTTTGAGACGTTCCGGTTTGAGAACGGCTAGAACAAATAAACCCTCCAAGGAGATTCTTTGGAATCATACCATCACAAAAATACTTTGTACTGATCAACGGGAACCGTGGGCCGGTACTCAATTCAACGAAAGTGATCAAAGACACTTTCGTATGATTTATTGCTAACGTTGTTTGCAGTACATTTGGACGGTTGCACTGATCGAATTGAGAAGTCAATCAAAAGCCGCATGATCACAAAGATCCACACTTAATTGAAGAAATCATGACTTGTGCATATCTACGAACCCGGCTCGATATTTTTATACTATGATTCGCCGCCGCCGCAATAATCATGAACCAAAGAAAGCTTCCGCTACTCTGATGGAAAGATGTCATGATCCTGAAAGTGTGAGCATGTTGGTCCGAAAGTCACAACATCACATGAAGGCAACACTACAAAGGGTGATCTAGAGATCTACTGTGGCTGATGATCTCAATGAAAGCTCGAAGATCATCAAAGATGTGGATCAGTTAAAGACCTCCACTAAAAGTACAAAAACTATGCGAACTTTGAAGAATCACTGCTAAAGCACAAAGATTGCGGATGTGAAGAATTAAGTCTACGAGTTCAAGACTGAAGATTAAATTGAATTCTAGGATTCGAAATGTAAAACATGGGGTGACCTCCCTTAGGGGGAGATTGTTAGGAATTAGAAATTCCATAGTGAAGAGTCGGTCACCCCAAATATAATCTAGCATAAGTTAGCTCGTAGACATATAGTTATTTACGTTGTTTTGTAGTTAATTAGTTAGTTATTAGCGTAGTTTAGTTTAGTGCAACACCATGGAGGACGGACGGGTCTTTACCCACTGTATGCCTGATCCACAGCCCGACAGAGGGCATATTATGTAAAACTATAAATACCCTCTACCTCCCAAGGTAGAGGGTTGGAGCTTTCTCATTCTTAATCTAACCTTTTATGTTTTCTTTCACTTTCTCTCTCTAGAAAGCCTCCCATCTTTATACTTTTTCTCTCTAAAATCTTGTCAACAATTGGTTTACAATGCAGGTGATTATGTTGACCGAAAAAGTACAAGTGGGGTATGTACTTTTATGGGATGCTGTTTAACATCTTGGTTTTCAAAGAAACAAACGACATTAGCAATATCAACAACCGAAGCCGAATATGTCTCCGCTGGCAAAGCATGCCAATAAGCACTATGGATGAAACAAGCGTTAGTTGACTACGACATTCATCTAAGTGACATAGCCATTCTATGTGACAAGTGCCATCGATTTAAGCAAGAATCCGGTATTGCATTCTCGCACAAAGCATAGAGAGATTCACATCACTTCTTAAGAGACAATGTTCGAAGGGAGCATCTCTATTGAGAAGGTAGCGTCCGAAGACAACATAGCCGACGTCCTCACCAAACCTTTGAAGCGGGAACAATTCAACCTACTTCGTCTTGGTCTTGGTCTAATGGAACAATCGTCGTAATTTGCTTTTAAACTCTACAAGGTATGTAAACACTAGCCTTCTTCTTTCTGAGTCTAGGATCTCTATTTCACGCACAACTCACAAGCAATACGGGAATTTTCAAAACCCAAGATAAGTTCTACTTATAATTCATAATTTTCTTTTAGTTTTCAAGATAAGCACCTTTTTGCAAACACATACGTGCATACATTTTTTCATAGAATAAACGGTTTATTCACACATAGAAACCTCTTTTCAAAATGATTTCTAAAAAGATACCTCTTCCCGTATCATTTTCACAAAATTCATTTCTCACGTCTAGGACAAATCGCTTTTTCATTATTAATACAAAGTAAAAACCCGTTTTCATTGCATCTCATGTCTTTTGAATGCTAAAGGGGACACATAACTAATATGTGTTTTCAGGTACATTCATTTAAGCAACAATGAATTAGGAGCACTAGGGTTATCTCACATAATAGTGTGCTTTTTCACTTCTAGTTTATTTTTCTTTTCATTTTAGGAGTCGAGATAACCGCAACTCCAAATGGTTTGTATATAGGCACACACTAGACACAAATGTTTCCAAAAGGGAAATTTTGAGCTGCCTGAATCACCAGTACCACGGATCCCAGCCTTAATGTTGGACGAATCCCTCAAGGGAAGGATCCGTGGATCCGTGAGATAGAAGCTAGTTTTATCTTCTGTTTTTCTCACTTTGGATGAAAACTTTAATATTTTTCATCATTTATTTTTATTTCTTTTGGAGTATGTTCTTTAATGCTTGTGTTCTCATGATCACATGCCTTAAATTCATATCTAATAATTAGATTTTAATCCACAATTTGGGTCAAGCATTCATTACAATGCATTATTTTCTATAAATAGGATTCCCAAAATGCTTGCATATTCATCTCAACTTCACAAACAAACACCACCATGTCATCCAAAAGATCTTCCAACTTAAATGAATCACCTAGTGCAAACAATCCCTTTCAAGAAATCCAAAATTTTGTCCTCCCACCTTCCAAAATACCACAATCAAAATCTAGGAAATTGGCACGGATTAGCATCCGGCCTTGTTGTTTAGCAAAACCATCATCGAATGGTTCATCACCAACCACTATTTCACCACAAGATGCTTCCATTATAGCACCTCCTTCATCACCAACTTCATCACCCATCAACTCACCACCTAAGGTCACTCTTTTGGAACTCCTTAAGACTCCAACAAGATCTCAACAACCAAAACAAAAAGAAATAGTCTTTTTAACACAACTTCCGCTTTTTCCATATTTTCCACCACAACTTCCGCATCTCACAAATCAAAGTCGTTCGGAAAACTTCCGCACTCATTACCCACATCACTTACATTGTGAACATTGCCAATCCACTAGGGATATTGCAATAGAAATTAGGGAAGAAATGCGAGTCATACTCAACCTCATTCTTGATCGCATCAATATCATTACTCATCAAAACCTCCATCCATAAACTTATGCAAGCATGGAAGGAATCATTATTACTATTTTTATTTTTAGTATATTTCTTTTGAGTCATTTTTAAGAACAAGTCTTGTTCTTACTTTTACATGCTTATATGTGGCATAAATACCACTACATTTTGTTGTTTTATTACAAGGCCTTGTTTACATACCTTGGCTCCCAATCTTGATTCTCGTTAATCACAAGATTATTTATGCATGTTACTACTAACCCTTTCTTTGTAGGATTTTTTATTTTTCTCACTTGACGCCCCAATCTAGGGGGAGCTACCGTCAAGGGGGAGTAACCGATACG
Source organism: Chrysanthemum makinoi (assembly GCA_910596185.1). Classification (NCBI taxonomy): domain Eukaryota; kingdom Viridiplantae; phylum Streptophyta; class Magnoliopsida; order Asterales; family Asteraceae; genus Chrysanthemum; species Chrysanthemum makinoi. The sequence continues at coordinate 168,971,648 of OU343220.1, forward strand.
TGGACTATTTTTCCACATTTTGTTTCTTCGTTGGGTTAACTTTTTGTTTCGATAAAAAGGGGGAGAAGAAGTAAAACTTAGGCTTTCAAAACAGACATCTAATCTTAAGTTTTACTCATCATAACATTATGTTTTGTCATCAACAAAAAAAGGGAGATTGTTAATACAAATAAACCGTAAAAACGTTTATTAATATTGAGCGATTTCTTTGTGTTTTGTTGATAACAAATATAATGTTATCATAAGTAAAATTATAAGGATACATGTTATTTTTGTAAAGTCATTTAATACAAATTGTTGTAATAAATCATTTGTTGTAATAGTTTATTAGGATGGGTAAAAATCACAACCCATGGAGCATATCCATAACCCATGGTATTGACCCATATCCATTTGACTAGACGTATTGCATCTACTAGATACATTGTATCTAATGAAATACCCATGGACCAACCCATAACCAAAAAACCCATGGGCAAAGAGGAGCGTCCCACGGATCCCTGACATTACACTAGACGGATCCCTTAAGGCAAGGATCCTTGGGATCCGTGGAACAGTGGCAAGATTTTGCCTATAAATAGAGAGCCATTTCTTCATTTCTCTTCACCCCTCTTCTTACTAACTCTCTCACATACTCTTACTCTCTTCTAACAAAAGATCACTTGATCTAGAGAGTTGTTCTTCTTTATTCTATTGTGATTCTCATATAGGTCATTCTCTAAGACGAGATCACGAGCTTACTACAAGTCATCCAAGCAGGGGTCCTTGATTGATTTGTTTCTCCACAAGATTTCTGTAGCAAAGATCTTGTACTTGATATTTCACATAGTTGTTGTATAATAGTCATGTTGGTTTGGTCCTCCGTGTTACAGACTCGGTATTTAGCTTTGTACCGGAAAAAGGTGTAAGCAACGTTGTGAAGGCTTCTCCGCCAAGTTGAAGGAGTTTGTTGACATAATGCTTGAACTCTCGAGTAGGTGACTCGGGGAGTGAAGTAGGGCAAGGAAGGTGTCCTTGTAGCCGAACCATTATAAATCGGTTGTATCATTTCTATTCTTTGCTTTACTTTATTTACTTTCATTACTCTTAGATCTATACTTTATCTTCATCCATACGGTTTCACATAACATCGAATCTAAAGTTTTTAGAAACTAACTTAAAATCGGCAAAACTATTCACCCCCTTCTAGTTTTCCACAATAACAATAACGAACTCTAATTGAGTCATTTTTAAAAGGATTATCTTTCGATTTATTTAAATATCAGAGTTTACAAAAATGAGGTCCTAATGGTTCCTTGATTACATAATACATTAAAACTTTTAATGTTTTTCGAATGATAAAATAATTTATAGCCTTCTAAATATTCGTGCTTCTCCTTGCCATCCTTGCTAGCCTCGTGCATTATAGACCTGAGATAAACATGTTTAAATCGTCAACACAAAGGTTGAGTGAATTCATAGAGTTTATATTTAAAGTTCAGACAACAAGATTTCAAAGTTATACTAATGATTGCGATAAATACAATTATCGGTAAAATGGTTATTTTCGCTCTTAAGCTCATGACACTGAAAACGTTATTTGGGAATATCAAAACAATGATAATAGTACATAACTCAAAGTAATAATAACAATTGGTATAGCACTTGACTCGATGTATCAATAACAATTGATATAGCACATAACTCGCCGTATCAATAACAATTGATATAGCACATAACTCGACGTATCAATAACACTTGATATAGCGTATAAGGTATCAATAACAATTGATACAGCACATAGGGTATCAATAACAATTAATATAGCACATAAGGTATCAATAATAATTGATATAGCACATAGGGTATCAATAACAATTGATATAGTACACAATACAATTTTCAAGCAATTGTGATCATAATAAAAGTAGTAGCATGTATCTTCCCCAAGTGTTTATAAAACAATTAAAACGAATAAAAATGGGGCTATGAACTCACCTTAATAACAGTTTATAAGTAAACGATGATGGCGATAGCTAATTTCCTGAAAGCCGGTTATCTCCTAAATACATTTAAGATTCATTTAATGGATAGGAAAGTATATATTCACAAATATATAAAGTAAATATGTCATATGTTTCTTTATAATTTTCAACGTATTTTGAAAGCGTATTCTAAATTTTGTAAAACCGATATTGTAAATAAGTAATGTAAAACCCTAAAATCGTGAACGCGGTAAATGACTAAAATATCCCTCAATCAAACATCCATAAAATGAAACGAGCTTGGTAAATTTGTTGGAGATTTAATGATTACACAAGACATCGGAAATAAAACTTACTTTAGGTCATTTGATAAATATAGCACAATGAAAAGTTACATATACTAAATTACTAAGACACTAAAATAAATGTAACAACTTTTATATTGGCATGTATATGAACAATGATTTGATCACTTAAGTCTCCCACTCCCATTATCATTTGTCTTCCACTTATCTCAATCATCACTTTCTCTTTAATCACATTCCATTGTCTCCCACTTATCTCAATCATCACCTTCCTTTTAATATATAAACCATAACCATCAAGTATACGGCAAAACAAATAAAATCCCTCCTTCCTTCCATTTTCTGTCGACATCAAAGAAACTCAAACAAGGTTGGTGCGTGATTGATAAGCTGCTGTGATCTCTTGTGTTGATGTGAAGGGATTGCATGGTGGTCGTATGTTTTGGACTTGAGGCTGTCGTAAGTTTGGGAACACCTACTGGTCGTGGGTTTTGATAGACAAGGAGGCTCGAGTTGCCTTGTTTTGGTCACGTTTTACCGCTCTCACGTTGCAAGGTACCACCAAAACCCGTTTCGTTTTCTTGTCCAGTCAACACACCTCATATGTTTACAACCTGAAGTAAAACTGTAGCTAATAAATATTCAGTAAACATGCTATTATGTACTCGTTACTATAAGTATACGAATGTAATACGTGTCACATGAGATCATACATGATTACGCCTATACGTCATTGTTTTAGTGTCGGTTCTACGGGCTGTTGTGGATGTCACGTTACCTGTCCCTTTTGTCAACCATTTGAATCTCTAAAACGAGCCTCTAAATCTGCTTTTCGAAACATGTTAAACCTGAATAAAAGAGTGGTTAAAGCGAATGGGGCGTTGGGTTTAGTTTGGTGTCGATCTCTCAAGGGTGCGTAACACATAACTTAGATGATCAAATTTAACAAGAATCTGGGAGCAAGTAATGAAGAGTGCGAGTCGATTTCGTCATGTTTCTGTAATAAGGTCATACAAAAAGATAATGAATTGCATGCATGGGCCTTGTGTGGTGTTTCATTCACGTGAACATATTCATGAAATTGTATAACTTATTTTAAACGCATCATATATATATAAGCGTGTGCTTGAATGTGTGAGAGTTTTATATCATGCGAGTGTGTATGTGGCTAACCAGGGATGTGTCTTTTCGATGGTATTTTCATGAGTCTCACGGGTGGTTATTATTGCATGCATGATTTTGTAGCAAATGAAAATGGAAGTCATAAAGCCTAGTGTATATTAACCATAGTCTCATGAGGGTATGTTCAAGGGTAATCACAAGATTCACAAGTGAGTCATTTGGTGTTTTGAAAGGGGGTCGGAGGAGTTGAGTCAAGTGTTAGTCGTATTACATATTTTCTTGGTCGTAATTGTAAGTTTCTTAGACCGCGAGCAAGCTCGATGTTAGACTAATATTGTGCATGAAATTGTTATAAATCATATTTTTACACTTTCTATTAACGTGCATGGCAAAGGAGGAAATAAAATAAACATTTAATCTAATTACATTATAAACCCTATACTTCGAATTATGATATAATAAAACCTTAAAATAAGATAATTGTCATAATAAACTTTTAAGTTTACCATTTATTATTTATAACCCCTAAGTTTGGCTAATTAATGATTTTTACCTAAAGTATCTTGATTCGGTCAATTACTAAAACGAGAATGCACTTACCAAATTAAACTCTAAAAATATTAATGCAATTCATAATGAGTATTTAAAATCCGTTATGACATAAATGAGCTCATAAATATTATGTGAACCGTAATCCGTGTAGATTCATTGAAGATGACGTGACGTTGTGTCTTCGTGTTCGTTCATTCGTTTGCTCTCCTTTCATTGGCATTAAGGTACAGATATTCTATCCATTTTCAGTAGGGATTTCTCATGACCTTCTGGTCCTTCGACTTTGTTTCGCTTATGATATTCATTGCTATGATTGCCTTACTATTGATCCTCTGATATTGAACCTTTGCTTACTGCTGACCCCTTTGATATTGAACCATTGCTATTGACCCTTCCGTTATTGAACCCTTTGCTACTGAACCTTTGCTATTGAACTTTTGCTATTGACATGTGCTATTAAATGTGTGCTATTGAAACTTTGATATTGAAACATTGATATTAGACCTTGATATTGAACTATTGCTATGAACCTCTGAATTGTGAACCATTGATATTGAACATTTGATTATGAAGACTTATATATTGCTACACTTTGAACCTTTGTTTGACCCTTCAGATTGATACCCGAGCCAAATATTGTTATCCTAGCCATGAAGGTAACATGGCCGTGTCATTGATGCACCAATGGCATGACTCTAGTGTGGTTGAGTGATGCTCCACACCGTCCCTATATTGTATTGATTATGCGCGCTTCATTGTTATTGTTATGGCCACTATTGTTCTCGCAGGGCGTATGATGCATCCTAGATTTGTATTGTATTGGATTGATATTGATATTGATATTGTATTGGTGATGCGGTGCGTGTGTGCAATACACCCCCTCACAGTCTGGGAGCTAGCTACTCCATATTGGTTACTGAGGTCTCCCCTCCTATTGTATTGGTATTCCGAGGTCACCCCTCCGAATACAATGGCTACTATTGGATATTGGGATGCTAATGCCACTATTGATTGTATTGTATTGTATTGTTGGCTCGGGATAGATTTCTGACAACCCTTACACTTTTGATATACCTATATTGTACCTTCGGATTCCCACGCACCATATTCTGAATTGACTGTCCTTTACCCAATACCCTTGTATGACTCACTCTACTACCAAGATATATATGTTCCATTGCTTTGATCTGCCACACTCTCATTCCGTTACTTCAGACTATCGTTCCATTCATGTACCGGGTTATTATATGTTTATTGGATTTGTTTATGCTATTTATGTTTTATGTGACTACTGATTATCCTGCTATGATGTGATTAATATGCGGTTATTTGAGTTACCTGTTTTCATCTGATAATATGTGATCTCACTGTTATGTGAACCTCTGAATTGTCTGGTGACCATGCTAATGTGTAATCGATAGTTTTGTCTCTTTATTTTGTGTACTTCGTTAAGTTAATCTCGTGGACTGTGACTATTCGTTGTGTCCTTATCGGCTTATTGTTGACCTGTCATATTTACATTTTTGTCTATGCTACGGTTTGATTGGGTAAATGGTTCAACTTGTGACGTATGGCTTATTAATTTGTTGTCCTGCTATGTCTTTGATTCATTCAATTATATCGTATGATGTATTCCTACTTGTTACGTGTGACTGCCATGGGTTGACTAATGTTAATACTTCTGTTGATTATGATGCTGATTATGTTTTCAACTAAGGGTTTTTGACATGTGTGTTTGCCATGTTCACTTACAAATAAATTGCTTCCGCTTGCCTTAGATTTCTCTTTGACTTGTATGGCTTATGATTTCCTGAATTGATTGTATGCTGTATATGTTGTGTGGATATGACGTCTGTTATGCTTGCTTATGTTTCAATACTTGTATGCCTGGTTTGTATGTGCTTGTATGTTTGTCATCGATACCTTGCTTGACCTCGTTCTCCTTGTTATCTGTTCTTTTTGGATATCTCAGATAATTGTGTTCTCGCAGATCCTCCTTGACTCATTGTTCTCATTTCACGCGACTTTGTTATCCGTTTCCTTTGTTTCATTTGGCATTTCAGATTTTATTTAGCTTTCGTTTTGTTATATCTGTTCACTGGGCTTTTTAAGCTCAGCCGCATTTCTTTTCCTGCGGCAGGTGTTAGGTTTGAAGATGGGCTTTAATGGGCTGAGAATTGGATTATCTGAGTGGACCAACCCTAGTTACCTTATTATTTTGGACTTATTTTGAAGAGCTTTTGTTTGGAGATTTCATTTCATTTTGATATGTTATTTTTAAGTCTTCAGCTTGTAAAGATTTTAATTGTATGTTCTGATATGACACCAGAATGTGACACTCCTGCCCTTGTCGGGTTGGGGTGTTACAAGTAATGTTTTATATATTTAATTAAGAGTAAACTACACCATTCGTCCTTGTGTAATACGTTGACCATCAAGTTTCGTCCTTTGACCAAAAAAATTGCACCATCGGTCCTTAACTGCGAAACGTTAGTCATCGTTGGTCCCTCACCCTAACTGGCGTGAGTAACGGGCGTTAAGCCTATTTAAGTCGAGGGTATTTTTGTCTTTTTAACCTGAAGTTCATCTTCTTCCTTTATTATATCATCACCTCATCTTCAAACAAGAAACTAACCACAATCTTCATCTACTCCACTTATCCATTAACACAAACTCCACATTCTCCAGAATCTTCTCCACCGAATCAAACACAAGTGACTACAAAAATTACTAAACCATAACAAAATAGTCACAACTCTAAATGAGCTTCATCAAATCTCAACCGAGGTCAAATGGGTTAACACCCGACCCGACGCAAGATAACCTGAACAAACACCACTTTAACACAAATTTTAATCACACGAATTCATTTTAACTAATTGTACTCGACTCGGGTTTAAAGCTAACCGAAAACAAAACAAAGAAAATAACAACAATATACAATTCAGTCGTATATAAATTTCTATGAATTGATCAGTGTACAGAGGTCAAAACAATGTTTCTACTTGTAAAAAAAACAATCAAATCACCAAAATTAATAACAAATTAATATTCTTAATTTACAAACTAGGAGATATTTAAGAAGACCCTTACAATATGGAGTGTGATGAGGTTGAAGGCTAACTCGAGGATCCAACCCAACAAATCTCACAATCGATTCCAAGCCAAATTCGAGCAAGGCTTCACAATATCTTTCAGAATACTATTCTTTGTGGTGAGATTGGGATGGGATTTGGGTGGATCTCGGCCTTCGAATGGGTATAAATATAAATCAAAGAGGAGAACTTTCGACATGTTTTCTTTCATAAGGTCTTGTGGAGAGTCGATTTGAGCAAAGATCCCTGTCAATCATCATCTTCAAAAAGGAGCAAAGATCCATGTCAATCATCTCTGTCAATCATCATCTTCAAAGATCTCTGTTTGTGAAATTGTGTGTGATAGTGATTAGAACTTGTGGAAAAACACTACTATTAGTAGATGAACATCAAGGAGGTCCTGCTTCTCTGTTTCTTTGGGCTTCGAAGGAGTAGTACCCACTTTTAGATTCCATCTCTTTCCCCCGCCTCTTCTAAAGATTTCCCATGATGTCTAGGGAAAAATAGTGGCCAAGAACAGGAGGGTGATAATGATAGATTTGAAGTTGACTATCAAAAGAGGGAGAAGGATCTACTTGTGTTGGTATGGGAAGAAGAGAGAATGAAAAGAAAAAGAGAAAGTGATGGTACGCAGTTGGAGGAGAAAAAAATAGGTAGGGGCAGTTTTATTTGGGGAGATGGTGGGTTTTGGTTGTGAAAAGACAAATATACCCTCCACTTAACAAGGCTTAACGCCCGTTAGTCCAACCAGTTAGGGTGAGGGACCAACGATAACTAACGTTTCGCAGTTAAGGACCGACGGTGCAATTTTTTTGGTCAAAGGACGAAACTTGATGGTCAACGTATTACACAAGGACGAATGGTGTAGTTTACTCTTTAATTAATATATAAATGGTTTTAAATTATTTATTTTAATAAAATAAACTAATTTAAAATGTTACAAAAATATTTATAAAATATTATAAAAATAATATTAAAATAATATAAAAATATTACAAAAATATTATAAATATAATATAAAAATATTATTAAAATGTTATTTAAGATAATAAAGATATTATCTAAAATAATATAAACATATTATATAAGTTTATATATAAATATTTCAAAGCGTAACTTCATTTTATAATATCGTTCGGGCTATCATAATTCAGATGTCATGTAGTAAACGTATGAGGAGCTAGGACACTTTAAATCGTAAATCAAACAAATCGTCAATACGTTCACCCCGAAGAGGCCTCTCACATGAAACTCCCTAGTGTTATAGTACTTAATAAAAACGTAATTTGTACGCATGGATATATATGGAAAACTTTTATAAGATGTATACATTTGGCACGTATTTTCATGAGATAAATATGACAAATATACATGACATATTTAGCGTTTATAAATACTTACCTTTATACAGAACGTTTGAGTTTTATAAAGAAAAGAATATAAGCAGAGCTCCGACGCGAATTTTGTAATCTTCGTAAACCCGAGGATATTTGAAGATTATAACAACGTCTTTTTGGAGACTTGAAGTTATTCAAAGATTATTACAATGTATTTTTGGAGACTTGATGTTATTTGAAAATTATAACGACTCTTTCTTAAAATTTCTAAGAAAACAAGATCAAAAGCTAGCTTTTCTTCAAGAACTCTTATACTTTCTTACAAAAATCTAATAGAAATGCCTTTAAGGTTTAGGACTTTAGTAGATAAAAAGGTTGGGTACAAGTTTTAGAATGAACTTATCTTACTATTTATAGGCTAAGAAAACTAGTTAACTATATATTAGGTTAATTGTTAACCATGGTTAAGTTAGACACTTGTAAACATCCTAGAGATCAATTGTTAATATCAAGCCACCAAGCTTGATAACTCATAAAAAATGCCACCTAGGGCAAAAATGAGGAGGTTAGTGTTTTAGATGTTATCTGGTGTTTTACGGAGTCGTTTGGTTCTCGAAATTGCTAACGTTAAGTATTTAAATAACGAAATTGAAAACCGGGTACCGTAAAAATATTAAACTTATCAATATACTCTATATTAGTACTAGACGAGTACCCGCGCCTAGCGACAACGGTGTCTAGTTTTCTGCAAAATTCCGACGACCCATAGGTTTCTTTCAACAAACTGTATTTGTAGCATCAGAGAATCGTTTTCGAATAACTATAATTCTGATGCGTGGTTGCATAGCAGCATAAATATATATTTTTCAAAAAAATTATGTGTAGTCGATCTAAGTGTGAGAGTATATTTCTAATAGGATTGTTTTAACTTTTAAGTTATTAAGATTTCAGTAATAATATATTAAAGCATTACAAAAAGCAACAGTATTATGTAATTGGCAATATTATATTGTAGTTTAGAGGTATAGCCAACGTGTGTGACCGCCTTTTCTTGTTTTGTCAGTAATTTAGGCAGTGATAACTATTTTTTTTTACATGTGTACCGTTTATTATTTGGTGTGTGACTTTTAAACTTGTAACCTTACAAATTTAATATCACCATAATAAGATTATCTTGTAGTATCAATTTGCATAGACATTTAAGCATTGTTCAAAGTTATTTGCTTGGGGTACAAATAATTATCGTTAAAGATAACAATACTATTAAATTTTTGTGATTCTAATAACTTACATAACATTATTGATATACCGGACAAAAGGCTATACAATATATATTGGGGGAATTGCATATATACCCACTAAAACTTAAAAACTTGCATATTTCCCCATAATACAAGTTTTTATTGCACGATATACAATGCATTTTAAGCATGTTTTGGGTATATATGCAAATATGCAAGTTTTAGTGGGTATATATGCAACTTTTAAAAGACGATTCATATATGCTAGTCCCTTAAGTGGTGCAAGACCAACATTTTTTAAAATAACATTATACAAATGACAACGTACATGTGTCAAAGCAAAATAAATAACAAAAAACTACAATTACTTGGTCTATCATTTTTCCAAATTTGTCACGGGTTCCACAACTACTTCACCATTTCTCATATAATTTTGTCAAATTTGAAACCTGGTTCGACCCGGGTGGTTCAACCGGTTGAACTGTTTCGGTAAAAAAACAAGTCGATTTAAACCGAGTCAACCCGAAATGTTGGGTAAAAAAAAAGTCAAATTAAATCGGGTTAACCCGCCGGGTTTGAAGCGTCCCGGGTCAACCAGGTGGCGACAACGGTTCCCGGTTGAACACGTTGGTCCGGTCTGGTCCGGTTTTCAAAACTATATGTAACATCAACTTGTTAGCTTGTATGAAGTTTTGTGTGTTTTATTAATTTTTATAATGTGTATAATAACATGTATTTTTCATTTTAGGGTGTTTTAAAAAATATCATTAATTAGTGTGTTTAATTATTTTATATTTTGGATTATGTTGTAGCTTCTTTAAATTGTATGTTATGAAATTTTTATTATACTTTTTAGTAAGAGGTGTTTTAATTGGTTGTTTTTAATTTGGTAGATGTGGTTTTAATTGGTTGTACAATATGAATAAATTATTGTACTTTTAAGTATTTGGGTGTTTTAAAGAGTATTAATTATGGGAAAATTCTCTACTTGCCCCGGTTGCCCAACCAATTTACCCCAAATGCCTCACTTTTTTTTCACTTCCCTTAATGTCCTATAGGCAACTCTCCTATAGGCAACTCTCCTATAAATTTGACAAGTGTCCATATATTTGGGCTCACCTTGTACTTACATAGTACTAGTGTACTAGGTGAGTTTTTCAATTTCTTGAATGATTTTTGTCTTTTAGTACAAAAGTATAGTTTTTTTTATTATAAAAAAATACATATATCTTGGGCAACTTGGTCCCACACATATATAATCTTGGGCAACTTATTAGGTAGAAAATATATTTTTATATTTTTATTGTATCATACATTTTAAATACAAAAATACTTAAATACAAAATACATTATATATACAAAATATTTTTTATATCAATATTAAACACACACAAAACTGATTAAAAACACACAGAAACATGTCCTCCACGTTCATATCTTCACCCCCTGCGGATCAAAAAACACATATCCAAACCGATCAAAGATCCAAACCCTAACCCTAACTTTCTCTCTCCAAAATTGAAACAAAAAATGGCAACAAAACATTTTTGTTTCGAAATACTTGGTTGGTGAATCATTCGACAGAAAGAAAAAAAGGGCGGCGATGGGATCAAGATTAATGTGGGCAACAAAAGCTGCATCGTATCTTAAGATCTCTTCATACTTCACACACTTCAATTGCAGGTACTCAATGGTTCATCTTCTATCTTTCGGTTTCTAAATTAAATTATTCACAAAGAAATGATACAATTGTTAGCAGGTGGCCAAATAACCTTTTAATCAACTAAAAATAAGGTCAAACTGACTAGTAGCCCAAGACTTCAGGTTTATAAGGCAGGCTACTTGCTCAAAAAATCTTTAGTTTGGTTAGATAAACTATCAAAGTTTCAAAAAGCTGTAATCAACTTGCTAGAATACTGATTTAGGGTAATGTGTCGTAACATGTCGACTTTTTTCTGCCATGGCACTTGAAAATTGGGATTTAGTGAATATGCTAATATCAAATATTTGGAACTTTAATGGTTTTTGTGGCCTAATCTAAGTTGGTTATCCAAAACAGAAATTAGTTCAAAAACTTTGTAATTAGAGCTTCATAATGTGCTTAAAATTTTTGCTCTCTATGCACATGGGACGAGTTTTAATGCACCTTGTGTTCCTGAATTTCAAGAATTTTGGTAATTTGCTAGATACCCCGTACCGAGTTGCCAAAAATGTAATTCATGATTTTAATTCAGATATATTGGTTGTATAGAGCTGGGAGAAAACTATGGATTGTCATAGTCCTGGTCAAGGATTGATGCCTGCCAGTTTCAAGGTTCGTACGGTACCCCTTGTAGGTGATGAAACTGCAACCGAAGAAGTATTAGACCCCGACTTTGGAGAGGCTGCAATTGGTCGTGTTGCCCCTGTTGATTCTGGTAATTATTTAGTATGCCATTTGTTAATATGTTTGTTCCATTTTCTTTTTCTGGAATTTTAACACTTGTGATCATCCTCTTCCTATTTTTTAAAGAGGTGGCAATTCCAATCAATTCAGTTATCTCTAGTTGTCACATTAATTAAAACATTTTAAAAACAATAATGTAATTATATTGAAATAATACGATTCATGGTTATCCTATTTGACAAACTTTATATAAAACAATTTAAAAGTTTTAATTCTGACTCATTGCCCAGCTTGCCTGACCTCCCATAATGCCCCCTTTACAAAGAAAGGAGTGAAGGCTTTAACATAAGTGTGTTTTTCGTTTCAAACATAGTTTATTTCAACTTATAATATGATACTATTTTCATTTAAAATGAGCAGGGCTAAGTACATAACTGGCACTGTAAAAGTAGTCAATAGATAATTTTTTTTCTAGGACATGTACATATTTACGGTGGTATTCTATGTGCACAGCTCAAGGACAAGAGCTGAGCAGTCTCTAGTGCGATGGGCAACACCTCAACTTCATGACATTGATGCCCTTGCCAAGATGGTTGATCCGGCACTCAAAGGACTCTATCCTGTTAAATCTCTCTCTCGCTTATGGATATAATGCTTTTTACTTTGGGTTGATGACAGCCCGAGCCTGAGTTTCGACCACCCATGTCAGAAGTGGTGGAGGCATTGGTTCGACTTGTGTAGAGGACAAACATGAGCAAGAGAACTGTTGGTAACGATGGCTTTTTTTGGAGCCTCATCAGGCATGATAATTCACTGTACAGTCAATCAATCAAATTGAAGTTTGTGTTCTAGTGGTTAATGGATGAATGCATAACTCGGCCTCATGGAAACGACAAGCTAGCAGTGGTACCCGATACCACTAGCAGTGGTTTCGAGAAGCCTAGCAGTGGTACCCGATACCACTAGCAGTGGTTTCGAGAAGCCTAGCAGTGGAAACGAATTAAAACTAGCAGTGGTTTCCATACTTGATTAGGGAAAAATTAAAACTAGCAGTGGTTTCGAGAATTAAAACTAGGCGCAGATTTAACTGGGGCAACAGATTCTCACTATGCAGATCAATTGCTCTTGCTCTAGGTTGTATCCACCGCAGATTTAACAGCCGTGACTACTATATCAACATCAGAAAGGCTATGTTAGCAGGGTACTTCATGCAGGTTGCCCATTTGGAGCGCACTGGACACTATTTGACCGTAAAAGACAATCAAGTATGTTGCTTTTTTCTTTACCTGGTGTATATAACATATGAATTCGTTTTATGTGGTAAAGCTTACATGGATTTTGGATTTGCAGGTTGTTCATTTGCACCCATGAAATTGTTTGGATCACAAGCCGGAATGGGTTATTTATAACGAATATGTGTTAACAAGCAGGAATTTTATACGCACTGTTACAGATGTTCGTGGTGAATGGTTAGTCATTTTTCACTAATAATTTTTTTTCTTACCTCTTGTTTATTTTTGTCCGTTCTCCAAAATGAAAAGACCATGATTAGTACCGGGTCAAAATGTGTGATTTATTAATGAGTACTGGTCCAGATGTTGAAAACATTGTTGGTGACTGTTGATATGTTTGGCATGCTGCCATTTCAGGCCAAGTTTTTAAGTTTAACTCGTTTGGGATATAAATATTACGGGGCTGGTCAACCCATATGTAAGACTAATAAGTCAAAAGTGATAATCATCTGACTCGTCACTTCCATTCCATTAGATTACTAAATATTTTTTTGGTGTTTTTGTTTCAGGATTGTTGATATCGCTCCACACTATTATGATCTTGAAAACTTTCCCCAATGTGAAAGCGAAACGTGTTCTGGAGAAGCTATATAAGAAACGCGAAAAAGACAAGGAGGAGAGCAAAAGCAGAAGATAGAAGAAAACCACTCTTGGCCCACTCACTTAGGTTTCATTTTCATCTATAATTTCTATTGAAGAGTATCAAAAGAGGGTGTGGTGGACACAACTGTTTTGAATGAAGTTATCATGTATTTTAGTTTAGTAACAATCATTTTCTTGTGTTCGAATTGAATAATCTTAAATTACTTCAATGTTTTTTGTTTGTTCTCTCATAACTTGTTTGGCTCTTTAAGAGACTCGAAAAAACAAAATGTCGCTATTATTAGTAGCAAAGAAGACTAGTGAAGAAGGTTGAGTCGGTTTCATCTGAAACAATCTTTCATTAGTGATGTATTTTTTGCTTCCTTAAAAGTTGCAGTTAACAACTCCCGTTGTTCTTCTAATTTTTCGGCTCCACAATTCTTGTATGCTCAAACCCTCATAGCTACAATAACATGTATGCCATGCTTATTAGATATCGATAACAAGCGATTAAGATCTTCAAGCAGATGTGAAACGACCAATTGACTAATGCCTTGTTTCTCTCTGTATTAGTTTATGTTCACAGAGATTATGGACTCTGGCGTGCTCATTATTTGTTGCAACGCAAGTCTGCAACCAACAATGACTTGAAGCATCCCATTTACATCCCATATCTGATCGCATAAATATATGGTTCATCGTGCTTTAGTCAAAAAACCAGCAGAAGCAAAACTGATAAATATTATAGTATGCGTATTGATACTAGTTGTAATACGTTACTCTGTATTTACTTCAGAGGGAAATGTCCATCATAAATCAGTTCCGTGTTTCACATTTATTCGCTCGTAACTCGTTTGGTTCTTTACCATCCTTATAAAGTTATAAGAAAAACATTGCTGGCAGATGTAGCAAAATGAGGGAATGGGTTTAAATGGGTCCGGGTCAAAACGGGTAATTTTTGGTCAATGGTGAAATAGATCGAGTCAGTTTCACCTGAAACAATATTCCATTATTCGTAAACTAGCGTGTCAAATGTGATATACATTGTATTATTTTCATAATAATCTATTTTTACAAATAGGATAACGCAGGAGGTTTTTGCACTAAAAATATGGTTTGCGCTACTTTTGACTTGTTCGACTGAGGTACAGAAAGTAAAACGTTTAATCGACGCTATTTTCCTGTTTCTTTTATTTTAGGTATTGAATTCTGAATTAGTCTCTAGATAATCTCCTTTAGAACACTTTATTTACTCCGATAAACATGATACATAATTAAAAACAAACGAAATTAAGTTACACTAAATAGCACACAAACTTAGACTTTATTATGCATGTGAATCATGGACTCTAAATAAATCTCAGCGTTTGTTCACTGTCATTGAATAGATTTAACTCTATTTAGTAGCCACCGTATCACGGACTAGGGTATTGATGCATTCAACACATAACAAACATGAAAGGGATATATAAATTGATTCCAAACCAGAATATATTTATATCTGAATCCCCATTAAAGTTGGGAAGGTAATGGAACCGATAACAATCTCTTAAGGTTAAAGTTCATAATTCATAATCGATGGTAGTTCAAATATCAATGTTTCACCACCTAATAATGAAGGAAATAACCAGATCATGCTCTCTTGGCATAATCCATGATTAAATTCCGCTATACTTTCCTGGATCCGGTTTAACGGTGACCGAAACATCCACGGTCACACCCAAATACACCACCATTTCCAGGTTCATACCATTTTGAAAAATCAGGATCTTCCTCCACACGTTCTGCATATCTTTCCAGAATACTCACAATTTCATCAAAACCGGGCCGCCTTTCAGGTTTGCCTGACCAGCAGCGGCTAATGTGTTGGAAATGTATATATTTACAAACATGTGAATGTCCGGATTCGAACTCGTGACCACGGGATTGCACACATTAGCGAATGAGAATTAAAGTTAATAATTAATGTTTATGTTTACGATTAATTATTGCACTTTAAGTCCGGTTAACGATCGTTAAGTATTTAACGGAAAAAATGACTAACGACCGTTAAATGGAAAAGAGAAGGACTAGAAATGGAAAACTTAGAAAATTTATGGGTTTGGCTTTGGGCTTGTAGTATGGCCGGCCAAGGGCTTTATCCAAGCCTAATCCCTAACTTGTTTTTCAAGAATTCCATTCACTATATAAGCAAGGCTAGGTTCTAGGGTTTCATTCATATCTTTGTGCATTGAATTAACCCTAGATCTCTCCTATCCTCTCTCTTGTCCTATAATCGGCCGAGCACCCCACTTGTAAGGGAGTTCGGTTTCGTTTTGCTTAAACGAGGACTTGTGTTAGATCTAGCAATCGCTTGATTCGTTTGGTTAATTCGTGTGTACAAGAACGTGGTTGTAAGACATTATTCTTACACCAATAAGTACTTCTTTGTTTTGCTTTGCTCGAGGGTTGTTTTGCTTTGCTCGAGGGATTTGACATTCAAGAAGGTACGTTACGCATACTTTCTGTTAATTAATTTATTTGTTATGATCTTAAGTCTTCCGCTGTGTACTCTTGATGTTTACTTGTTTATTGTATGTTATATATTTTATAAACTAACAGTGGCATCACGAGCCTTGTATAACAAGTAATTAATTACTGAAACACATAATTAAAATAAACATGAATGTGTTATTATTTGTATGCTTAGATCTAGGGTTTGCAAAACCTAAACCCTAATTTTGAGGGGGCGTTTTTTTTATGGTGCCCTAATTAGGGTTTTGTAAACTATTGTTTTAATTGGATTAGAAACCCTAAGATGCATGCAACTTTATGTGTATATGCGTAACTTTGATTTAATTGCATTAATTGTTAAGTGTAATTTTATATCCATGATAATTATCTGCATGTTTTATCATGGATTTGCTTTATTGTATGTCTTTCTTGTTTAAGTGATATACACTAATTTTTGATAGATCTAAAATTGGGGAAGACCTCAATAATTATTAATTTAATCAATTATGTGCTATGTGGTATGTATTTAATTTTGACTTGCGCAATCGATGAATCGATGCATGTGGTTCACCTTGTACATAGATGAAAACGGGTGAAAGTCTTAATTAAATATATGCATATTGTCAAATCTAAAATTGATTATTAATAGGATTTATCAAAACCGTTATGCATGTGGTTATTTGATATGCATGACTTTTTATTAGTTATGCATTCATTGTTTATTTGTTTATTTTTTATAAATACTTGCTTGTTTGTTATGTGTAACAAGGGTATTTTTACAAGGAAAAAAATAAACTGACCTAAACAATGGTGAAACATGTATTTTTAAGACTAGTAATCATAATCGTTTAATTGATTGATGACTTTGGTACAAATGGTCTGAACGGCTCACCCATGAGAATGAACTAACAAAAGGGGTTTAAAGAAGTGCGCATACCACACTGAAAGGATGTCTAAGGTTGTGCTTTAGCGTGCACTGTCCTCTCCCCCTGTAAGTTCGAGTGGAGCTACTTAGTAAGCCGTTAAATGTGCAAGCTCATCTTAAGGGCTTAATTAGTTTAATTTCATGCGCCACTTCGGTGGTAATTATCCGAAACATTAAGTGTTTACACTTATGCAAAAGTACGGTATAATGGATGATAATTAACACTAAATTCCTTGATTGGTGAACCCAATACCTCAATTAAAGTTTGATGATGAAAAGCTTATACATTAAAACAAGATATAAATGTTTTAATAAAAACTATGCTACAAAGATGAATGCATGACATCTTTGTACATATTTGATTTAACATCAAAACTATTATCCTTTAATTTAAGTTATATGCCATCCACCGAAACGGAAACACCTAAGATTACTTTCTATTTGCGGAGAACGCGGACTTAGATCTTAATTGAAGGGTAAAATGTCCACGTGTCGTGAGAACGGGCATGGACGATTTTGCAGTTTCTTAAGTTGGACAACTTAATTGGGTTAGGCAGTGAGAACTGGCAACTCAAGGCATAAGATGGGATAAAACATGATTACATGGCGATTGATATTGGCTATATGTAAATCCCATAAATCTAGGAATTGCAATTGAAATTGGCAATTGAGCAAAAGCTCTACCATTTTGTATAAGGTTCATTACTAGCAGATCAACTGACGTAATGAAATTATGACAATTTGGATCCTAGTTTTCAATAAATATTAATTGGTTATATGAATATGAACCTTGGGTATTTAATTGTTTATTGAAAAGGAAAATTATCAAAATACTAATTATGGTTTTTGAACTTTTTCTGTAGATGGCTCAATCTGATAACACTATGAGCTTACTGAGTGCCGCTTTCAAAGATATGATTGGAAGGGACAAGCTGACCGGCCCTAATTTCAATGATTGGCATCGTTCACTTAGGATCATCCTTCGTGTTGCCAAAAGGGTTGAAATTTTGACTACACCTCTCGCTCGATGCTCCTCCCAACACGGAAACTGCTCTTGAACTAGAGGCATATCGTGTTGAATATGAGAAGCACAATGATGTGTCGTGTCTAATGCTTTCGGGATGTCTCGCTCAATTGCAAAACAATTTGAGCACTATCCGCCTATGAGCATGCTAGATGAACTCAAACATATGTTTGAGAAGCCACCGGCAGCTGAACTGTATGAACTTATTGAAAAGGTTCATAGTTGCAAGCAAGAGGTTGGCAAATCTGTCTCCAACCACGTCCTAGAGATGAAACATCACTTGGACCAATTGGAGAAGCTCGGTACCGTGGTTACTCGAATGATGTATGTGTCGGCCTCATCAATCACTCCCTTAATCGGGATCGGTTTGGTGATTTTGTCCGAAATTTTAACATGCATTGCACGGGGAAGACAATGAATGAGTTACATGCAATGCTTGTAGACTACGAGAAGAGATTGCCAAAGAAGGCTCCTACACCTGCTATACTCGCAATACAGGGTGGTAGGGTGAATAAGCCTAAGCCGCAAGCAGATAAGAAAGGGAAAGGAAAAGGAAAGGGGAAGCAAGTTGTCATCCCACCGGCTCCTAAGAAGAACCCCGAAAGAAAAAGGAGAATCCTAAGAAGGATTTGTCTTGCCACCATCGCAACTCACCGGTCACTTTGGAAGCGAAACCGCCCAGTTTATCTGAATGAGTGCCTCGAATAAAAATAAGATGGTGCCTAGCTCATCAAGTATTTTTATGTTTGAATTATTTTCTTTTCCTCATAAGCAAAACTCCTGGATATATGATACAGGATGTGGTACTCACATCTGTAATACATCGCAGGGACTTAGAGGCAAAGAAGCGACCTGTGGAGAAAGATACTTGTACGTTGGCAATGGAAAGCGTGCATTTGTCGAAGCCATAGGGACTTTTGATTTAGTGTTGCCTTCGGGCTTAATTTTAGAACTAAATAATTGTCATTATGCACCCTCCATTGTTAGGGTGTTATTTCAGTTTGTTAAAAGATATTGGTTTTGTGCACACTTTTACCGTTATGGAATTTCAGCTTTTAAATAATGTTTTTTTTTATTTTAATGCAATTCCTATGCTTGGTGTGTTTGAAATTGATATGGATGGTTGTATATCCAATGGAAATAATTCGTTGTATAGCATTAGCAATAAGAAGAGCAAGTTGAACTGTGATTCTTCTTATCTTTGGCATTGTCGCCTTGCCCATATTGGCAAAAAACGCATGGAAAAGCTGCAACACGATGGGCTTTTACAAACGGTCAATGATGAATCATTTGACAAATGCGAATCTTGCATTGCTGGGAAGATGACAAGGAAACCTTTTCACCACAAGTGGAAAGGGCTTCTGATCTACTTGGATTAATACACACCGATGTGTGTGGTCCACTTAGACATGTGTCAAAACGTGGTGCTGTCTACTTCTTAACCTTTACGGATGATTTCAGTCGTTATGGTTATGTTTATTTACTTAAACATAAACATGAAGTCTTTGAAACATTTAAGGTTTTCAAAAGTGAAGTTATATTACAACTCGGTAAGAAGATTAAAGCTCTTCGATCCGATAGAGGTGGTGAGTATGTAAGTCAAGAGTTCAAAGATTACTTAGCTGAGTGTGGAATTATCCAGCAGCTCACATCTCCTTATACTCCACAACAAAATGGTGTATCTGAAAGGAGAAATCGTACCTTACTTGACATGGTACGATCAATGTTTGAACTTACGACTCTACCTTTTACTTTTGGGATTATGCCCTTGAAACTGCTATTCGCATTTTGAATATGGTTCCAACAAAGAAGGTTGTTAAAACTCCATATGAAATATGGATAGGAAAAGCTCCCAAATTTTCTTACTTAAAGGTCTGGGGATGTGAAGCGTTTGTTAAACGTGACACACCGATAAGCTCCAAGCCGATCTGTTAGTGTATCTTTGTAGGATACCCTAAGGAAACTATGGGTTACTACTTTTACTACCCACTGAGAATAAAGTCATAGTGGCTAGGTATGGAGATTTCCTTGAAAGGAATCTCATATCTCAAGAACTCATGGGAGAGTATATGATCGGAATATGATCAAGAAGATACAACACCTTCAGAAAATACTAGCCAACTTCAAGAAGAACCTGAAAGCTTAGGTGCTCCTCCTGAAGTTGTTCCCATTCGTAGGTCCGAAGGACTATACGTGCACCAGACCGTCTATGTCTTAACGTAGAGGTGGAGGAAAATATGGTTGGGGATCTTAATGAACCTCGCCAACTATAAGGTCGCCATGGCTGATCCCGAAAAGGATAAATGGCATATTGCTATGAATGGGGAAATGCAATCCATGAAAGATAATGAAGTTTGGATTGAAGTTGACCTTCCTCCCAATGCGAAAATCGTTGGAAGTAAGTGGATCTTCAAGAAGAAAACCGACATGGATGGCAATGTACACACCTACAAGGCTCGTCTAGTGGCTAAAGGTTTTACTCAAACCTATGGCATTGACTACGAGGAGACATTCTCTCCTCTAGCGGACATAAGAGCTATTAGGATTCTCATAGCTATAGCTGCACACTATGACTATGAGATTTGGCAAATGGATGTCAAAACCGCTTTTCAATGGTCGCCTAGATGAAGACATCTATATGGCTCAACCGGAAGGGTTTGTGAATCCATTATTTCCTAACCGTGTATGCAAGCTTAAGAGGTCCATTTATGGACTGAAGCAAGCATCAAGGCAATGGAATAAAAGATTCAATGGAGAAATCAAAGGTTTTGGATTTACTCGTAATCTTGATGAGCCATGTGTATATCACAAATCTAGTGGGAGTCATGTTACTTTCCTTGTTCTGTATGTCGATGACATATTAATCATAGGAAATCATATACCAAGTCTAAATGAGGTGAAAACCTATCTTGGTAAATGTTTTTCGATGAAGGACTTAGGGGAAGCAGCATACATCCTTGGAATCAAGATCTACCGAGATAGATCAAGGCGGCTAATTGGTTTAAGCCAAAGTGCTTACATTGACAAAATATTGAAGAGATTCAATATGCAAAATTCCAAGAAGGGATTTTTGCCAATGCAAGTAAACCATGGTTTGAGCAGCGAAGGCTGTGCTTCAACACCTGCAGAGGTGGCGCATATGAAGAAAGTTCCTTATGCTTCGGCTGTAGGATCTATCATGTACGCGGCACGATGCACAAGGCCTGATGTGGCGTTTGCTCAAAACTTGACCAGTCGGTATCAACAGAATCCGGGCGAAATTCACTGGATCTGGCTGTTAAGCATATTTTCAAGTACCTTAGGGCTACAAGAGATATGTTCATAGTGTATGGAGGAAATCCGAAGGAGAACTGCCTGTTACAGGTTACTGCGATGCATCCTGGAAGTGTGACAAAGATGATATGAAGTCTCAGACGGGTTACATATTTGTCATCAATGGAGGTGCTGTGGATTGGAAGAGTAAGAAACAGACAACACTTGCAATGTCTGCTACAGAAAGTGAGTACATAGCGGCGTCTCGAGGCGCCATGGAAGCTGTTTGGATAAGGAAATTTGTTTCGGGGCTTGGTGTTATGCCGTCGATTGAAAATCCTATTAAAGTATATTGTGACAATTCTGCTGCAATTACTTTTGCCCATGAACCTGGAGTCATGAAGGGCACCAGACACTATCCTAGACAATATCACTATGTTCGAGAGCAAGTCGAGATAGGTGAAATTGAGTTGCTCAAAGTTCACATAGATGATAACCTAGCAGATCCTTTAACGAAGGCCTTACCTGGTGAAAAACTTAATCATTTGTCTGATAAGTTTGGACTTCGTTTAGCTAGTAGTTTCATGCCCATCTGTGACTAAGTATTTTAGATAAAAGGATATTGTAAACATTATTATTGAAATGAAATAAAGTATTTTTGTTATGTTTATTATTCATTTATTATGATGTTGTCCTATATTTGCATGTTTAAATCCTTGAATAACTTAAGTTATTCTAAATAGTCCATTGTCAATCAATAACATGGGAATGATATTAAATTAAGACAAATCTGAGTATTAGTTAGAATATACTTGAAAGTATATTGATGCGTAGCATGACTAATTTCAGATGATATTCAATGTATTGAGTATAGGACTTATACCACCCGCATGATAATACTTTATGAATCTTTGTCATTAAGTATATCATGGATATTTATCCTCTTACTTGAGATACCAGAGATATGTCATGGATGTAGTGCATTTCTGTGAAGCAATCTAACGCTATACGTAATCTGGCAGTTATAAGAGTTGTTTTCAGAAGTGTTGCGAAATTTATGAATCCTGCTTGTAGTCAAAATGGGATTTGTTTCCTTCAAATTTATTTTGAAGTATAATACTATTGGGCCCCTCGTAGGGTTGTTAAGATGTTTGCATGGCCATGCCCAAGGTCTTCGGAATATGTTCGAAGAATTGGTAATCTTATTCAATCACATAAAGCGAGAAACAAAATAGTTAATTAAGAAATGAGTGAGATCCATATTCTTATTAACATGGTATTAGAAACAAAAGGATGAATATGATGATGAATCATCAAACTTGGTTTTTCTCCAGAAAACCATACACGAGTTGTACCGGGGGCATTGGCGTGTTGCTAGACGCTAACCAATGTCATTTCACGTTTGTAAACATATCCAAGTGGGAGCTGTTGGAAATGTATATATTTACAAACATGTGAATGTCCGGATTCGAACTCGTGACCACGGGATTGCACACATTAGCGAATGAGAATTAAAGTTAATAATTAATGTTTATGTTTACGATTAATTATTGCACTTTAAGTCCGGTTAACGATCGTTAAGTATTTAACGGAAAAAATGACTAACGACCGTTAAATGGAAAAGAGAAGGACTAGAAATGGAAAACTTAGAAAATTTATGGGTTTGGCTTTGGGCTTGTAGTATGGCCGGCCAAGGGCTTTATCCAAGCCTAATCCCTAACTTGTTTTTCAAGAATTCCATTCACTATATAAGCAAGGCTAGGTTCTAGGGTTTCATTCATATCTTTGTGCATTGAATTAACCCTAGATCTCTCCTATCCTCTCTCTTGTCCTATAATCGGCCGAGCACCCCACTTGTAAGGGAGTTCGGTTTCGTTTTGCTTAAACGAGGACTTGTGTTAGATCTAGCAATCGCTTGATTCGTTTGGTTAATTCGTGTGTACAAGAACGTGGTTGTAAGACATTATTCTTACACCAATAAGTACTTCTTTGTTTTGCTTTGCTCGAGGGTTGTTTTGCTTTGCTCGAGGGATTTGACATTCGCAAGAGGTACGTTACGCATACTTTCAGTTAATTAATTTATTTGTTATGATCTTAAGTCTTCCGCTGTGTACTCTTGATGTTTACTTGTTTATTGTATGTTATATATTTTATAAACTGAACATAATGAATTGACGAAATGCACTTGGGCAAGAAGCAGGTAACGGAGGCCTAGCATTCTGCATAATCAGAACCACACAGATTAAAAAATGCCCCTTTGTGATATCTTAGTACTCCTAAGTACTGTCCATCATAAATGCCTAGTGGGCACAACTAACCAATTGTCTGTGAAGTGTTTTTATGGTGAATAAACAATATATGGCTATTAAAAGTTTAAAACCATGTTCTACAAACTATGGTGCACATGATGCATTGATGCTAGTCCCCACTCTTCTATCCATAAGAGCTTAAAATAGATAGATTATTTTTATCACCAAGGCCAATTTGCTGTTATAAAATGGTGTTTCATTTCCACTTGATGACAGTATACTTAATTTATTAAATTGCAGTAGATCAACTACCTTAACTAGACATAACAGAACTACAATAATAAATGGCAAACATCAATAATGTAACTTAATAAAATAAAGAAATTTTACGCTAAAAAAGAATCATAAAACAAAAATTCGATTCCCTCCAACATCATATGAAACGTTAAATCTATTTGGATCACCTGCGTGTATTATGTTATGATATGAATGATAAAACCTTATAAAATCAAATGCTGCCGAATCTAATGCATCAAGAAAAGATAGTAACGTTTAATTGCATAAACATAAATGTAATCTATAAAAGCAAATACATACAGAGAGAGGCCGTACAAGTTATGGTAAGTGCTAGTCGGGGGTCCAAATAGGGATACTCTTACAGTCTTACTTAATGGGAATCGCTTGAAGAGGTCCCAAATCCCTAGAGCATTTGAGGCACCACGACAACCCACCCACTAAAACGCACACACGTAAAGCTAAGCAGCTCTCTTCAATACATTAAAAGTGCAAGCAGGTGCTCTGTACTCAATTCTAACCAAAGGCGAACTAAAAGGGGCCAACCCCTCTTGCAGACACTGATTCCAGGTTCCGAATTGGGCTAATCTCAGAAGATCAAGCAAAAGCGATGGCAGAAGCTGACATCAACATTTGATGGTATGAACAACTTCACCAACGGAAACTCTTAAGTGCAAACTAATTTCCAGCACACTGAAATTACTTTACAACATGATTTACCCACACTTTCACAGCCCAATTTAACCACTGGTATGTTGAATGCTCTTGTTCGCAAAATTAACGTAACCATTAAGCAAAAAGATCTAAGGTCGGTAATAATAAGAATCATACCAGACAAAAAAAAACTTATTGCTGATATTTTTAACCTAAGTTAAATTCATCATCAATTGAAGAATCTGAACCTTTCTTGGCAGATTCTAACATTCAAGCCGGCAAGGATAAAGATTCTTAACTCAGGTTCAACATCACGACCCGAAAGTACAAAAGAAACCAATTTTCTACATATGTACAAGACATTAAAAGTTATGTTACATACATCCTATTAAAAATATGAATAAGAGGTTATGTGGTCCAGTTTCTCGAGTATATGCAACTAGTACTGTCCAAAAAGTTATGTCACAAACATCCTATTGAAATTCTGAAAAATCCAAGTACCCATAGATTTCATCCTCCCATTCATGAACCTTTAATATTTGTAACCTATATTCCAAGGTTTTATTCTTTTGCAGGAACAAACAAGCGGAAAAGATAAAATAAGGAGATGCCACATACCTATTTTGCTACTACTTTGTGAGCTTTATACGATAGGATAACACTCCACACTAACGCAATAACGTTAGATGCAAGAACCTGTAAAATAATAACATACAGTAAGTAACATTAATAAAAACACCAAGATGTGTATTATTAAAACTTTTTTATCACAGTGAAAAGTATGGAAACCACTGCTAGTTTTAATTCGAAACCACTGCTAGTTTTAATTCGAAACCACTGCTAGGCTTCTCGAAACCACTGCTAGTGGTATCGGGTACCACTGCTAGGCTTCTCGAAACCACTGCTAGTGGTATCGGGTACCACTGCTAGCTTGTCGTTTCCATGAGGCCGAGTTATGCATTCATCCGTATATAATGTTATTCACTTGATAATGATGTGATGAGATCCATGTTTAGAGTTAAAAAGGATAACTACCTGGTTTTATCCGCAAACCCAAAGTCTTCTGGCAGAAACTGATCCATCATTTTCACGTGGCTCTGCAATAGCAGCAGTACAATGTGTTCCACATGACACAGATATGACAAACTCATTTTGCAATAGCTTCACTTTTTTAGGATGTTTTCTACCAGTTTCGGTTACATCCCCCAATTGGCCAAACTCATTCGCCCCTAACCAATCGCTTGCCAAGTTAGCCTCTTAAGGAAAATAAATATGATAAAAAGTTGCCACAAATCAATGTCTAGCTAAATTTTTCCCTAATTGCAAAAACGCCTATCATGGGCTAACTAACATTAAAAAGAAAGGGAAAACAAGAATCTAACCCCAGGTAAAGAGAGACCCATCAGAGGCCACGGCTGCAGTATGCTCACGACCACAATCCATATCCAACCAGCGTGAATTCGCTCCAGCTGGACACCCGAAAAGTTCAGGAGGAAGCTGTTTTGGGATCCTCAAGTTCTGCTCTTCACATCTTCGACCCGTTTGACCAGACTGATTATAACCCAAAACATATAATGCACTCTTGGTTTGGATCTGTGTTGAATCTGGGTAGCAGTGGGGGAAGAAGTGTGTGTTTAATGTTATAAAAATATGTAAATGTATGTAAAAAAATAATATTGTAAATGTGTATATAAAAAATATAAAATGTATTTTGTTATCAAAGGTATTTTGTATTTGAAAGTATAAGATAAATATCTATACATTAAAAAATATAAAAGTGTACTCTCAACATAATCAGTTGTCCAAAAATATATATGTGTGGGACCAAGTTGCCCAAGATATATTTATTTTTTTATAATAA
Source organism: Chrysanthemum makinoi (assembly GCA_910596185.1). NCBI lineage: Eukaryota > Viridiplantae > Streptophyta > Magnoliopsida > Asterales > Asteraceae > Chrysanthemum > Chrysanthemum makinoi. The sequence continues at coordinate 168,998,276 of OU343220.1, forward strand.
AAAAAAGACTATACTTTTGTACTAAAAGACAAAAAAAAAAATCAGTTGCCTAAGAAATTGAGTCAAAGTTGCCCAAGAACTCACATAGTACACTAGTACTATGTAAGTACAATGTGGGCCCAAATATAAGGACACTTGTCAAATTTATAGGAGAGTTGCCGATGGGAGAGTTGCCCATGGGGCATTAAGGGAAGTGAAAAAAAAGTGGGGCATTTGGGGTAAATTGGTTGGGCAACCGGGGCAAGTAGAGAATTTTCCCATTAATTATATTATACATTTCTCTCTCATTTGACCAATTTCAATAATTCAACTTTTCAACTTTGACTGTTTTTGTATTATATGTAGTATAGATATTTAATGAGTGATATGTTCAACGGAGGGCGTAAACGTTGTTAAAACCTAAAAACGTAGGTTTAAAACGTGTAAAACGTAAATTGGATTACGTAAAAATCCAATGAAAATCTCATAAGATGGGAAAAACACATATTTTTCTTGTTTAAAATATTGGATGGACATTTCGGGATGTTTAAATGACGTTTAGACCTAAACATAAAACGAAGACACGGTTTTGCGAAACCGATTTCTTGACAGACGTTGCAAAAATGACCCGACGAGTGTCAAACTTTCACGTTATCATGGAAATAGGTTTATTTATGAGAATAATAAATAAAAATACGAAAGTGAATAGTAAAATATGAGAATGAATAGTAACCTGAAAATACGAATTGTCACATTAGGGATTACCCTTGTGGACTATGATGCATTCCGGTTCTTCCTTTGAACGTTATCCAAGCTTAACTCGCGTCCGGTTCGCACATGCTTTGTATCTAAGTAGGTTGGAGCCTGAAATGTCAGGTAGACGATGGTGTTGTTGAAGTATGGTCGAACATAAAACATCAAAGGTTTGCACACTATATGTTCAATTTGTTTTTAATTTTGTTAGTTAATGAATTAATTTTGTTTTAATATATTTATTTAGTTTAGAGTTTGATTTGTGCATGTTGTCTAGCTTTCTGTAGTACAGAGTAGTTTAAGTGGTGAAATTTGAAGAGAGATGAATCAAGAATAAGGACAGACGTTTAAGTGGTGAAATTTGAAGAGAGATGAATCAAGAATAAGGACAGACGTGTCTAGTATGTGAAGATGTTAATATTTTTTGTGTTTTTAACCAACTATTAAGGTAAGAAAAATTGAGAGTATATACATTTGTTTTGTGCTATTAATTGTATACTGCGTATAATTCTTTTCAAAAGTTTAAATACCCATCATACTAATGTTATGTTAAAAACATATATTCAATGATTCATACAAGCTTTAATTTTTTGTCTAAAACTTTTAATAGAGTGTTCATGTTTATGAGGTTTATAGCTTAAACTTATCAACATATAAGCCAATATACTTTAGACCATCCGTAATAGGATACTCAAGACTGAGTCTTGGGCACCCAAGACCGAGTCCTCCCTATTAGACCTCCTCATGACCACGCGTCTTCAACCAATAAAATGCAAGTCGGTTTTGTGGATGACCGAGTCGTGCACTGTATGTTTTTGTGTTTGTGTGTGTGTGTTTGGTGGGGTATATATATGTGTGTGTGTTTAATTGGGATATATTTTGGTGATGAAGTTAATTGTCTTACTATACTAAATTGGTGGTGAAATTTGTTGTAGAGAGAGAAATCTGATGTGCTGCTGAAGTGGTGGTAGTAAATGCGATCTTTAGAGTCTCCTTATTACACTCAGCTTTTATACAGTGTTTAGAAAAAAAATAGTACTAAAGAAGTTATATGTTATGCTTCATGAAATTTTTGTATTGCTTTGTTTATAAAAATCTTGATTGGATATAATCCGTTAAAAATCCTATATTCTATCCATTAAAAATCCTATATTCATATTCAACTTATTTTTTTTTTCAAAATTCAAATATGAATACAATAAAGAAGGAACTATTAGAGCATCTTCAATACAAAATTTAAAAAAGGTTGAAAAAGACTTTAAAATAGATTATTGCATTAGAGTAAAAAGTTGAGAAAGTGTTATTGAATAAAAAGGTTGGGGAAGAATAAATTATTTAAGATTCAATATGTGTGAGAAGTAAATGTTAAGAAGATTAAGAATGACTATTTTGTATCGGAATGAAATGGTTAATGGAAAGTTGAATTTTTTTAAAAGTTATTGCATTGGGGTAAAAAATGATTGGAGAAGGAAAGGGTGAAAAGAACTCTGGTAATGACTCATATGTGATTTGACATGTTAAAAAAATTGTGAGCAAAGTGTATGGTTTTCTCATTTTGGAAGAAACTAAAAGTCATGGAAGTATGTATATGAATAATGTGTTGATGGTAAAATGCAACATAACTTGGGACTTGGGAGTATGTATCTTTATTATATAAAAAGAAAAAATAGTCCAAGTTAAATTGTTGAAAGCTGAAAGTCAAAGGTGAGATAAAACATAAATCTATTTTTAGAAACAATTGAAAACTTAAACTATCTTAAGGGGTGTTGGAGAGTGTTTTAGATGACAATTGTGTTTTTAATTTTAATTAACAAAATATGCATTTTTTAAAATATTTAGTATATCACGTATTCAACAATTGTTTTATTTATGGTGAACGTTATTCAATTATTAAAAAACAACGATGAAAGATTTGGACGGTAGTTGTGAATGGGTTTTATGATTATATCATTGGTTTTCCGGTGAGCAATGCTGAACACATAAAAAATGCCTAAATACCAAGACAACAAATAAATAAATAAATAAATAAATAAATAAATTGAAAAACATCATTGCTACAAAATCGTAAAAGACCCTCTTGATAAATTGGTAGTATCGCCTTGATGTCTTCTGCTTACAAAATTTATTTTTGACTTCTTTAATTTGTTTTGTTTTAATAAAGTTCTAATTTTTTTGAAGGGCTAATATAAAAGCTTAATTTCTAAACATAACAAAGAGCAATATAAACTCATCTAATAGATTCTTAATCATCATTGTTCTACTGATAACGAATGGTATTTACATATCTCAAGTTATGTTAATTTATTCATTTTCATTCGTTTTTCATAAATAGATTATGGAAAATTTGACTAATTCCGTTAACCCTCCTAGGAATTATGGGTCAATATAAAGATTTCACAACATATATTACAATCACTCAAAATTGATTAAGCCAAAAAAACTAATCCGCTAATATGGCATCGAGCAATCCAAAACCAAATCGTATTTGATCAGTCTTCACCACCAATTGCTCCCGCTGACGAGCACCTAAAGGTTCAAACAGAAGATGAACATGGTAACCCCTCTAAACAAACCGATGATCGAGCAATCATTATCATGTTTTTACTTATTCAGCGAAATTAAGAATAATAATTTAATAAATCCATTTCCATATTGTATGTAACGATCATGTTTACATACGAAGTTTGTTTCACGTGTTTTCACTTAATTTTAATCGTGCTTACTGTATACGATGTAATCTTGCAAGTTGATGCATACTAATTAATAATTACACAATATATTAAAGTGGTTTTATTTACCGGTCATTAGAATTATGTGAAACCAATTGAGGCATAACTATACACGCATATTTATTCAACCAAAACTGATATTAAACACTAACTAAGAATAATACCAGGTTACCAAATACGACTGTCTATTTTGATACCAAATCAGTTATGCATAATTAATTACCATATTGATTAACCATACAAATTTTGATACTATTTTTATAATCTCATATTAAAACAAATCAGGGTCTTAAACTCTTTCAACGTGAGCGGATTGCCTCATCATTACTTGTGTTTGAAAATTGAATGCCCTATTATTCTTTTAAGGAATCTCGATCCGGAAAATGGATTATGTAATGGAACGAGGTTGATATGTAAATGTTTTGACCCTAATGTCATCAATGCTAAGATTGTTGTCAGACATCACGCTGGAGTTAGAGTACTCTTGCCAAGAATTCCTCTTGCTTCATCTGAAGAGACATGCACCCTTTCAAACTAAAGAGAATATAATTCCCTGTGCGCTTTAGCTTTGCGATGGCTATCAATAATGCTCAGGGCCAAACAATTTCAAATGTGGGTGTTTATTTGCCCGACTCTGTTTTCTCGCATGGCCAGCTTTATGTTGCTTTGTCTAGTGGGATATCACTTAAAAATACAAAGTTATTAGTTAAGCCAGTCAAAGAGTTCGGTCAAGGAGGTGTCTACACCTCAAAGGTCGTCTACCAAGAAGTTTTACGCGACAATTAACGTGCATTGTTAGTTAGTATCTTATAATAGATGTAATGTTTTCTTGTTGAGTCTCACTAAATATTTTTATATGTTGTTTGATACATGTTAAATTTTTTTGCTAGAGTTGAATTATCGAATGTTACAACTGCTTGCAATTACATTTTGATCTTTTCACGTTATACGAACACTTACTACAATATCGCATATCGTTAACTGTCTGCCGCTAAGAACCGCTGCCGCTAAGCGCGAGTACTCGCCTAGTTTCATAGAAGGTTACAAATGCGTTAGTATTAATTTGCGATCAATTATGTGTTAATGGTAAAATGCAAATACATTAGATCCCGTTGCAATGCGCGGACACATAATCTTGTTACACACAAATCGGTTAATTTTCAATTTGATGGTATACATATAGACTATTTATCGCGTTATAAGTTACTTTAAATTCGATTAGGAAAATGAAATCACAAGGAACGGAAGAAATACAAACCTACAAGACTATACATTTTTATAAATACTACTACAAACATACAAATAACAGAAGCCACTAATCAACCATCAAGAAGGAACTCCAGTGACCGTGAACCCTTGCTTCGATCCCTGCCCGATTCTTTCAACAGCTCCGCCAGCCATTGCTTCTCATTGTCAACATCCGTGTTAGCAGTTCCAAGCTTATCCTCTCTTAGCCCAACAACATATTCCAATATCTCAATCGCTTCGTCCCATCTGCACAACATTCTCAGAAGATACATCATACAATCCACACACTAACACGTACGTCAACACTGTACATAAAAGAGTAAACTGCGCGCATGGATCGTTCATGTCTATTGTGAAAATAATGCAAAATCGTCTCTACTGTTTGCATAAATGGTCTCTAATTGCTCTGTTTGTTTACACGTTTGGTCACTAACTAGATAACTAATTTCTCTTTTGGACTTTTGGTGCATAATGGGTAACGTAGAATGATCAAAATTGTAAGCACTTAGTGCAATTAAGAACTGTATTTTGCTAATAGTATCGACCACAGAAAATTTTGAGTAATTTAATCTAAATAAAATCGTTAAAATGGTCGAATACCTTCCCATAGCATCATATGTACCAGCAAGGTTGTTATAAACCCCGAGCGTATTGGGGTGATGAGGTCCATATACCGTCTCCAAAATGCCTCTAGCTTCTTCAAACAAATCTGCAGCTTCTTTAAACAAATCAACCTGAATACACGCTAGTCCCAATTGGTTCAAAGTTATCCCGAACACACCAGATTTCATTTCACCAGCAACCCGAAACTTTGAGATAGCGATTTTCAAGTAATTATACGAGTCAGAATAACAGCCCATCATATAATATAAAACACCAATTTGAGCCTCAACCCCTGCCACTGATGTCACTTGTCCCGGGACCTTCCCATAAGCCTTGAGTGATTTCTTGAGTAAGTCAAGTGCTCGGTCTAATTCATTCATTGACTCATAAATGGCAGACACTTCAATTAGCCCGTTTGCAATATCGTCACTTTGACTCTTGGTACCTGGTTTTGTGTAAATACGTAGAGCATGCTCACAATATGTTTCAGATTCACGAAACTTCCCAATTTTGTTGTAAAGATCAGCTAAACGAACATAGACAGAAGCAACGGACGGATGATTATCTCCTTTTGTAAACCGAAACACAGTCAATGCTTTTTGATAAGTGAAAATTGCTTCATCATAACGAGCCAATGATAAATAAGCATCACCAACGCAAACATCAATAGCAGCAACATCAGAATCATGATCATTTGCTGTCATTGCCATACGAGCCAAAACATAATGCTCAATAGCAATTTCGTAATCTCCTTTTGAATCACAAATCAGGCCCATAAGTCTCCTGTCGGCCGCTTCTTCTAATGAATTACTCGTCCCGTTTTTTCCGTGTATTTCAATAGCCATTTTACATAATCTTTTTGCTTCATCAAACTTCATTGCTTGTACATGAGCCTCAGCTACATACCTACACGTCTCACCAAATCGAGCATCTTGTTCACCTAAAATGTGTTTTTGAATTTCTAAACCTGCTTTATAACAAAGTATTGATTTCTCAATATTTCCTTGCATAGCATACGTATCACCAAGCTGCATACACCCTGCAAACTTAGCTAACGAGTGTTTTTGGCCTTCATTTATGTTTGTGATCTCGATTGATCTTTCAACTATCGGAATAGCTTCATCATATTTTCTTAAAATACAATGCAATGCCGCTACAATATGCAAACACATAACATATTCCAAATCGGGTTTTCCTGACTGACAACTTTCAAATGCTTTCATTGCTCGAACCACTAATTCAAGTGCTTTATTTGGATCATGATCACCTGTGGACAACAATTCTCGAGCTTGTTTTAGTAAATATGGCCCGAGGTATTTTGGATCTTCATTATTCATGGTCTTTTCCTTTTTCTTTAGATTCAACTTTAACCCTGACCTCTTCTTGGGACTTGGCTTTGTGAGTTTTCCAGAAGATAAAGATTTAGGAAGCAAAGACCCTTTTGTTTTCTTGTTCTTACGGGTTGTATCATCCGATTCTTCTTCTTCCGTTGGTTCTTTTTCATCAGCTGATTCATTTTTGTTATTATCGTCTTTTGTAAAACCGCCACCAGCAAGGTAACGTAGCTCAGAATCAATTCTTGATTCCTGACCATATGATACATAACTGAATCTTGAAGGGGAGTGATCTGAGCTCTCCATTTCACGTACATTGTCACATAATTGGTCAATGGTGTTGTGTGTGGTTGTAGAGCTGTTATTGCTCATATCAATGGACTCGTTCTCGGTAGTGTGGGCACTCAAGGGGCTTGTTGGTGATATGTGAGTTAGGTGTTGCTTTTGGGAATTGTAGGGTGCGTTTAGTGTAGTTTCCTTGGTTGGATCTGAGTTCGGTTTTTCTGGCTCAAGGTCGGGCATTTTCGATTCAGATATGTGTTTTGATCACGGATTCTTAAATCTGCAAAGCGCAAAAAACACATAAACTAATTCAAAATATCTAATATGTAATTATGCTTTTCATATTCATTCTATAGAATTCAGTGAAATAATCAAACCTATGAAATTATGAGATACATTTCTGTTTATCCTATATGATTTAATTTTCTTACTACAACACTTTTGATCTGATAGTCCTCACATAAATAAGCCGAAACGCAAGTGATAATCATATATTAATCAAATGGTAAATACTATTTCAAGCAACTTAATAATATCATAATACTATTCCAGTATTCCTGCTAATCGTCGCATAATGGTTATAATTATATTCAATATCACATAATCATTTTAGAGATACTTATGCAAACACCCCTGCATCTAAACATCCCCTGAAGAGTTGTTTTGATACATGCATACATGAATCCAAATAACTAAAATCAGAGATTATGCAACATATATGATCTGAAATATAATACAGAACAGAGTACTGGTTTCTCCGCACCGAAACATGGAGACAATATTAATAAGGGTTAATGACATCTAATACTAACGAACTTTCTCAAATGTTCAAATATTAGTTATAAACCCGGTAAAATACCACAATACTCATCAAACTTTCAAATTTTAGCTCGATATCATACTTTTGCTTATGTGGCATGACCGGCAACCGGCTACACCGCTTAAATTGCAAACGTGGATTTTTTAAAGCTAATTACGTGAAGTTAGTTGTTTTAAAATACCCATCAAACTTTGTCAAATGTTTCAAAATACCCATCAAACTTTTTCAGATATTCACTTATTAGACATCAACCCAATCTGATGTGGATCATGAAGGTATAAATTTATGACATGATATCTACATTTGTCGTTGACATGAATTTTGGAGGTAAAAAATGGGTTTTTGTTGATATCAACACAAAATAAACAAAGTTTGGTATTTTATTAAATTTATAACGGATATATGGACATTTGAAAAAGTTCGTTGCTATTAAATGGTATTAACCCATTTATTAACAAACAACTTAAAAAGATAATGTGAGACAAAGATGTTATGAATAAATAATTCATCATGAAGCTAGACATGCATGTTACATGAAAAAACATTGATTAAAAATGGAAACGCAAACACATATACATTCTATTATTGAAATGAATAGCAGTTACCATTCATAATTTTCATATACCCAGTACAATTTAACGAAAAACTGTAGCAAAGAAAATGATGACATACCGTATTGAATCAAATGAAGCAAGTTTTCAGGACACATACAAAGAAATAACAAAGCAAGAATGACAATGGTTGAATTTGTGTGGAACCCTTGTTGAATGAAAATATTTAAAATTGATGAAGGTAGGTTTTTCTTTATTTGTGAATTAATAGTGGAACACAAGATATGAAATGGAAACAGAAGATAGAATAAATGTGAACATTCTGTTCAAAAAAATAAATAAATGTGAACACAATAAATGTGGACGGTGGATTGTTTTAACTCGAAGATGAAGATTGAAGAAGTCAAGAAGGCTTAATAATAACATTGTATTAATTTGCCACCAACATCGCCACCCTTGCCAACCGCCCGTTCTAGTTTTTGGCCGTTATTTTTTAAAATTTGTTCGATGTTTCAAATGTATCATTTATCATTACACTTCATGCTACAAAATTTTGTTGCTATATGTGAATACTCATTTAAAAAGGGTTAAACTTTTGTCTTTATTAAAAACTAAGTAATGTTTTTTTTAAAACACCCTTACTTATACTACAATCTATTAGTTATTTGAATTATTAATTACAATTTAATTTAAAAACAATGTTTCTATCACTTACACACATAATAAAAAATAAATAAATAAATAAATAAATAAAATCGACGCTATTAAACATTGTTACCGTTAAAAGCGAGTAATAATCTATTTTTTTTAAGGCATACATACATATCTATAAGGTACGATTAGAAAAGGTTTGTTCATCGGAAAAGCGATAGAAAAATTATGTGAGTGACATGTGTCAATTCATTTACACCTTACCTTCTAAATCACATGTCAAATCACAACTCTAGCCACCTCACCACCCTATCCCACCACCCTTGATAAATTATTTTTTAATTTAATAAAAATAAAAATAAAAATAAAAATATAAAAGAATAAAATCTCTCTCAAAATACTTATAATCGTAATACACAAACTTTTTATCTGTATTATATTGCACATTTTTTCAGTTAAAAAACATTAAGGGATCATTATATTAAAAATAGTGCATCATAATGAACAATATTGTTGCATCATAGCTATGAAAAATGATTGCGTTAAGTTATTCAAAGTCATTGCAACAAGTTTAAAAAGTCTTATTTTCATAATAAAAAAGATGCATGATGGTACAAATTTGAGGCATCGTAGTTATACGTTTTTTTGCATTAAAGGCTGAAAGTTTTGGGGCATCATTATCACAAGTTTATACGCTTTCTATGTCATAACACGATTGCATTAAAGATATGAATTTGGTTCATCGTACTTATAAATTGGGTTAATATACAAATATATATGGGGAAATCATGCCTACATTACAATGTAGGCAATTCCCTACATTTCCTTTGAAAAAAAGGTGGGGAGAGGGGGAAAACATGTATCAGAGACTTACCACAAAGATTGAACTGTACATTTTTAAAACTTTTTTCAAAGGAAATGCAGGAAATTGCCTACATTGTAATGTAGTTATGATTTCCCCAATATATTATTAAACTTTGCAAAAAAAAAAAATTCGTTTAAGTTATTGAATTTTATTTTGTTCACTTACGTTACTGAACTTATAAAACACGACATTTGAGGTCACTGAACTTATAAATAAATATTCTTAAACAACAATGAACTTATAAAAACACATCATTTATGTTACTTAACATATCAAAAAATATACGATAAAATCAATCCTATCAACACGAAAAAATGTTTCCTATAAGTTCAGTAACCTAAGTGAACAAAATTAAATTTCAGTAACTTAGGCGAATTTTTTTGAAATGTTTAGTAACATATTTGTATATATACCTTATAAATTTGGTGCATTATAAGTAGAGTTAATTAACAAAATAAGTCAAAAAGTTGTGCGTGATCCAGCTTTGGTCACTTTTTCATCAATTTTCCTATTTTGGTCATGCTTAACTGCTCAGCTCCAGCCCTTTTATAACATATGTTCGGTGCAACTACAATTTTAGGTGAAAATATTTTATTGTTTTATTTTAAAATTACAAATATGCCCTTATGTTCTATTACTTCTACATTTCAATTTAGTTGTATCGTATGCATCATTACTTATACATCATGCATCATTTATTTTTACTTATTAGAGTAAACTGCAAATAATGTCTCTGAACTTTACCAAAATTACGAAAGATGTCCTCGAAAAAAATCTGCAAATAATGTCCCTAAACTTTTAATTTTTTGCGAGTTATGTCCTTGCCGCGTTATTGTAGTTGCAAATTTAGTTTTTTGACTAACGCTCGTTAGGAATTCTCATTAGTTAGTTCTCACGTGCGTTGCACGTGAGGGTATTTTAGTCTTTTCACTTTCCTCGCCATGAAATCCACCTGACAGGCCCCACTAGCACACCTAACTTTGTTTTGAGGGACATTTTTTGCAACAGGGTTTATCTTCTCTAATTCTTATATAACACGATTTTCCATGTATTTATTGCACACCCTTGAACCTACTGTTACTGCTCATCATCTTGTTCATACCTATTGTTACTGCTCATCATCTTGTTCATACCTACTATCACTGCTCATCATCTTGTTCATCTGATAAATGACTCTTACTGCCTGTGGTCTTCTAGCTGTGGTAAGAACATCTTGGACGAATAGGAATCATGGTAGGCGATTCTACTCTTGCTCGACATACGTAATTCTGACTCTTGATCAAAACAATAATAATGTTACATTTTACAAGTTGCCTCTTTTTTCTTCATTTTAATTACATTTCGTTCATTTTACAGAACTCGAGCTGTCCGTTCATCGGTTGGGTGGATCCACTGATGTGTGGCAGATCTTTAGACATCATCCCCGGTCTACTTAGGACCATTGATGGTTTGGAAGATGTGCTGGCGTTAGAGCAAGATAAGGCTGACTAGGAGGAGCACAGGGCAAACGAGGAGGAGACCCGGGCAAACCAGGCAGAGCTTCGGGGGAAAATGAAGGAGTAGCGGGCTAACAAGTTGAGGAAATACCTTATCATCAGTTGGGTTTTCTTCCCTTAATGTTACTTGCAAAGTTGACCGTTCGGGTTTGGTCAATGTGGGTTGGTTTTTTGGGTTTCTAGTAGTTGATGGTGTTTATGTTAGGTGCTGCTAGTTGATGGTGTTTATGTTAGGTGTATATGAACAATGTCTTATGTTGATGGTTGGTTATGTATTTTATGTACATTATGGTATCACAACAATGGTATTGGTTTGGCGTAGTAAGTGATGTTTACCTGACTTGTTGATCTGACATGCTTACGCTTCTGTTCATGCTACCGTTAATGATGGAATTTGATTCAACTTATGTTATCGGTTTAGTTGACTTGTTTCGTTGCCATCTATATTATTGTTCAGTTAACTCATTCAATTATGATGTTCGTTATGTATTCCTGCCTGATACATGTGACTATCATGCTTATACTGCTGTTAGTATTTCCGCTGGCTATGAGACTTGTTCTGTTTATTAACTGTTGATTATCTGACTTATGTGACTGCCATGCTTACATTTGATTCAGTTTCTTTCGCCTGCTTATGGAATTCAGCTTAGCTTATATCTATTTTGATTATCTGATTTATATTGTTTTGCCATAATTATGTTTAGATGATCCGTTGACTGATATGCTTGTACATTGTTTGGTTACTTGTTTTGCTTATGATACTGTTTATCAACTCCTATTCGTTTATGTCCGGTATCTGTATGTTTGGTTATTTTATGTGTACTTATATATGTTCGCTGATGCGCTGCTTTGCTTTGGTCTCCTTTGAAACCTGTTCTTCTGGTTATCTGTTAATATTGTGTTCTGCAGGTTCCTCATTGACTCATTGTGATCATTCGTTACGACTTCGTTATCAGTCTCCTTGTTTCGTTTTTTTATTTTTAATTATGTTTAGCTTTTGTTTTGTTATATCTGTTCACTGGCTTTTTAAGCTCAGCCGCATTTTCTTTTCCATGCGGCAGGTACCAAGTAGGATGCGGGGCTTTGATGGGCTGAGAGTAGGAGCATTTGAGTGATCCGACCCTACTTTCCCTTATCATTGCACTTGCAGATCATTGTTTTGATATTCACTTCTTTTAGACATGCTGGTTTATGTAATCCCTTTTGAAGTCATCCGTTTATATGACTTGGCATGTTATTATAAGAGACTTCCATTTGTATTTCCATTAGTATGTTCTTATGTGACTCCATATTGTAGCATTCGGACCCTTGTCGGGTTGGGATGTTACAATAGGAACACCATTGAGCTTCCCCATTTAGCTCAAACTACGACCCTGCGATCCAACCTCATCCAGTTGGTGCAAAACGAATGTGCATTCCATGGATTTCGTTCCAAACATCCTAATCAGCATCTCAAGGATTTCCTAAAAATCGTTGATTCAATTGACCTTTATGCTACCACTCGGGAGACCACGCGATTGCGTCTCTTCCAATTCTCTCTACGAGACCAAGCTAGTAATTGGCTTGATCATCTTCCCACGGGATCCATCTCAAGTTGGGATGATCTCACCACCCGTTTCCTCACCTGATTTTTCCCACCGGGGAGAACCACTAAGCTTAGGAATGATAACTTGATGTTCCAACAACGTCAAGGTGAAAATCTTTATGAGGCGTAGACTCGATTCAAGGACTTACTTCACAAAGTCCCTCACCATGGCATTGATCTTTTGCTCCAAGTCCAAATATTCTATGATCATGTCAATTTCCTCACAAGGCGAGCCATCAAGCGAGCGGCCGGCGGCAGACTCAACGAACTCAATGCGGAAGAATCATGGAATGTCATTGAAGAACTCGCCTGCCAGTCTTATGAAAATTGGAGTGATTCCCATGAGACTCCTGATAACACGGTTAAGGCCATATTTTTACCTTGTAGTTCTTCTAACATCTCCGAAAAACAACTTTGTGCTCTTGAAGAACGAATCAATTATTTAGTTGAACGACAAAAGAAAGTGCCTGGACCAATTCCTTCAACTCCTCGATCACCGGTCAACTTCGCTGCCTCAACCAGTAACCCAACACCCCTCTATGAATCGCCTAGTCGGGAGAGAAACCCCGCTTCCCTAAAACGCTTTCATTCTTCTTCACCGTAACCACTTTCACCTAGCTTCAAAATTCAAATGAGAGAATACACGACGGCTCATTCGGAGAGGTTAGCTAAATTCAAGGAGGAAGTTTATAAACAAAGAGAAGAAATGCAGGGGATATGGAAGATGACAGAGATGATGAACTTAGTGAAGGTATACACTAAAATGAAGGTTCCCGAGAAGGTGTTAGTAAGAAAAGATGACCACACTACCCCCACTATGTTTGTCAACGTTATTTCCATTGTTCGTGATAAGGAGATCACAAAACAAACTAGTGATAAAGAGGGAGTAGTTGAGAATAAGGATACAGGGAATAGAGAGAATAGCATGAATTGTAATGATAAGGGCAAAGCTAAGGAAGTAGATAAACCTAAGAGTGTAGGGCACTACCTTAAACATGAAGTCAATAAGAAAACCATTGTAAATCTAGTGAACAATTTTAGGTACAATGATGCTCTTGGGAAAACCTTCTTAAGTGAAATAAATGAGGATGAATATGATACTATGCCTATGAGAACTTTGTACGAGACAATTCTCAAGAAACCAGTAGCTAAGAAACAGGAGATCTGCGGGAACTTTATAATACCGTGTAGCATTGGTGACTTAGAAAATTTAAAGGCCTTAGCTGACCAGGGATCCGATGTAAGCATAATGTCGTTATCAATCTATAATAAATTGACTAAGGAGAAACCAACTAAGACTAATCTTAGACTTTCCTTAGCCAATCATTCATATGTTTACCCTTAAGGAATAGCGGAGGATGTGTTGATTGAGGTTGCAAGTAGCATCTATACGGTGGATTTTGTGATTGTGGATATTGAGGAAGATGACCACATGCCCCTCATTATTGGAACACCTTTCTTAGCCACCACCAAAGCAACAATCAAATGCGGTGAGGGTGTTATGATACTTAAAAGTGGCAAAAGCAAAGTTAGGATACCTATAGTTCCAAGACATCCTATGAAGTTTGAGGAGAAGAGACGGGATGATCATGACTCACAAGTTCACAATAGCATTGTTAGGAGAAAAATTGTTGAATGGGAGGAGAAGATTAGGGAATACAAAGATAAGAAGATTGAATTAGGAGAATGGAAACGTGATAAACACATAATCGGGCATAACTACGCCACGGAAAGATCTTGCGGGAACCATCATGAGGGAAATGATGATAATGGTACAAAAGGGAATGACCAAACAGTCAAAGGTCCTAAAGAGTTTGCGGAAGGAGACAAGGTGCTCTTGTCTAATCAAATATTAATAGTACCCCCGAGTAAACGTAAGTCAAAGTGGTGTGGCCCCTATACGGTAAAAAGGGCAAAAAGAGGTGGAACCGTTGTGTTACTTGACGACGATGGAAAGGAATTCACGGTAAACGAACGACGTGTGAAACATTATAAAATCAATAATAACGACCTAACTAATAAAGAAGATGATGATGATAATGAATTCATGTAGTAGCATGGCTTCGAGTCTAGCTACAAGACTCATAAATAAAGAAAAACGCTTTTTGGGAGACAACCCATGTTTATTTGTTTGCTTGTTTGTTTTTTATTCTTATTTGTGTGGTTTATATATCTTTTTCATTATTGCTTAATTCTCATGTTTATATTATTTGTGAAAATGCTTTATTTTGTTTTTAACTTCGTCTTAGTTGTATATAAAGGTATTTTACAAAAAAGATAAGTGTAGGGAAGATCACATATGTTTTTAGAACTAATATGAATATGAGATTAACAATAATTGGAAATGTATATATTTGTGTGTTTGTTAGAGTCAAATGCTTTTATTGAGTCACAATGGATGTTTTGCAGGAATTTTTCAGGTCTTTGAAGAAGTAATATTTCCAGAATTTTTCTAGAAAACGCATCGGACTCATTCTTTCAGGACAACCTGACAGAGTCGGGATTAACACCCAACGGCGTCAGGCAATGTATAAACAGATTCCAGAATTTTTGTTTTCTGTCTAATTTGTAATTTTTGAAAATTTCTAATTCTTAATTTTCCAGAAATCTGCAAACATCCATTTCACAAGCATTATATCTTACTTGCTTTCTAGTGTACTTTTGTTTTTATATAGTTTTTACCACCGATTTTACGTGAGGTTTCGTTTTTATTTTCTTATAAGTGTGCTGGTTATATTAGATAAGAAGATGAAATACATGATGGAAGCAACAATTATTTCTTGCTCAATCTTCTTAGAGGAGGATTTAACCGCAATTCTACACATATTCTACCGAGATAATGAGGGGAGTATTAGTTTCTCTCTTTTATTTTACCTTTCTCTATCATAACTTTGATACTTTTGAGGAACATTGATGACAATGTTTAGTTTAAGTGTAGGGAGGAAGAATAAAACGGAAACTTAGAAACTATTTACTCACTTGAGTTTTGTCTTGTTCTTAGTAAATTGTGTAATAAACTATAAGAAATATTTGTTAGGGTAATTTTAACACCAAATTTAAAATTTTTTTAGCACCATATTTGCCATTCAATCTCAAGTGTTGTTCCGCAAACACTTATGTATAATTCTTTGTTAATTGCAAATAGAATTAAACATTGAAAAATTGTGTCTCCTTTGCTTTAGGTTTATCTTTTAACAAAGTATTTTCATTACATTGTTAAGTCATGGAGCTTGGATAAATTAATTTTAACCAAGTTAATGGGAACAACATTTATGACTTAAATAAGCCTCGATAAGCTCGTGTGATAAACAAGACTAATTTTAAAAGTTTAAACCCGGTAAGCCTCTCAAAGGCCCTTCCCAAACACAGCCATTGTATGCGTTTGGTATGCAAGTACCGAAAAGAGATCTGGCCCTTCCCAAACACAGCCATTGTATGCGTTTGGTATGCAAGTACCGAAAAGAGATATGTTAGTTGTCAAATATTGACTGCGTTTTGGTATGCAAGTAGCGAAGAGCAAAAGCGTCAAGTTTGGTGTGACAGTTGTCAAATATTATTTGTTTTCCTATGAAAGGAAAAAGTGATTTACAAGATTTTGGGATATGTCCCTCCTGAAATGTGTAAAAAATTTGGAGTTGTTTAGGGTGCATTTAGTTGGAGAAAAAATTCTCTTGTTTTCTATCTCTAGTTTTGTAAAAATTTGGATGAGAAATTTATCTCCACAAAACACTTGAAAATATAGAAAATCCTTTTAGTTGATATTTGTATTTTCTATTTTGAAGAAAGGGAGGAAGGGTTGGGGGTTAAAAAGGAAAACAAAGAAAACAACTAAAATTTGTTTTCTAATTTTCCTTGTTAGATTAGGAATAGGGAATTTTGTGTTTTGCAAAACATTTTGTTGGAAAATGATAATTTGAACGCGATCTCTATTTTTCTTGTTTTCTACAAAACATTTTGTGGAAAACAATGGTGTTTTCCCCCAACTAAACGCACCCTTAAATTTTCCTACCTACAAATAGATGCTTCATCACGTTCACATTCTGTCAATTGTTTATTTTTTCGTTTTTTTTATTGTGGTGGTGATTACAGCTTCTGGATGAGTTCCTCACAAGGTTTCGTATATAATTTTTTTTTCATAAATTATATATTTCCGATAGCTGATATCGTTGTCTCGTTGCTGATAGGGTTTTTTTTTCCCCTAAGATGTTTCTATGATTTGTGTTTGTGAAAGGAAGCTCGTACTGGCCAGCCCACCATTGTTAGCTGCAGCAAAAATGAGACTTTGTGTTTCAGAAAATAATATTTTGCGAGTTTGTGCTAAATGAAACAGTATTAATTTGTTGTGTTTGCTGCAGTATGTGCTGGCCTGATCTAGACAAAGGGAAGGATCTTTGCTTGGTCATCAAAGTAGAGGCGAAAATCCCAGTTCAGTTAGCAGCCCAACCTGCAGTTTCAAACCTTAGCTTGTGACCTGTGTTACGTACGGTTTGAGCTAGCCTTAGTGAAACAATACTTTTTGAGGATGGGTTGAAAGGTATGGATCTTACAAATGCTCTCTTGACTAATTTACCGTGAAGAAGTTCTCCAATGTGGAGCGATCTTTGAGTAGAGGCAAAAACCGTTCGACATTGGAAAACATCTTCACAGTAAACCAACGGCAAAGCTTATTTAAGTCCATTTTTTGCATCCCATCCACACAAATGATATATTTTTCGGTTCAAGTTGGAGTAGAGCGTAGACGCTGTGTTGATGCTTTGAACATCTGCCTTTTATAGTAGCTTGTTAGATCATATTTAGGCCACTCACCCTCAATTGGGGATTTCCACCTCTACCTGAAGGGCAAGAAATTGTAGAACTTTGCCTCTATCAAGATCAAGCACATACACCTACTAGGATTTTTTTTACCCCTATATCATTAAGCATAAATTCATTATTTTGTAGGGTGAAGGCTGAGAATACGTAACAAACTTTCTCAAATATACCGAAGTACGTAACATACAAATTTTATTATTTTTGTACGTAAATAACTTTCAAATTTTGTTCAATGTACGTAATATTGACAGGTTACCAAGTTTTAAAGTTACAACATTGGTCCCTGTCGTTTGCATTCACTTTCACCGTTAGTCATTTGACATTTTTTCACTTAAAAAAATTACAGTAACGGTCCTTGTAGTTTGCTTTGACTTTCACCATTAGTCCTTTGTCTTTCATCTTTTTTATATACGTTTTTTACGCGTTTTTATACACATTTTTTTACATATTTTTATACACGTTTTTATATACATTTTTTACACATTTTTATACACGTTGTTTACATGTTTTTATACACGTTTTTATGTACGTTTTTATACACTTTTTATACACATTTTTTACACATTATTATACACATTTTTTACACACGTTTTTATATACGTTTTTTACATGTTTTTATACACGATTTTACGCACGGTTTTATATACACGTAAAAAATAGAAACGTTTTTTACACACGTTTTTATATACGTTTTTACACATGTTTTTATACACGTTTTTTACACATGTTTTTATATACGTTTTTTACACATGTTTTATACACGTTTTTTACACATGTTTTTATACACGTAAAAAACGTATATATAAAAACGTGTATAAAAACATGTGTAAAAAACGTATATATAAAAACATGTTTTTATACACGTTTTTTACACATGTTTTTTACACATGTTTTTAAAACGTATACATAAAAACGTGTGTAAAAAACGTTTTTATATACGTTTTTTACGTGTATATAAAACCGTGCGTAAAATCGTGTATAAAAACATGTAAAAAACGTATATAAAAACGTGTGTAAAAAACGTGTATAAAAACGTATATAAAAAACGTATATAAAAACGTATATAAAAAACGTGTATAAAAACATGTAAAAACGTATAAAAAACGGTACATAAAACCGTGTATAAAAAATGTATAAAAAACGTACATAAAACCATGTATAAAAATGTGTAAAAAATGTGTATAATAACGTGTAAAAAATGTGTATAAAAACGTACATAAAAACGTGCATAAAAACATGTATAAAAACATGTAAACAACGTGTATAAAAATGTGTAAAAAAATGTATATAAAAACTTGTGTAAAAAACGTGTATAAAAATATGTAAAAAAATGTGTATAAAAACGCGTAAAAAACGTATATAAAAAAGATAAAAGACAAAGGACTAATGGTGAAAGTCAAAGCAAACTACAAGGACCGTTACTGTAATTTTTTTAAGTGAAAAAATATCAAATGACTAACGGTGAAAGTGAATGCAAACGACAGGGACCAATGTTGTAACTTTAAAACTTGGTAACCTGTCAATATTACGTACATTAAACAAAATTTGAAAGTTATTTACGTACAAAAATAATAAAATTTGTATGTTACGTACTTCGGTATATTTGAGAAAGTTTGTTACGTATTCTCAGCCTTCACCCTTATTTTGTACTAAAGTTTTAAAACAAGCAGTGCGTGAATCTTTATATTTTAATTGATAGTACCAACTGTACCATGTGGATGCTGCCACGGACACATATGGCTGCATTTTAGGCCGTGAACGCTGCATCAATACACGTACAGGATCGATGATTTGAAAATGCATGGACAATTTAATATTAAACTTTGGAAATGCATCCGTTATATTAAGACTGGCCACAAACAACTCTCTTTGAATATATTACATGATTCAATAACTACAAAAGGTTGATTTTTTTGGCAACCCCAACCAGCATACGCAATACCACCAAGCGTCCAACCAATAAATCCTGCCGCGCTAGCTAATGAAGTCTTTAGATAAATCAGGCCCAGCTACCAATTAAGTGTCGCCTGTAATTAAAATACTACAAACACGCTTTTATGTATAGCTACATCTGCATACAATACCTATTATAAGCTTTCTCAAAACGGTCCGTAATACAAACAGTAAGAATTTACCTTTCATTAACAGCTAAAAATGTTCACTTTACCCTTTTTTTGATGTATGCAACAATTGTGCTTGCACTTTGTGTTGAAAATCTCAAATCTATTTCATATCGGCTAAAACACAGAGTTGAACCCAAATAACTTGGACACCCCAATTAGGCACACTAATTTCTTAAAAAGGAACGGCTTTGGGTTCATCATTCATGCATGCAAATTATCCCCGCGCGAGCTATAACTCTAAATTATGTTTATTAGGGAAACGATACTGGATTACTGGGTCATGCATTTTTTCCAAACTTTTAGTTTCAACCAAGTTTGATCTCATGTTTGGAGTTTATAAAGTTTTAATATTTCGTTGTTTAAGTGACAATTGCAAGAGTTTGCTGATCAAGGTTCAAATATTTCCTTAACTGGTGCCATTATTGGTAATCAATACTGAATCGTGCTTATGTTGAATTGTGGTATGCATCTTTTCTCCCTGACTCACTCATCAAAAGCCTAAGGGTAGGGGTGGAGCTAGTAGGAGGACTATTGGGTGTTGAGCTACCCCTAATCAACCCACGTTGTTCATTAATTATATAGTCCATAAGCTAGTTTGTTAACAATATTTGCAACAAGCGCCGCTTATTCTTATTGAAATTTCAAATAACCCATACAAATACAAGTATACAACATCAAAATAAATTACTTGTCAAATTATTCTTTTCTAATTTAGCTTAGTTCCTATGGTGGTGTTAAGTTGAATCATGGGTTAAAATAACTTAAGATTTATTTTTCAAGAAATATTTTTATTGCTATAACTTTTATGTTAATTTCGGCCTCCTTTAACTTCAAATACTGGCTCCGCCCTAACGGCACACAAGGGTTACATACATTCTAAACTAGAAGCCGTGGTCAACAAAGTCAAAAGGAATTATCCCATGGGGTAAGAGTACCTTCCATTACGACCATGCAAAGTAGCTTTGCTTTTGATTATTCTTTTGGGTTCGAGAATCAAAAGCTTATCCCTCAATCACCTTTTTAGATGGCACTTCCACACGTGCAATTGCACTTTCTATTTGATACCATCAATCATACATATTCTTATTGCATCATTTAATAATTTATTTATCATTGGCAAAACATGTCTTACAAAGCTATCTATTTTATCTAATAAAGGGGAGTTTTTAGACCTTTATCATAAATATTTTTCGAGAATAGCTTCTCCTACGATAGTGACACATAGAACCAGAAGCAACCTCTCTACTTTAGGTAGGATATGGTTGTCTACGTCTTAACCTCCCTCATACACCGTGAAAGGGTATTGGAATACCCATAACCCGTGAAAGACGGTATTGAGAGTTACTTTACTTTACTTTTTTACTTTTATGATAGTGACACATGACAAGGATTTGACGAAAATTTTCTACCTTATGCGAGAAACGAAAATTTCAATTTATATAGAACAAGATGAAAAGGGTTGGTAGCGTAATTTTTTTCAAGCATTGATACATTTTTTTAACTCATTCTCTTACAAGAAATATATTTATAACATGAGTAAAGACAAGAAGAAGAAATATAAAGATTGAGATACGCTTTTACCGAGTGCTATTAGAATGTGATTAATAACTTGAGAAGATGTATATATTATATTATATAACATTCATTGAAGTGGAAATGTGAGCCGGCACTATTCTAAAGCCGCCAATTGGGAGGTCGACTCGAGGGAGTGGAATGCTTTGGGTGCATTGTGGAGCGCAGCTCGAGCCGGCACTGTTCACACGCCGAGTAGATCCGCGCGAGCCAAGCCGTAGGCTTAGGGGGATTAAAATATTGGTTAGTGGGTTTTCACTTAGTTAGCACTTATTTGTGAGGGTTTCCACTAAGCCGCATGTTATACACATGTTTTTGCATTAGATGAGTGCTAGATCCATGTAGAAAAGCAATCATTTGGTCATTTGTCTGATCCGTGATTTTTCTCTAACCACACATAGTGGTTGTTGCTGGGTTACATCTAAGAGCCGCGAGCGTTTAGGGTTTTGGTGTTTTAAGAATCGATAGCGAGGTTTCATTGACGTCTAATTTGTTAATGTATTCTCGGTTTCTTTTTTTAGTTTGTGGATTTGTGGATATGTGTTTGTGTTAGTTTAATCTTTGTGATGTGTCTTATAATAAGTGCTGATTTTATAACTCTAATCTATTAAATGGTATTGTCTATTTTACCTGGATTTATTAGACAGAATCGAGCTAGTAATCTAAGATATACGATATGTGAAATATGGCTTATGACATGGGCAAGATAATTCTAAAGGGCCTACGTTGTTGAGACTATATTATCACCGTTTTGGGGTTTAAACAACTTAAAAAAGTCTCAAAGCTATATACTTTGGGAGAGGTCTCAGCAAGCATTAAGAAAGTAATATAGTTTTGTTGAACAGAAAAATGTAGATCAATTATAAGTATTGAACATACGAGACATGTTGATATGTAGTACTGTAATTGTTAAATTTTGAGGTAATAACTAAGGTCAATCAAAGAAAGAAATGAGCAATGATGACCAAAGAGCTCAATTGTTCATCATGAATAATATCATCTTTTAGTTGTTATAAATATCTTTCCATTTTCATCCAAGTATCCAACGAGTCATTCTTCACATAGCTCATGAATGTAAACCTCCATTGCCACCATCATCCTATATTGCTAGAAGTTACATCCGACACTAATGCTACTACCGTTACGAGGTGCTTGAAAATCTGTGATGAATTAAAGTATCTATTCGACACTAGAATATAAGATATGCTGTAATAGATTAGAATACTATGTTGTTCGAATATAATGTTTTGATGTCCATATGCTATTTAAAGTCGTGATAAAAAAGTAATGAAATTTGAAAAATTCTTATTGTTCCCATTAATTCATTTAGAATCTGACCAAAAACTACATTCTTTGAAAAAACAAGAAAACTTATATGAGATAGAAATAAATTTTCCTCAAGTTAGGTCACTCTTTTATTACAGTTATGATTTATTCCAGTGCTCTACTATAATTACACAACATACTCAGAAGTATTATCTTCACCATTACAATCAGTATTTAGCCAAACATCATATGCTGTTTCGGAGTGCAATTTCAAACACACCCCTTAAAACGGGCAAAAAGGTGTTGGTGGATTTCAACCTGTCTAGGCTGGTTTGATGCTGCCTAAAAAACTACACATACCAAACCCATTATGAGCCATTTATAGATATCTAAATGTTACTATCAATACTTCTGCCCATCAGACTTGTCTTTGAATCATACACTTGGGGTTAAGTTTATTAGTTGGCCAGACTGTGGGAGACAATAAGATGATATTTTTTTTAAGTAACCAAAGTTTGATGGTCGGGATGACAGTTTTCTTAATGCTATGCAATTACTATATATGTATGAGTAGCGACGCTCTTCCTTGTATGGATGTACATTAGGTAAGTATTAATATCCAACATGCCTAGCCAGCAACCACTTTCAACTTCTATTGACCATACAATAATTTACTTCGATTCCATCTTTAACTATTTACATCTCAGACCAAGTTTTGGTGTTTGACAGTCAAAGTAATGAAAGCCAGAATCAAAGAGAAAATGATGGAATACCTGGACCAGTGTAAGTACTCAATAGTATCCATGAATAACAATATGCTGCGCCCTTTTTCAAAATATCATTGTTATTGGGCATATTTTCAAAGCTCGAATCTCCTTGGGCCCCTGTTTGGTCAAAAGTTTTTCACGCAGTTTGTCCCAGAATCCCTACATTTCTTAATTTCTTTCCGAAAGTTCATCTTCCTCTCATGCAAGACTCCTATATGTGCATCCATGATAACAACACTTCAAAACCTTTTTATCACAATTACCACCACACGTGTTTTAGTGTATGCGAATAGAAGAAAATTTGTAAGTGCTATAACACGAAAACTGTAATCTTATGAACTTACCTATCATAACTATCTGATTACATCAAACAATATCATAGTTTGAGTATGGGCATAAATCAGATGCCTTTTATCTTTTATGCATGTGTTCAGGTGTGTCAAGTCTCATTATATACGATATATGGGGCGTATAGTTACATGGTTATTTCTTTTGAATAAAAAATCTAACAGTAAGGATGTTGGCATGTTTTATAGTCTTAATCAATGAAAGTTAAGACCTCATGTAGCAACATTATGATGACATGCATTGACTGACAAAATAAAGGTTCAGAAACAGTATCCTGCATCATGTCCCTCTTTTTATTCCTTGAAAAAGGTTATCACGTTCTTCTACTCTAGCAAGACGCCCAGATCATAAATCATAATATATCAAAATCTAATCCATAAAAGTACCATGTTTTAGGATAAGCCTACCAATCTAAAATATAGAAGAATAATTTATGATATAAACTAATTAACGAAACCATCAAAATGCAAACAAATCACTTGGCAGAAGAAACATGGGCGTTAAAAAGAACGACAACTGTATAAAATGCCTGAAAGACAGTATACATGCAAGGGTTGGTCTGTGTAGAAAACAGGATATGCAACCTTGAAAAGAAATGTAGAACAAAAAAAAATAATAAAAAAAAAAAAAAAAAAAAAAAAATCATTGTTATTGTCATGTATCCCATAAAATAATCTCCAACGATAGTGCATAGTGTATGCCCTAGCTTGAAATCCTAGATCTACATGCCATGCCATATGTTATGTAATAACCAATCATAGTACACATGCAGAAACAGGAGCAAGGAATGTATATATCGCAATCGTATAGAAGCATAAAGCAAAGAAAAAATATTCTGTTAAGCTTAGTGTGGACCAAATTTATAAAAGGATGAACGTATTTTGTCATAATGGGTTTATGCAGTGAAGGTTCGAGACGGAGACTGACGTTGTACGTGTACTATAGAGTAATAATGGGTACAAAGAATCAATTGTTTGATATGATGTACTAATCTTCTCTTGGTACAATTATGTTATAAATACCTACGCTATTCTACCAATTCTTCCCAAGTCCTCTCAACTTCTCTAATAGAATAAATAAAACTATACTGATTTAGTGATATCTAACGTGACAGAACAATGGATTTTTCAGAATCCCAAAGGTAACACAACATATAGTCAACTAATTATAGATAAACGTGAACAAACATGTTCTTGGAAAGTAATATGACGGTTTCTTTGTAGTAAACTAGAAAAAAGATTATTCTGTGGCTTTTGATCTTACTGCATTCTTTCTTTCTTGAATAGGAACAAATGTGCAGCATGCTATAGGCAGTTCAACAAAAAGGAGCACCTGGTTGAACATATGAGGACTTCATATCACTCGGTACATGAACCAGTGTGTGGAATTTGTGGGAAACATTGCCGCTCCTTTGAATCTCTCCGCGATCATCTTATAGGTACTAATAAAAAAAATTAAGAAACAAGCAAGATACGAGAGAAAAATAAAGGTACTAGTATACTACTAGATAATATAGTATATGTTTCGGTTACTATATTTTGAGGATATCGACATATATTAATCACTTCCTTAATTCCTCAGGACTCATGCCAAAGGCTGAATGCGAAAGGGTGTTTAGAGACCGTGGGTGCACCATATGCTTAAGCATCCTTGGTAGCCCAAACGCTCTCAGGATTCACCAAGATAGATGCCAGCTAGTGCGTGGAAGTAATGTAATTATTTATATCCTCAAACTCTTAATTCTCATAAACTTTAGATATCTAATACTTATAATGTCACTCAATGGATACCCTTTGAGTTCGTTATTGATATTTCAGGGGGTACTACATCAATTGGATGACCTGAGAATCGATAGTGGGAAAACAAGAGCAGTTGCGCTTGCCTGCAAAATGGTTGGTGGTGGTAGTGATGGTTCATTAGATCTTTGTGCAAGGGTTTGCATCATTGATGAATACGAGAACATACTATTTCATTCTTATATCAAGCCACAACTTCCTGTTACAAACTACAGGTGCCTTCTTAATTTTATGGTATATATTTCAACAATTTAAAAGCATATACACAAGGGTGCAGATATTGTTTGATTTAATGTTAGAAGTTTCCCCAAGTTATGCCTGTATATTTATATATATTTAAGTATCTATTTACTTTCAGGTACGAAAGCACTGGCATTAGACCAGAATACCTCAGGGATGCAATGCCACTGAGACATGTTCAAAGCAAAATTCAAGATTTCCTATACAATGGGGAACCAATATGGAAGATCCGCCCAAGAGGTGGGAAAGCAAGGATTCTTGTAGGGCATGGTCTTGATCATGCCATGAAATGCTTGGAACTCGATTATCCGCTTGTAAAAATAAGGTACGTATACCTTCATGTTGTTTGTGACCTGTGATACATTTGTTATAAAGCTCTTAAAAACTTATCGTGATTCACCATTATGTTATTAGGGATACAGCAAAATATCCACCTTTAATGAAGACTAGCAAGCTCAGCAACTCACTCAAGTACCTAACAAAATCATACCTAGGGTAATAACATCCATTAAGGACTTAATATATATATTACCTCACATTTTCCATTGCTGAGAGATTCATATATGTTAATCATGAATCTCTTATTTTACAGCTACGATATTCAACATGGGATACAAGATCCATACGATGACTGTGTTGCAACGATGAGACTATACAGAAGAATGAGATCTCAAGCTCATAGAGCGGAGGACTATCCTCTTGCAACAGACCCCCAAAACAAGAATAACTTTTCTTTGTGGAGGCAAGGTGAGCTTGAGAGGATGAGTCCTGATGCACTGCTGTCAATCTCAAGGTCTGATTACTTCTGCTGGTGCTTAGATGGAAAAGACGTGGCTTAAATGAACGAATAAACATCGTGGGTGAAGACACTAGCTACCTAAGCTAATTGATTTAATATATGCTTAGATACAATAGGAATAAACATGGATATCCATGTTCTAGGTGATAGTAGGGAGATTATGCATAATACAAATCGGAGCTGAAATGTCTGATCATTATTATTTGTAACTGGAAGTGGTACAAGGGATTCGTACGAAATGTAGGTTGAGTATGAATAAAAGCATCTACATGTTGATTTTACTCTTAAAACTGATAGCACTGCGTGGGAAACCGTCCTTCTTTCTCCCTCATGTACCAGTTTTGGTTAAGATAAATAACGACATTTGATTTGACGAACTTCATGAGTATTCAATTTGCAAACATCAAAACTTCAAGATATCTGTATATAAGACGATTTCTTAAATCAAAGGAAATCATATCCAGAAGTACGTTACATTCATACAGTAAAAACTTGAAGTTAAGATTGTTTCTGCTGGAATTCATCAAGGACTGCTGTGTTAATACAAATAAATCGTAAAAACGTTTATTAATATTTTGCGATCTCTTTGTGTTTTGTTGATAACAAATATAATGTTATCTTAAGTATAATTATAAGGATACATGTTA
The DNA here is from genome assembly GCA_910596185.1 of Chrysanthemum makinoi. Lineage (NCBI taxonomy): Eukaryota > Viridiplantae > Streptophyta > Magnoliopsida > Asterales > Asteraceae > Chrysanthemum > Chrysanthemum makinoi. Next base: position 169,025,542 of record OU343220.1, read on the forward strand.
TTTTTGTAAAGCATTTACATATAGCCATTTAAATACAAAAATGTAATAATTAAGCATTTGTTGTAATAGTTTATTAGGATGGGTAAAAACCATAACCCATGGACCATAACCCATGGATCTTAACCCATACCCAAGTAGACTAGATACAATGTATACTTAGATACTGTTGACGTATGTGCTTGACGATCCAACGTCCGGCCAGACGCATAGGCCGGACATCGAGACTTGAAGGCCGGACGATCATCCACACGTCCGGTCAAAGACTAATAACCACCGACCATGTCGCAGAAATTTTAGGGGATTCTTTGCCACGTGGCCTACTAAACAGAGTTACTATAGACCTGCGGAACAGTGGCTGAACAGGAGAAGAATAGTAGCATGAATAGGAGATTGGGGTAGTATAAATACCCCAACACATTTATTACTTAAAAAGAGGCTTTTACCTACTTTTTCCTACTACATTTATCAATACATTTACACCTACTTATCCACACGCCGGAGCTTGGTCTCGGGACAACACCCGAGGTGAGGCTAACGCGTCCGTGCATTGTGCAGGAGTTGATCACGTTCAATCCGGACGGCTAGGACTGGACGGAGACCAGATTTTGCTTCAACAGATACATTGAATCTAAAGAAAACCCATGGACCAACCCATAACCCATGACCCATAACCAAAAAACCCATGGGCAAAGAGGAGCGTTCCACGGATCCCTAGGATTACACTAGACGGATACCAAGTGGAAGGGATCCGTGGGATCCGAGGAACAGTGAAGAATTTTGCCTATAAATAGAGAGTCATTTCTTCATTCTAACTCACCCCTCTTCTTACTAAATCTCTCATACACTCTCATTATCTTCTAACATATAGATCACTTGATCTAGAGAGTTGTTCTTCTTTCTTTCTATTTGTGATCCTCATATAGGTCATTCTCTAAGGCGAGATCACGAGCATTCTACAAGTCATCCAACCAAGGGGTCCTTGATTGATTTGTCACTCCGCAAGATTTCTGTAGCAAAGATCTTGTATTTGATATTTCACATATTTTTTGTGTAATAGTCGTGTTGGTTTGGTCCACCGTGCTACGGACTCGGTATTTAGCTTTGTACCGGAAAAAGTGTAAGCAACGTTGTGAAGGCTTCTCCGCCAAGTGAAGGAGTTTGTTGACATAGTGCTTGAACTCTCGAGTAGGTGACTCGGGGAGTGGAGTAGGGCAAAGAAGGTGTCATTGTAGCCGAACCAGTATAAATCGGTTGTGTCATTTCTATCCCTTAACTTTACTTAACTTGCTTACTTTATTATTAGATCTATACTTCTCTACATCCACAAGATCTCACATATTAACGAATCTAAAGTTTTTGAAAACTAACTTAAAATCGGCAAAACTATTCAACCCCCCCTTATAGTTTTCCACAATTGGCATCAAGAGCTAAGTTTATAAAAGTTTTAAAATAAAATTGTATTTTAAAAAATTTTCGATCACTATGGGTTCTGAAAATTATAAGGAAGGGCAATCTATGCAACGACCACCACTACTTGAAACTAATGGTTTTATATATTGGAAAAATAGATTCGAAACATATGTGAAATCTAAAGATATTGATCTTTGGTACATTATTGTTGAAGGCGACTTTGAGGCTACCTCAAATGATGATAAAGGAAATATAGTTAACATACCTCATGATAAATTAAGTGATGAATTGAAGAAAAAGCTTTCTAAAAATAGTGAAGCAAAAATGGTTTTATATAATGCTTTACCCAAAAAGGAATTTGAAAGAATTTCTATGCTTAAAACCTCTAAAGAAATTTGGAATTCTTTAGTTGTAACTCATCAAGGCAACCAACAAGTTAAACATAATAAAATTGATTTATTTGTTCAACAATATGAACAATTTTCAATATCGGATGAGGAAACTATAGATCATTCATTTGCTAACTTTAATACTATTATTACATCTTTACAAGCACTTGATGAATCTTTTTCTAGTCGTAACCATGTTAGGAGATATCTAAGAGCACTTCCATCGAAGTGGAGATCCAAGGTGACGGCGATCGAAGAGTCAAAAGATTTGACAATCCTTACTCTCGACGAACTCATAGGCAACCTAAAAGTCTACGAGCTTGTCCTCGCTAAAGACTCCGAAGCCTCAAAGGTGAAAGAGAAACACAAATCTCTTGCTCTTAAAGCCAAAAAGGCTTTAAGCGATGAAGACAACTCCTCTTCAAGTAGTGACGACGAGGAGTACGCCATGGCGGTAAGGGACTTTAAAAAGTTCTTTAGAAGAAAGGGAAGATACGTCAAACAACCGTATGACGATAAGAAAGGCTTTCGAAAAAGCAAAGAGGACGAGAAGCCAAAGGATGATCGTACTTGCTTTAAATGTGGGGACCCAAACCACTTTATTAGTAAGTGTCCCAAACGGGATGATCAAAAGGCGTTCGTGAGCGGCACGTGGGGAATGAGCGACGAGGAGGACGAAGAAATTTGTCTCATGGCAAATGACGAGGTATGTCACGAATACTATAGTAGCTCATCACTTGATGACGACTAATTGCATAATGAATATGATAAACTATGCAATATTAGCTTAAAACTAGTTAACAAAAACAAGCTTTTAAAGAGTCAAAACCAACGTTTAGACAAAGAAGTCATAGAACTAAAAGCAAAACTAAAACGTTTGGAAAAAGGGTAAAATAGCAAGTGGTGAATGTGAACTTTGCGTTCAACTTCAAACACTAGTTGATCATCTAGATTCTAAAATTTCTAGAATGAGTACGAACACTTTAGATACGATACTAGATGGTGTTAAAACCGACAACAACCAAAAAGGTTTAGGTGTTCAACAACTTGATCCATCAACTAGTGAAAATAAAGAAACAAAATTTGTTAAGGCACTAGAAAAACCAGCCATTGTTGTGGCGGATCCCACGGATCCCTTGATAAGGGAACCGGCTAGTGTACAGCCAGGGATCCGTGGATCTGCTGTAGCAAATAGTGGTAATAACGTAGCTTCTTCATCTAGAACTGAATTTGTTATCGTTAATAGGAAGAAACCAACTCATGTCACCTCTAGACAACCACCTCCAAAATATAATCCTACTTTTGCAAGAAACAAAGTTCCATCTTTTTCAAAACCTAATTCATTTAGGAGACCTAATAACGTTTACCCCAAAAGTAACCATCAAATGGGATGAAATCCAAATATGCAAAACGGTTTTCCTTTTCAAAACTTTGCTCCATGGAATGCATACTCATCTTATCCATACATGTCTAACATGAATGGAATGTTTAACACTAATGGACCCATGAACAAATGGGGACCAAACTTTTGAGTTTATTATTGTTTTAGGTGTGCTTAAAGGTTGACCTAGACCCCAATGAATGGGTCAAGGATAGCGGGTGCACGAGGCACATGACCGGCAATAGGGATCTATTCTCCACATATGAATCCATTAATGGAGGTAATGTGGTGTTTGGAAATAGCAAAGTAGAATCATCGGTAAAGGTATGATTTCTAACAAATCTCTAACCATTAACGATGTGTGTCACGTAGAAAACCTAAACTTTAACCTCTTAAGTATAGGACAAATATGTGATAAAAAGTGCAATGTACTTTTTACCGAAACCGTAGTAAGATATTAAAAAATGGCATAACCATAGGAAGAGGAATTAGGAAACATGGAGTCTATGTCATTAAAATCGGTAATGAACCCAAAGACAAACTATGTCTTACCTCTATGGATGATACTTTGACCTTATGGCATCGAAGATTGGGTCACGCCAACATGCGACTTCTTCAATCGCTATCATCCAAAGATCTAGTAAGAGATCTACCTAAGTTAAAATATGAACATCATTTTTGTGATGCTTGTAATGTAGGAAAACAAGCTCATTCTAGTCATAAAGCTAAAAACTTGGTGTCTACAACTAGGTGTCTAGAATTACTACATATGGATTTATTTGGTCCATCCGCTATCCAAAGTTATGGAGGCAACTACTACACTTTGGTCATAGTGGATGACTATTCTAGGTATACACGGACAAAATTCTTAAAGAACAAAACGGAAACCTTTAATTATTTTGAAATATTAAGCAAAAAGATCCAAAGACAACTAGGAAGTCCCATAGTGTCTATTAGGACGGATCATGGTAGGTGATAAGGTTTTAAAATGTACCTTTTTGAGGGGTCGTTTAAGCCCTTATTTGATCACTTTTGTATCCGTTATTACTTAATATGGTTCATTTTTACTTTTTAGGTCTCTTGAAGGCAAATTGCTGTAATGGCACTTATTTGGACGAAAAGGCGGATATACGAAGAAAATGGCCAAAGTCAAGAATCGAGACACTCCAGCTGCTGAAATACAAGGTGGCGTCGCTTAACCGCAACGCCGCCGGAGCATTTTGTGATGACACAGAAGCCAAATTTCTTATTTTCAAGTGACGGTGTCAGGCTTTAAAAGAGTAGGCCTTCGCAACTCAGACGGCCTAGATTTGATCCAGACGGCGTCAGATACTGAAGGGGACGGCGTCACAAGCACAAGGTGACACCGTCGCGAGACTAACGTGGCCAAGACGAAACCCTAATGACGGCGACCCGACGGCGTCACAACTCATAAGGTGACGCCGTCGCACTTGTAATATTATATATAGAATCCGAATTTTTCAGTTTTAGTGTGTAGTCTTTTGGAGTAAAAACCTGAACCGAACCAAGGCTGTCTTGCACAGTATTTTAGGGTTCCAAACCCTAATTTACATCAAGATAAGTGTTTTACTTCATTAATTCAATTATGTCTTTGATTATTTGTGTGTATGCTTGCATGTTCTCCATGTCCGGCTAATTTACTTGTGTGTTTGCTTAGGGAAGATGAAACTTAATTATTGAATATTGATTGGTTGTCTCTTGTCTTAATTGTTTAATGATCTAGTAATGCGATAGGTCATTAGTTGTGTAATTAATGCTTGATTAATCTTTGTGAACCTTAGACTATAACACCTAGAGTGGTTGTAGGATAAACCACCCAAAGAGTGCCTTAGAGTTAGAGTTTATAATTTCTAGAGGTTATTGTAGACGAGACCCTTTGGTAAGTTCAAAGAGTTAGGGATAAACGCATACCCTACGACTTTAGACACACAACGCGATTAAGAATAAGGACGTGACAATTCAACCATCAATAGGAGATAATTAAGGAGTAATAAAACTTAAGTAAACACATCTTTAAACTATCATACGAGCACACAATAATTAGACATAGACTACATACACCTTAGATTAGATAATTAGACAAGTAGAGTAATCGGTAGAAATACCAACCCCCAAATCCAAACCACGAGATTCGTACCTTTCCATTTTCTAAAAAACATAAAAAGATAAAAAATAATCTTCCTCAACCTCAACCTTAGCGTAGTAACTTCTCACTAGCATTCCTATTCCCCTAGAGAACGATATCAATACCCGTGGCTTACCCTAATACTACACTACAACGATTAGGTTCACTGCCTAGGGTGTTATAAAACTTGCTCGAAGAAAAGAAAGTTCCTTTGACCCCGAACGACGCGTGTAGCGTTATCAAGTTTTTGGCGCCGCTGCCGGAGAATAGAATACCTAGTTAGTAGTCCACCCCGTTTAGGTTTCTTTGCTTGATTCCTATCAAGTAATTTTTTTCTTATTTTTAGCTTCCTCGTAGTCTATCCCCCTTCTTCGTTACCTTTGTTCGTAATCCCATCACTTTTCATCATGGAAGATGATAACCACCCACCATTCATCAACCCACCACCAATTGACCCGCCAAGAGCCCGTACTCTTGGTGAATACTGGAGACCAAGCCACCTAGGCTATAGGAACACCATTGAGCTTCCCGACCAAGCCCAAACTATGGCCCTACGATCCGACACCATCCGGTTGGTGCAAAACGGATGTGCATTCCATGGACTTCGTTCCGAAGATCCAAATCCGCATCTAAGGGATTTCCTTAAAATTGTCGATTCCATCGACCTTGATGCTACTACTCGGGAGACCACGCATCTGCGTCTCTTCCAATTCTCTCTACGGGACCAAGCTAGTAATTGGCTTGAGCGACTTCCCGCCGGCTCCATCTCAAGTTGGGATGATCTCACTTCTCGCTTCCTTGCTCCATTTTTCCCACCGGGAAGAACCACTAAACTTAGGAATGACATCTTGATGTTCCAATAACATCAAGGTGAATCTCTCTACGAAGCATGGACCCGATTCAAGGACTTACTTCATAAAGTCCCTCATCACGGCATTGATCTTTGGCTCCAAGTCCAAATCTTTTATGATCATGTCAATTTCCCCACAAAGCAACCCATTGACCAAGCGGCCGGTGGAAAACTTAGTGATCTCACCGCGGAAGAATCATGGGGCATAATAGAGGACCTTGCCCTCTATGACAACGAAAGTTGGAATGACCCCCGTGAGTTGCCCAAAACCGTTAAGGCAATCTCCTTGCCTCCTATTGACTCACAATCTTCCGATCGTAGGATGATCGAGCTTGAAGATCAAGTAAAATTCCTAATGAGCTCTTACGAAAATCCTAAGTCTTCACACCATGTGAACAAAGTTTCTTCCTCGTGTGAGCCGTATAGTGATCCTCATAACACGCGTACTTGCACCCGATCCCCCGAACATGCTTCCGTTGACTACACATCCTCGCGTACTAATGGAACGGGAGGAAGATTCCCTACAATACTCGGACCTAGAAATTTCAATGAAACCCGAGAAGCATAGAAGGGCAAGCCCGACTTCTATTGGGGACAAACCAAAGAATTCACATCCAATGATTTCTCTTGGCCCCCATCTCATGGCCCTACCCAACAAAACATAGAAGGGATGTTGCAAAACCTAGTCGCATCTCAAGAAGCCTAAATAGCTAAGCTCTCGGACCGCTTTAACCAACAACAAGCCAAAATGGATAGGAAGATAGATAACCTTTTGAAAGCCATGACCAATAGTGATAGGAAGGTTAATTCTATCTCAACCCCCGAGCCTTCAGGTATAGAGATTAAGGACCCAAGTAAGTTAGCTAAGCACGTTCAATTCGTCAATACCATCGCCTTAGTGAAACCTAATAAGACAAATGACGAAGAGAACCATAAGATGATACTTGAGGTTATGGAAACACCGACGAATGAAACAACCGAGGAACTGGATGAAGTAGACAATGACTATTTCAATAAGTTTCCTACGGAAGAAGAACTATCTCGCCACCCTCACTTAGTGCGTGACCTCCGTCACATGTATGTTAGGAAAAGCCCTAGAATCAAGTTTGGAAACCCTTGGAATCTTAACATACCATGTTGCATAGGACACCTTTTCGTGGCAAAGGCCTACATTGATCGCAAGTCCCCAATCAACATAATGACTAGCACCTACTACAATTGGGTAATGAAGAAGCCTATCCCAACTAGGCAAGACCCCGATAATCCTAGGGTTAGGTGCAATTTTCTTGGTAGAGTTAAGGGATTGCCCATTTATGTAGGTAGTTTCATGTTTCATACGGATTTCATAGTGGTAGATGATATTAGTACGGCCATAGATCCTAGTTTGTCCCACGTTATTCTAGGAAAACCTTTCATAGAAAGCACCGGGATGACCTATGACCCCTCGTTAGGAATAGTGCGATTCAAGGATGAGAACGATGACATAGCTTACCAAATGCCGTTTAAAATTGAGAAGTTTTCATCACTCTCTAATGATGAAAAGGAACTTAAACTATCGGTCTATTATAGGAATGAGGAGGATAAAGAAAAAGGAGTAGATTATGTTATGGCTAAGATTTTCGGATTCTATAAGGATTGCTTGAACCTAGGACCGGAATATAGAACCGAGTGGGGAGAGGAAGAACTCTTAGAGAGGTGTATCGTAGGGCACTTCTACAGCATGGAATCCCCCAATAGAGACCGTCATGAGGAAGAAGATGACGGTAATGAAGTCACGTAGGAGCACGACTACGAGTCTAGCTACAAGACTCATAAATAAAGAAAAGCGCTTCGTGGGAGGCAACCCATGCTTAATTGTTTGCTTGTTAGTGTCATATATCTTTTATTGATTGTTTAATCTCATGTTTAAATTTGTAAAAATGCTTTATTTTGTTTTTAACCTCGTCTTAATCACATATAAAGGTATTTTACATAAATGATAAGTGTAGGGAGGATTACACACGTTTTCAAAAGAAACGTAAACATGAGAATAGCAATTTATTAAAAGATATATATGTGTGTTTGTTCGAGTCAAATGCTTGTATCGAGTCATAATGGATGTTTTGCAGAAATGTTTCCAGATTCTAATATTTGTTTTGCTTAAACACATATCTTTTCATTAGTAAATCTGACCCAAAATAACCAAGGAAAAGCCGTTTATTGCTAATATTTGTGGTTTTCTTGAGTTTGTGCTTGTGCAGGTACGGATATGTAAAAACACACAAAAAGGAACCAAATCAAGACGTAAATCCGAGCACGAAAGATCAAGAGAGTTTGAGCTGAGCCGGAAGGTCGGGATTGTGCATTTTGGAATATTTTATTCTCTGAGGATGATTTTTGAAGTTTTAAGCAAGTTTGAAGAAATGTCAAGATTAGTCCCTGAACTTTGAGCATTTGGCAAAAGTAATCCCTGAAGTTTCAGAAGTGTCAAAATCAACCCTTGGATTATTTGAGAATGACAAGAAAGGCCCTTGAAAGATATTTGCAGATTTACATTTATGGTCCCTCAAAATTCAGCTTTTGCATATTTGGTCCTTATAAGTTCACTTGGGTCATTTATATAGTCCATGACTAGTCCAAATCCATTAAACAAGCCTTGGCCCAAAACAATTAATCCGGTTCAAGCCCAAACCAAACCCGTCTAATATTATTACCCGGATACCATCTCAACCCACCCTTTTACCTAATTCGGACCCTGGTCAAATGATACTAACCCCGGTCAACCTCAAATCAAACAATAATAAAAAAAAAAAAACAAAAACACACGCGCCTTTTCTTTTACCCCCAAATCTGCTACTAGATGAACCCTAATTTACCCCGTGTCAAATTGGCAAAATTACCACAATTAAGGGCAATCTTGTACTTTCCCCTGACACCCTCTGACACACGGATGCCAGCTTGGCAATCCGTGTGTCATTCTCTCCCATTCCTGCCTTCTGATTGGTCCTTGATGCGTGGCAATAGTGATCCAAGGGTGGATATCAAGTGGGATACGTGTATAATGATCCAAGGGATGAAAACGACTTCGAAGAAGCACAAATGAATCCTTCCAGAGCCTTCCAAGACCTCAACGATTGCTATAAATACCCCTTTGTATCACAAGCTTATGTATTGTATTCTCTGAGTAGTTTTTCTAATATGTTTAGCTTATTTTAAATCGGTAGTTTGTACTCTCTATTTCAGTTTCCTTGTAATCCACTTAGTTAATGAAATTCAGTTTTTTAATCAATCTTCAATTTCAATTTCATATCTGTTTTTATGTTTCTTATTAGCTTATTAAGCATTTAAAACCTTATTCAGCTTATTCAATTCATGTTTCCAGTTTTTAACACTCTATAAACAAAAAAAAATCTCTTGAAAATATAAAAAATATAGTGAATATGTTTTTCACTTGATTTCAGTGTTCCAATTTGTTTTCATCAGCTCTTATAAGCTTCTCAATAGCTTATTAAGTGTTTGTTAAGCTATCTACTCAGATTTTACTCTCAATTCAATCTCAGTCAATAAAAGTCAAATGCAAGATTAAATGGGAATAAACTTGGATATTGGTTGATGCAGAAGCTGGATTGGGGTTGGATATGATCAGTGTAGTGTTATTTTGGTTATGAGATTGGTACGCTAAACAGCTGGACAGTTGTAAGTTTAGCATCTGATCCTTTGGATTATGGTATTTTAGCATACATTAGCTTAGCTTGAATCTGTTTGATTTCATTATTGTATTTGCATTCATTAGCTCTATTTTTGTCAGTTGATCATTAGTTTAATCTGCAATAGATTTGAATTGAAGATTTGATAGAGTAGAGTGCATAACTGTTATAGAAATAGTGTTTGGATCATAGCTGTTTTCTGTGCTAGAGGTTGATTCAGTGGATTTACTTTGTTGCTGTAGGCTTAATAAAGATTAAATAACTCATATCAGTCCTCTTGTTGCACTCAAACAATCAAATAAGTCAAAATTGATTCGAAACTGCTTTTTAAGTTCATTACTGTTAAGAATCAGTAGATAAATATTTGCTTATAGGCTTGAAACAAGTAGATCTAGCTTGCTTTAATCATTATTAGTCTTTAAACATCAAAATCAGTTCACTACATTGGATTAAAACTCAACAAAGTCAAAATTTCACAAATGTTCTTCAAAAGTCAAACTGTGTCAAAATCCAGTTTGTGCAGATCTTGCAGCTTGTGCACTGAGCTCATTTCAAAGAGTTAGGGTCTGAGTTTTGGTTTAGGTATAGTCTGCTAGGTGGTCTTGAAGACCACCTATCTGTTTTTCACATTTGCTTCTCTGATTAGCTTATAATTCAGCCCAAACATGGGGCACTTCCTTTCGTTTTCTTTGTTAAAAATCAGTTAGCATTTAATCCTAGTAAACTGCTTATTTTAGGTTAGGAGTAGTTGTAATCAGTTGTTTTAGAGCATTTATAGTATAAATTAGTTGCTTAAACAGTTTGGTGGCTTATTGTTCTAGTTAGCTTATTTCTAAGTGCTTATTTCAATTCAGTTAACACCGCAGCTTACCATTCTCACACATAAGCATCTAATTTCTTATTTTTCATAGATTAAGATTTTCATTTTAGCATTTTCATGAGTTTTTCATAATTTTTGGTCACGGTTCACTATTTTTCTTTATTAAATTCAGTTTTTAGGCATTTTTAATTAGCTTTAATTGCAATTAATTCAGAAAAAGTTCCAAAAAAATAATTTTTCAATTTTCCCAGTTTAAGAAAAATATAAAAAGCATAAAAAAGATTTTTCCTTATTTTTCCCCTTTTATTTGGTATTTTTCACAATTTAAATTAGATTAAAATAGTTTTAAATTAGTAGAAAATAGAAAAATAATCTGAAAATTACAAAAATAGTTTTGAAAAGTCTCTTATAGTATTTTAGATTTTATAAAAATAGTTTCATATTTTTCCCCTTAATTCTCATAAATTTTAGTATTTTAATTTAGTTTAAAAGGTTAAAAACTAGTTTTTAATTTTAATAAATCCAGAAAATTCCTAAAAAAATAGTTTTAATTCATAAATAGTTTTCTAATATCATTTTTAGAATAAAAGTAATTTTAGGTTATTTTTAGGATTTAGAATAGACGTAGTTGCATTTTTATTACGTTTCTTTTAATACGTTTTAGTATAAATCGCGTATTTAGGATTTCCCGTAGTGTAATTTCCCTTTTATGCTTTCCTTATCCCGTAGTTTAGATATTATCATTTTACTCCCTTCTCTTATTCAAATCACAAAATTCGGGACGTGAGTTGGAAATTCCATTCAACCCTCGTTCGGAACGATCTCGGTGCTCAAACCTAACACGTTTGAGTTACCCGTATACTACACTTCTCATCTATTATTGATCAGTGTCCGAGCCGTTTTAAGTTTCTTACGGTTAGTCATTCACAAGTGGCTAGCTTGTGTGAGTAAACTTGACGTGTTTTGGTCCTGCATATCAATGTAACTTTTCCAGAATTTTTTTTTCAGAAAATCGCAGATCAGTTTTTGTCAGGATAACCGACGGCCAGATCGCAAATGACGGCGTCAGGAAGGAGTAAAACAACAGACATTACTTTTCTTGTTTTCTGTGCTACTTATAAAATTTTTGGAATTTTCCAGGTCTTAATTTTCCAGAAATTCTGTAAACATCCATTCCACAAGCATTATATCCTAGTTTAGTCGAGTCTTATATATATTATTACACGATTTTACTGAAGGTTTCGTTTGTTTTTCTTCAAGTGTGCATGTTTAATTTATCAAGAAGAAGTTACATAAGATTGGAAGGAGTTTTTCACGCATACATTCTTCTTGGAAAGGATTTAACCACTACTCCACACACGGATCCTACCGAGCTAATCAGGGGAGTATTAGTTTCTTTCGTTTTTTCATTACCTTCCATTATCATAACTTTGATACTTTCGGGGAACATTGGGGACAGTGTTCAGTTTAAGTGTAGGGAGGGAAAATAAAACGGGAACTTTGAAACTATGCTTATCCTTGATTATTTGCTTTGTCCAATTGTATTTGTGTAACAAACCATGAGAAAATGTCGGTTAGGGTAATTTTGGCACCAAATTTAAAATTTTTCATGACAAGTAGGAGTGGGCCATTAGTCTTAACAAAAGCATCTCACGGATAGGAAGTTGCATGACTAGCACAAAAACCCTTTACCACCTAAATTCCACCAAAAATGTAAGGATCGCCCTTAGATTAGTAGGAATTAAAGCATTCATCTTTAATGCTTAGAGTGTGAACCGGTAGTATAATAGATTCTATAACTTGTTTTGTGATGCATCCCGAGATCGCTAGTAAGACTACACTTGTGTAGTTAGGAATAACTAAATGATAAGAGGCGTTAGGATAACCCCTGTTTGATACCCGTAATATAATTACTTCTTCCACCTCGGTTGAGTAATTCCCCACACCCTTTGCGTTGTACTCATCTTTAGTACACGATACCCTAGTTAACCCCTCAGAGCCTATCCTTTTCGCGGTTCTCGTGATGTTTTGGTTTTTCCAAAATATCAATGAAGAGCATTGTTTACACGCCACCCCCAAATGTACACCCAAATCGCCTTAGCCTACCTTGTATGCACTCACTTTTAGTGCATTATTGTTATCACCCTAAACCCTTAGTTCAATTATCTAGTTGCTTGCATGAGTTGCTAAGTCGAGTCATATCCTTTGTACACAGTTTTGGGACGATTTGGACTCATGGGAAAAAGTTAGTTTAATGACTGGAATGGAACGTTAAATTCCCTTATTCGCGTAATAATATACCCCAAGTGTTTTGATCTTTTCGATTCGGGTCAAATTAGTGTTAGAGTAATAAAAACTAAAGTGTAGGGATGTGCCTATAAATCCCTATCATTTTGATGTTACCGTAGAGGATGGTAGAGTAAAAGTGTATGAACCAAAAAAAAAAAAATCGAAAAAAATAGAAAAAGAGAAAAAGAAAAAAAAATAGAGTGTTAAAAAAAATACGGGCTACCATCCTACATCTATCTTTTAATTTATGTTTGTTTGTTTCAGTTATCTAGAGTTTAGAGTGTCGAGTCTTGGCTTAGCAACGCCATTCTTCGTATGCTTGTAACATAGAGATTTTTGACTTGCCACCACTAAATAGCCTATCCCACCAAACCCTTTGTTTCCCTACCGTAAGCCTAACGTTACAACCCTTTAAAAGACCTCTTTGATAGTCTTTCCTAGGTGCTTATGCCAAAGCGATGGAGGTTTGATCTATTCTCAAGCCTATGGTAATCTATGTACTAGGACCGGTCAATGAGTGTTTATCTTCCATTTCCAACTTGATATATTTCATATACACCCGAGAGATGTGAGTATCCAAACACCCCATGTGAGGTGCTAGTATGTAATTTCCGTGCTTGTTATGACTTTTGCGGGGCTTATATGTGTTGTGGACTGTTTTAAACCAATGCTTCATGACCCCTAACTTATAAATTAATTGGCTAAAAGAACATTTGCTTGAGGACAAGCAAATACCAAGTGTAGGGATATTTGATAAGGTTTTAAAATGTACCTTTTGAGGGGTCGTTTAAGCCCTTATTTAATCACTTTTGTATCCGTTATTACTTAATATCGTTCCTTTTTACTTTTTAGGTCTCTTGAAGGCAAATTGCTGTAATGACACTTATTTGGACGAAAAGGCGCGGATATACGAAGAAAATGGCCAAAGTCAAGAATCGAGACACTCAAGCTGCTGAAATACAAGGTGACAGCGTCACTGCTTAATTGCGACGCCGTCGGAGCATTTTGTGACGGCACAGAAGCCAAATTTCTTATTTTCAAGTGACGGTGTCAGGATTTAAAAGAGTAGGCCGTCGCAACTCGGACGGCCTATATTTGATCCAGAAGGCGTCAGAGACTGAAGGGGACGGCGTCACAAGCACAAGGTGACGCCGTCGCGAGACTAACGTGGCCAAGACGAAACCCTAATGACGGCGACTCGACGGCGTCACAACTCATAAGGTGACGCCGTCGCACTTGTAATATTATATATAGAATCCGAATTTTTCAGTTTTAGTGTGTAGTCTTTTGGAGTAAAAACCTAAACCGAACCAAGGCTGTCTTGCACAGTATTTTAGGGTTCCAAACCCTAATTTACATCAAGATAAGTGTTTTACTTCATTAATTCAATTATGTCTTTGATTATTTGTGTGTTTGCTTGCATGTTCTCCATGTCCGGCTAATTTACTTGTGTGTTTGCTTAGGGAAGATGAAACTTAATTATTGAATATTGATTGGTTGTCTCTTGTCTTAATTGTTTAATGATCTAGTAATGCGATAGGTCATTCGTTGTGTAATTAATGCTTGATTAATCTTTGTGAACCTTAGACTATAACACCTAGAGCGGTTGTAGGATAAACCACCCAAAGAGTGCCTTAGAGTTAGAGTTTGTAATTTCTAGAGGTTATTGTAGACGAGACCCTTTGGTAAGTTCAAAGAGTTAGGGATAAACGCATACCTGATTCGCTCCGAACCGTCAAGTTTAATCACTCAAACCGACCACTTGTGAATGGCCGACCGTAACAAACTTAAAACAGCTCAGAAGCAAATGCAATGAAGATCTAGAGGAGTATAGTGTTTCCCCACGTCGTTATGTCCCAACGGGCTGTGCGAGAATAGTCAAACGTGTAGTGATCGAGAGGATTTGAACGGAAAAGGATTGTGATTGATTTATACTAAAGAAAGAGTACATAAACTACAGGGGCTTAAATGCAAATTAAAGAAAATTAAAAAGATAAAAAAAAATATTAAATAAACGCTATCACTATATTTAAACTGATGTTTTTGATTTTTCTTTTATAAAACTTAAATTAAAAACTACGTGACGTACAAAAGAAAATGTAAACTGAAGCAATATTAGTCCTAAAAATATGAAAATGATATTTTTATAAACCTAATGATAAAAGAAAATTTATAGAAAAAGAAAATTATTTTTAACACTATTTATCTAATTATTATTAATTAAAAACTATTTTTAACTATTTAATAATATCCTAAAATACAAGAAAATATGAAATAAAGCTTGAAAAATGAAATTATGACTTAGAAAAATCTAAAATAACTAAAAAGAATTTTCAAAACTATTTTTATATTTTTCTGATTATTTTTCTATTTTTTATGAATTTTAAACTATTTAAAACTACTTAAATTGCTTAAAAATACAAATTTAATTAAGAAAAATCTGGAAAAATATTTTTTTTGACTTTTTATATTTATCTTAACCTAAAAAAAATGAAAACTTATTTTTTTGAAACTTTTCTGAATTAATTGTATTAAAAGCTATTAAAAAATGCTTAAAAACTGTTTTAAATTAAGAAAAATAGCAAACTGACTTAGAAAAAATATGAAAAATTCAGAAAAAGTCTAATTTAATATACTGAATCTGAGAAAAATATAAAAACATGGACTTGTGTGTAAGAAAATGAGACTGCAAGGCAAGTGCTTATAAATAAGCACTTGAAATAAGCCAAATGAGCACAACAAGTTACCAAACTGAAACAGAAGCAATAATATGTTAAAACTACTCAAATACAACTAATATCAACTACTCTTAACCTCTGAAATGCAAGCTTAAACAGATTTGGTGTTTTGGCTTAAAAGCCAAAACAGATTTCTATGCCTACTTTGCAGCTTAAGCACAAGTTTCTCAATAAGCTGGATGTCAAAAACAGAAGTTGGAACTTGAAGTTGACCTGGTTGGCTAGTTGTAAACCAAAGATGAGCCTTGGGAAAGCTCTTATGAGCTTTTGCCAAGCTCTGCAAGACCCTGTCACCACTGGTTGTCCAGTGCACAGGGCAGTCTTTCAAAATAGGACTCAAATCAAACTAAAAAATAAGCACTTAAAAAGCTAATTAAAAGTAAACTCATATTTTTCTATTTAATATGAGCAGCTATATTTGAATATTCCAAAGGCTTATGAGCTAAATCCTAGTATAAAACACACAATAAAATTCTTTAGTTTATTCAAAAACTGCAATTAGGGACATTTTGACTTTTTTGATTTTCAAAACAGTTTGACTTTTATGAACTTTGAAACTAATTTAAGGACTGAATTTGATGTTTTATGTTAAATGAAACCTAATGCAAGCCATATCTATGTATTCTAAACACTGAACAAGTTTTGGATTTCACAAAATCTCAACAGACATGAGATTAAGACAGGTTCAAGGGTGATGTTGACTTTGGACTAATGTAGGTGCAATATTAAGACTTGGATGAGTATAATTGAGCTAAACAAGCTTAGAATAACAAACTTCAACCACTGAGCAAACCTCAAATATAGTTTAACCAACTAATCCAAACACCCTTTTAATAACTGATTTGCAAATTATACTAACCTAACTACTGATCTAGCCTGCATTTTTGACTAAACTGAGTTAAGGAATCTTGATTACCACTAAATGAACAAGTTTGAACTGTTTATAACCACAAATACAAGTTATGCAATGAAACTTGAAAATCACTTACAACTGGTTCTATCCACAGTGGATTGCCAAAGAACACAGGATCCACTTATCTATTCTAAACCATAAAACAACTCAATACCACCCCAAATCCATGCTCTGCATCACCATTATCCATTTCCAAAACCAAATGAGCTTCAGTTGACTTTTGTTGACCAAACATGAGAATTGCTTGAAACTGTAATGTAAGCTTATCAAAAGCTATAAAGAGCTTAAGTAAGCTTAGTTGAATGAGAAAATAAGCTTTTGGAAGCTTTAATATAAGAACATGAGTTTGAAATTTGCAACAGTAAACCTTAAAAACATGAAACTTTAACACAACTTGAATTAACACTTGAAAATAGTCTTAATACACTAGAATAACTTACTTTGATACAATTCAACTTGAAATTACAACATTTGACTTAAACTATAACATTTAACTTAAAAACGACATACATTTGAATATAAAAACTAACTACTAAGCTATTCCTTGCTTATCTTCCTCTTTTTATACTTCAAATGGCTTACTCTCTCTCCTCTGATCACTTCCCATCAATAATTAGGACCATTGGATTACTAGAGCCATTTTTGGCCGTTTGATCAATTTGGCGGGAAAAGGCTATTTTGACTGTGGGCTCTGAACTAGCAAGTAGGGGGGGTGGATAGGTGTGATGATGAGGGGGGTTGAGGGGTGAGAGGATAAGGTGAGAGGTGGATGGGAGAGGTGTTGCAGAGGAGCAGGCAAGTGGTGGGAGGACAGGGATAAGCCAGTGGCGGGATTTGACTTAGTTTGACCAGGGGTCCAAAAAGGGGAGGGGTCACAGGTTATTGGCAAGGGTCACAATGGGTAAAGGGCAGGGGTCAAAATGGTTTTATGGCTTGGTTTAATATTAATGATAAGGACCAAATTTGTAATTCTGCCAAACTAGAGGGACCATTTCTGCCATTATTCCAAAGTTGTCACAAGGACCAAAACTGACAAGTTCTAATAGTACAAGGACTAGTTTTGACATTTTCAAATTCCCAAGGACTATTTTTGCCAAATTTCAAAGTTTAGGGACCTAAGTTGTAAATTTGCAATTTTAAATCTCAAGGACTAATTTTGACAACTCATGAATCCCTAGGGACTTGAAATGATATTTTTCTTTATTTTGTTTTACCAGGGACTGTTTTTGACAACTTTTGAAACTTGGGGGACTAAAACTGCCAATTATGCAAACTTGATACGTTTTTCACCAGATTTTGATATTTTTGCATTTAAAACACATAAAACACTTATTTGTGATATTTTTATCATTTTGATGCATTTCTGAGTGTTTTCAGATGTTTTTACAGTTTAAATGGTACAAAAATGATGAGTATTTAGACACTCATCAATACCCTACGACTTTAGACACACAACGCGATTAAGAATAAGGACGTGACAATTCAACCATCAATAGGAGATAATTAAGGAGTAATAAAACCTAAGTAAACACATCTTTAAACTATCATACGAGCACACAATAATTAGACATAGACTACATACACCTTAGATTAGATAATTAGACAAGTAGAGTAATCGGTAGAAATACCAACCCCCAAATCCAAACCCCGAGATTCGTACCTTTCCATTTTCTAAAAAACATAAAAAGATAAAAAATAATCTTCCTCAACCCCAACCTTAGCGTAGTAACTTCTCACTAGCATTCCTATTCCCCTAGAGAACGATATCAATACCCGTGGCTTACCCTAATACTACACTACAACGATTAGGTTCACTGCCTAAGGTGTTATAAAACTTGCTCGAAGAAAAGGAAGTTCCTTTGACCCCGAACGACGCGTGTAGCGTTATCAAGTTTTTGGCGCCGCTGGAATAGAATACCTAGTTAGTAGTCCAACCCGTTTAGGTTTCTTTGCTTGATTCCTATCAAGTAAATTTTTTCTTATTTTTAGCTTCCTCGTAGTCTATCCCCCTTCTTCGTGACCTTTGTTCGTAATCCCATCACTTTTCATCATTGAAGGTGATAACCACCCACCATTCATCAACCCACTACCAATTGACCCGCCAAGAGCCCGTACTCTTGGTGAATACTCGAGACCAAGCCACCTAGGCTATAGGAACACCATTGAGCTTCCCGACCAAGCCCAAACTACGGCCCTGCGATCCGACACCATCCGGTTGGTGCAAAACGGATGTCCATTCCATGGACTTCGTTCCGAAGATCCAAATCAGCATCCATGGGATTTCCTTAAAATTTTCGATTCCATTGACCTTGATGCTACTACTCGGGAGACCACGCGTCTGCGTCTCTTCCAATTCTCTCTACGGGACCAAGCTAGTAATTGGCTTGAGCGACTTCCCGCCGGCTCCATCTCAAGTTGGGATGATCTCACTTCTCGCTTCCTTGCTCAATTTTTCCCACCGGGAAGAACCACTAAACTTAGGAATGACATCTTGATGTTCCAACAACATCAAGGTGAATCTCTCTACGAAGCATGGACCCGATTCAAGGACTTACTTCATAAAGTCCCTCATCACGGCATTGATCTTTGGCTCCAAGTCCAAATCTTTTATGATCATGTCAATTTCCCCACAAAGCAACCCATTGACCAAGCGGCCGGTGGAAAACTTAGTGATCTCACCGCTGAAGAATCATGGGGCATAATAGAGGACCTTGCCCTCTATGACAACGAAAGTTGGAATGACCCCCGTGAGTTGCCCAAAACCGTTAAGGAAATCTCCTTGCCTCCTATTGACTCACAATCTTCCGATCGTAGGATGATCGAGCTTGAAGATCAAGTAAAATTCCTAATGAGCTCTTACAAAAATCCTAGGTCTTCACGTCATGTGAACAAAGTTTCTTCCTCGTGTGAGCCGTATAGTGGTCCTCATAACACGCGTACTTGCACCCGATCCCCCGAACATGCTTCCGTTGACTACGCATCCTCGCGTACTAATGGAACGGGAGGAAGATTCCCTACAATACTCGGACCTAGAAATTTCAATGAAACCCGAGAAGCATGGAAGGGCAAGCCCGACTTCTATTGGGGACAAACCAAAGAATTCACATCCAATGAGTGCCTTAGAGTTAGAGTTTATAATTTCTAGAGGTTATTGTAGACGAGACCCTTTGGTAAGTTCAAAGAGTTAGGGATAAATGCATACCCTACGACTTTAGACACACAACGCGATTAAGAATAAGGACGTGACAATTCAACCATCAATAGGAGATAATTAAGGAGTAATAAAACCTAAGTAAACACATCTTTAAACTATCATACGAGCACACAATAATTAGACATAGACTACATACACCTTAGATTAGATAATTAGACAAGTAGAGTAATCGGTAGAAATACCAACCCCCAAATCCGAACCCCGAGATTCGTACCTTTCCATTTTCTAAAAAAGATAAAAAGATAAAAAATAATCTTCCTCAACCCCAACCTTAGCGTAGTAACTTCTCACTAGCATTCCTATTCCCCTAGAGAACGATATCAATACCCGTGGCTTACCCTAATACTACACTACAACGATTAGGTTCACTGCCTAAGGTGTTATAAAACTTGCTCGAAGAAAAGGAAGTTCCTTTGACCCCGAACGACGCGTGTAGCGTTATCAGTAGGGAATTCGATAATGAAGTGCAATTCGGAGCTTTTTGTGACGCTTATGGTATTACTCACAACTTCTCGGCTCCACGCACTCCACAATCGAATGGGGTAGTAGAAAGAAAGAATAGAACCCTACAAGAAATGAGTCGAACCATGCTTAATGAACAATCCATACCTCAAAAGTTTTGGTGTAATGCCGTTGATACTTCAACGTACATACTCAATCGAGTCTTAATTAGACCAATCTTAGGAAAAACTCCATATGAGTTACTTCGAGGCAAAAAGCCTACGTTAAATCACGTTAGAGTCTTTGGTAGTAAATGTTTTATTCTTAACACTAAAGATTACCTTACAAAATTTGATCCTAAATCAACCGAAGGTATCTTTTTAGGTTACTCGCCAAATAGCAAAGCTTACGTCATATTAAACAAAGAAACAATGAAGGTAGAAGAGTCATTAAATATAAAATTTGATGAAAGTCCACCCAAACCCTCTCCACCTCTTGTCGATGACGAGATTATAGAAAGTGAAGCTATAGTAATAAAGAAAAAGATAAGTGAAGAAGAAGAACCTCTAAGTGATGAAATAATAAACATTAAAGAGTCCAAAAATCACCCCGTAGATAAAGTCATAGGAAAACTAAACGAACGAACATTAAGGTCTCAAGTTCAAAACCAAAGTAGCTTGTTTTGTTTCGTTTCAACCTTAGAACCTAAGAATACATAAGAAGCCATAAAAGATGAGAGTTGGGTAATGGCTATGCAAGAAGAACTAAATCAATTTGTTTCTAATGATGTTTGGACACTTGTCCCTCCACCTAGTAATCAAACCATAATAGGAACCAAATGGGTTTATAAAAACAAATTAGATGCAAACGGAGTAGTGTCTAGGAACAAGGCTAGACTCGTGGCTCAAGGGTATAACCAACAAGAGGGAATAGACTTTGATGAGACCTACGCCCCCGTGGCTAGATTAGAGTCTATAAGAATACTTCTTGCGTATGCTTGTGCTAATGATCTAAAGATTTATCAAATGAATGTCAAAAGCGCTTTTCGAAATGGTTTCATTAATGAAGAAGTATATGTAGCTCAACCTTCTGGCTTCATTGATTTTGAAAAACCCAAACATGTGTATAAATTAAAGAAAGTCCTTTACGGTCTTAAACAAGCTCCAAAAGCTTGGTATGATAGACTCAAGTCATTTCTAGTTAAACACAACTATACCATGGGGTTAGTTGACAACACACTTTTTACTAAGAAAAGAGAGTCACATATAATCATAGTACAAATATATGTAGATGATATTATATTCGGATCCACTTGTCAAGACATGTGTGATGATTTCTCTAAGATCATGCATGACGAGTTCGAGATGAGTATGATGGGAGAACTTAGTTTCTTTCTTGGTCTACAAATAAAACAAGTAGAAGATTGTATCTTCTTCAATCAATCTAAATACATCAAGGAGATGTTAAAGAAATTCGGTCTAGAAGAGTCGAAACCAATTAGGACTCCAATGTCATCCGACACCAAACTCACAAAAGATGAAGACGGTGAATCCGTATATAATACTAAATATCGTGGCATGATAGGTAGTCTTCTCTACCTCACGGCAAGTAGGCTGGATATCATGTTTAGTGTTTGCTTATGTGCTAGGTTTCAAGAAGACCCTAAAACATCACACCTAGAAGCCGTAAAAAGGATATTTAGATATATTAAGGGTACAACACAATTATGATTATGGCATCCTACGGGCACGGGAGTAGAAACAATTGTATATGTAGATTCTGACAATGCAGGTGATTACGTTGATAGAAAAAGTACAAGTGGGGTATGTACTTTTATGGGATGTTGCTTAACATCTTGGTTTTTTAAGAAACAAACGGCACTTGCAATATCAACAACCGAAGCCGAGTACGTCTCCGCCGGCAAAGCATGCCAACAAGCACTATGGATGAAACAAGCGTTAGTCAACTACGACATCCATCTAAGCGACATAGCCATCCTATGTGACAACAAAGGTGCCATCGACTTAAGCAAGAATCCGGTATTGCATTCTCGCACAAAGCATATAGAGATTCGTCATCACTTCCTAAGAGACAATGTTCAAAAAGGGAACATCTCTATTGAGAAGGTAACATCCGAAGACAACATAGCCGACGTCCTCACCAAACCGTTGAAGCGGGAACAATTCAACCTACTTCGTCTTGGTCTTGGTCTAATGGAACAAACGTCGTAGCTTATTTGACTCTACAAGGTATGTAAACACTAGCCTTCTTCTTTCTGAGTCTAGGATTTCTATTTCATGCACAACTCACAAACAATACGGGAATTTTCAAAACCCAAGATAAGTTTTTCACTTATAGCTTTCTTTTTTTTTTCAATACACATTTTCAAAGAAAATTTCTTTTCAAAATGTTTTCTAAAAGGATGATACCTTCCCGTATTAATTTCATAAAAGAAATTTCTCACGACTAGGACAAATCGCTTTTTCATTATTAATACAAAGTAAACACCCGTTTTCATTGCATCTCATGTCTTTTGAATGCTAAAGGGGACACATAACTAATATGTGTTTTCGGGTACATTCATTTAAGCAACAATGAATTAGGAGCATTGATAACACAAAATTACGTACTCATGTACTAACTATGTGTTTTCGGGTTATCTCAATAGGATGCTTTTCTACTTCTAGTTTATTTTTCTTTTTCTTTTTAGGAGTCGAGATAACCGTAACTCCAAATAGTTTGCATATAGGCACACAATAGGCAAAATGTTTTCACTTTTGTGCTGCCTGGATCACTAGACCCACGGATCCCAGCCTTCATCTGGACGGATCCTCAAGGAAGGATCCGTGGGATTCATGAAACAGAAGCTGTTTTCACCTTCTATTTTGTCTACTTTGGATGAAAAATCCTCATTTGTTTCATTTTTGGAGTATGCTCTTTAATGCTTGTGTTCTCATGATCACATGCCTTGAATTCATATCTAATCATTAGATTTTAATCAACATTTTGGTCAAGCATTCATTACAATTCTTTGTTTTTCTATATATAGAACTCCCAAAATGCTTGCATAATCCATCTCATCTTCACATACACAATACACCATGTCTTCCAAAAGCCCTTTAGATCAATCACCTAGTACAAACAATCATCTTCATGATACCCAAACCTTTGTACTACCACCATCCAAAATACCACAATCAAACTCTAGGATATCCGCACGGATTAGTATCCGATCTTGTTGCTTAGCAAAACCAACCTCAAATGGTTCATCCTCAACAAATAACTCACCACAAGATGCTTCCATTATAGCACCCCCTCATCACCAACAAGTACACCAACTTCATCACCACCTAAAGTCACTCTTTTAGAACTCCTTAAGACTCCAACAAGATCTAAACAACCTAAACAAAAAGAAATAGTCTTTTCAACACCCCCCACATCTCCAAATACTATTTTTCAAGATCTTGAAACATCACCACCATTAGCTCCCATTAAACTACAAGAACATCTAGGTTCTTATCCACCACCACTTCCAAACATTCCGGACTTTGATCCATATTTTCCTATTTTTCCACCACAACTTCCGCAACTTACAAACCAAAACCACCCGGAAGATTTCCGCACTCATTACCAACATCACTTACATTGTGAACATTGCCAATCCACTAGGGAAATTGCAATAGAAGTTAGGGAAGAAATGCGATTCATACTCAACCTCATCCTTGATCGCATCAATACCATCACTCATCAAAACATCAATCCATAAACCTTATGCAAGCATGGAAGGAATCACTACTACTATTTTCTATTTCTTGTACCTTTTCTTTTGAAGTCATTTTCAAGAACAAGTCTTGTTCTTATTTTTACATGCTTGTAGTTGGCATAAATACCACTACACTTTGTTGTTTTATTACAAGGCCTTGTTTACATGCCTTGGCTCCCAATCTTGATTCTCGGCATTCACAAGATTATTTAAGCATGTTACTAACCTTTCTTATTGTAGGATTCTTATTTTTCTTCACTTGACGCCCCAAACAAGGGGGAGCTACCGTCAAGGGGGAGTTAGCAATACGTGGACTAATTTTTCCACACTTTTATGTTTATTTCTTCCAAGGGTTAACTTTTTGTTTCTACAAAAAAGGGGAGAAGAAGTAAAACTTAGGGGCTTTCAAAACTTACATCTATTCTTAAGTTTTACTCATCATAACATTATGTTTTGTCATCAACAAAAAGGGGGAGATTGTTAATACAAATAAACCGTAAAAACGTTTATTAATATTTTGCGATCTCTTTGTGTTTTGTTGATCACAAATATAATGTTATCTTAAGTATAATTATAATGATACATGTTATTTTTGTAAAGCATTTACATATAGCCATTTAAATACAAAAATATAATAATTAAGCATTTGTTGTAATAGTTTATTAGGATGGGTAAAAACCATAACCCATGGACCATAACCCATGGATCTTAACCCATACCCAAGTAGACTAGATACAATGTATACTTAGATACATTGAATCTAAAGAAAACCCATGGACCAACCCATAACCAAAAAACCCATGGGGAAAGAGGAGCGTTCCACGGATCCCTAGGATTACACTAGACGGATCCCAAGTGGAAGGGATTCGTGGGATCCGGGGAACAGTGAAGAATTTTGCCTATAAATAGAGAGCCATTTCTTCATTCTAACTCACCCCTCTTCTTACTAAATCTCTCATACACTCTCATTATCTTCTAACATATAGATCACTTGATCTAGAGAGTTGTTCTTCTTTCTTTCTATTTGTGATCCTCATATAGGTCCTTCTCTAAGGCGAGATCACGAGCATTCTACAAGTCATCCAAGCAAGGGGTCCTTGATTGATTTGTCACTCTGCAAGATTTTTGTAGCAAAGATCTTGTATTTGATATTTCACATATTTGTTGTGTAATAGTCGTGTTGGTTTGGTCCACCGTGCTACGGACTCGGTATTTAGCTTTGTACCGGAAAAAGTGTAAGCAACGTTGTGAAGGCTTCTCCGCCAAGTGAAGGAGTTTGTTGACATAGTGCTTGAACTCTCGAGTAGGTGACTCGGGGAGTGGAGTAGGGCAAGGAAGGTGTCCTTGTAGCCGAACCACTATAAATTGGTTGTGTCATTTCTATCCCTTAACTTTACTTAACTTGCTTACTTTATCATTAGATCTATGCTTCTCTACATCCACAAGATCTCACATATTAACGAATCTAAAGTTTTTGAAAACTAACTTAAAATCGGCAAAACTATTCAAACCCCCCTTCTAGTTTTCCACATGCTGCATTTCCAAGAGATGTATAGTGTCTACTGGTCCCATTTCTAGATCATGGGCCTGGCAAAAGCCCCTTCGTGGTGGGCCTGAGACTGATCAGTATAACAACCTACTGGTCCTCCTTAATGACTTTAACCCTTCATCAGATGCTGATATATGGGACTATGTTCTTCACAACTCAAGAATCTTCTCTGTTTCATCTATCAGGAAAAGGATAGATGCAAATATCCTCCCATATAGTGATAACTTTAATCGGATTAGATGGAACAGATTACTTCCAATTAAAGTCAAGATCCATCCATGGATGCTTGGTCTAAGAGGTGTAATCTAAATGCTCGTGGGATTGACATTAATTCGACTTGTTATCCGGTGTGCAATGAAGGCCAATAAACTCCCTGTCACTTATTCATCAAGAAAAATGATAGAGAGGCCTAAAATATGTGACTAATTGTGTGCCTAATAGATGTGGCAATAAATTATTGGTTTGTGAAGAAGTGGGTCCTCATGCTGTCCCCAATTGGATGCTGACATATCATTCATCAAATGTTCAGTAGTGGTTGACTTATGGAATATGGTTTCGGCTTGGTGGGGTGTGGTGATTTTCCGAAAGATATTCATAGTCTTTTAGCTTCGGGTGATAATGTCAATTTCAACAATACATTAAAATCTTGTTTCGATGTTGTTGTTCAAAGGACAACTTGGATCATTTGGAGATATAGAAATCGGATATGTTTCGACCTCAACCCTCCTCGGAAAGACATTCTCGGTGAAGACATCAAGGTGCTATCCCACTGTTGGATGTTACATAGAAATAGGAAATTAAATCCCTTGTGGTTAGATTGGGTTTTCGATCCTATCAAAGCTTGTAAAAACTTGTTGCAAGTTTGTTCTCTAGCTCCTTGCTAGTTTCTATAATACTTCCGCCGTTCAAAAAAGAAAAAAGAGAAAAAAAAAGAAGCAAATCCTGGAACATTGTTTAGCATTCGGTTACGCAGTACCCCTACAAAAGCATCTACCATAACACAAGTTTAACTTGATGATCAATAAGAATATAGATACCTTTCTATGGGTCAAATTCTTAGTCACGTCCTTTATATTCTGATAACACTGTTTACAAGTTTTACTTGCGTCAAGTGCCAGTCAATTAAGTTATTTCTAAGAAAGACTATTCATCAATAAAGATCAGTACGTCTAAAAGAAATCGAATACCAAAATTGCCAAAATGACAGGTACAAATACAATGTTATTTTCCACATGATTCCGCGGCACCATGACATAGATAAAAATAGTGGAATAAAGAAGACAGCGAGTGAAGGTACCTGGCAGTAGATCTTTGGCGAATCGTTATTGAAAGAGATGCATGTGTAATATATAAAGGAACAAAATATGTATGCGTATAACTAGAAAAACAAATATCCTTTTTCAGATTTGCTAAAAGTAGGATGAATAGGTACGAATTTGGATGTGTTGGAAAATATGAAAATATATTTGTCAAACTTATGAAGCTTCAGGGGTTTTTTGGTAACTTTTATTAGTTATATTTTCTAATAACTAATGTTTGTTCCAGTTTGGTTAGTTTCTTATTGTGCAGGGTCTAAAGTTGAAATATTCTGGCTATATAAAGACTGGATATCAGCTAGGGTTTCATTACGTTTTTCTCTCTCAAGTTTTCACCTAAAAGAGTTGTTACAGTTTCTTTGGTTTCTGGTTTAGATAATCTTGATCTTGTATTGAGTTTGGTTTGTTGATTTAGTGAGTGAGTTTGTATTGCTGTTACACCTTGTAGAGGGATAACAGATTTGTGGTTGTATTGTTCTTGGTAAGCATCCGATTGGGGACTTATCTTCAGTGTTTATTGTTATAATAAAAGTATCACCAAGGGGTGGTTGGTTGGGTGATTAGTAATCGTGTGTTTTGGTACCATTTTAACATGGTATCAGAGCCCTAGGTTCTGATCTGTTGTTTCGATTGGTTTCTTGTGGTTCTTGACGACTCAATTGGTGATTCTTGGGTTGATTGAATTTTAGGGTTTTTTCTTGAAACCCTAGAATTTGGGGGTTTTTTATTCTGGTTTGTTTCTGAGAAATTAAAGTTGTTTGGAGGGTTATTCTGGTGCTAATTTGTGATTCTTGGTTGATTTTTTCTTGAAACCCTAAATTTTTTGATTTGGGGATTCTTGGAGCTCTTGTGATCTGGGGTGTTCTTGGCCTGGTTCTTGGTTAATTCCGCTGCGTATTCTTATTAGCGCTGTAAGTAAACCTTCTTCTCTTAAGTTTAACTGGTTTAGAGTCTAGGGGGTGCAAACAGGTTGGTTAACTTCTTGATCTGCCACCGTGAGTGGTACGAATACCTGCTCTGGCCAACCTTAGTTCTCTGGGCTTTATCCAAGTTAGTCTTGGGTGTGAGTTTATAGTTTTAGGGTTTTTTAGTTTTGTTTTTGTTGTGTCTAAGTCGCTGGTGGATAGGATTTGGGCAGTCTTGGAAGTTGAGTTTGTTTGGGTTGATTGTTAGTTGTTATCTGTTGTTTGTTTGGTTTGTTTAGTCTGTTTTTTTGTTGTTTGACTGTTTCTTGTTTGGTTCTGGTTATTTCTTTGTATTGTTATTATGGCTATTATGATCAGTAGTTTAGATCAGAGCAACCCTCTGCATCTCCATCCAAATGACTCTAATTGTGCTTCTATTGTTACTCTTAAACTAACTGGTGTTGAAAATTATCGAATATGGGCTAGTTCTATAAAGTTGGCTATTCAGATTAAAAATAAAATGGGTTTTTTGGATGGTTCATGCACTAGGGTTGCTTATGCTGCTAGTCCTCTATTAGAAGCCCAATGGGATAGATGTAATGTTGTTGTGTTAAATTGGTTGTTAACATCTTTGTCTCAAGATGTTTATCTTGGTCATGTTTTTTCTGATAATGCTTCTGTTGTTTGGAAAGATTTAAAAGATACTTATGATAGGATTGATGGGTCTGTTGTGTTTAACTTGCTTCAAAAGATTAATAGCTTTAAGCAGGGTGGTTTGCCTGTATCTGAGTATTATCATAAGCTGAATTCTCTATGGAGAGAATTTGATATTCTGACTAAGTTGCCTGATTGTACCTGTGAGGCTAGACAAGAATTAACTGATCATAGCAAGTTGTTGAAGTTAATGCAGTTTCTTATGGGTCTTGATGACATTTATCAGCCTATAAGAAGTAGTCTGTTAACTAGAGAAATTTTACCTGAGGTTAAGGATGCTTTTGTTATTATTTCTAGAGAGGAGTCCCATAGAGGGATTCCTACTACTACTACTACTACTACTACTACTACTACTACTACTATGAAATCTGAGAAGGCTCAGGTTTCTGCTTTTGTTTCTAGAACTTTTGATAATAAAAATGCTAATTGGAAAAGAAACAGTGGTAATAATAACAGTAGTAATAATAACAGAGGAAATTATGATAATTTGTTGTGCACACATTGTGGGTTAAAAGGGCATACTGTTGAGAGGTGCTTTGAGATCATTGGGTATCCCCCTGGTTTTAAAAAGAATCCTAATCTTAAACCTGCAAACAGTTTTAACAGAAACAATGATCTTAAAGGCACTTCTAATGTGAATAATATGGCTAAGTCTGCTGTTGGAAATTTGTCTTTAAGTAATGAGCAGGTTATGAAGCTTATGAGTCTTATAAATGAAAAATCTGGAATATCTGCTCAGTCCAACATGGCAGGTAGTGCTTCATGTTCCTTTTTTAATGGAAATGTGTTTTTTAATGATCATTTCTATAAGTTTTTTTGTGCCAACTTAAAAGTTAATGGTGTCAGTTATCATCTGGGTTGGATCATTGATTCTGGAGCAAATCAACACTTAACTAATTCTGCTAAAAATATGTTTAATGTGATTGATATTTCTGATTTAAAAATTACTGTTGGTCACCCAAATGGCACCTTAGCTAAAGTTACTCATGTTGGGAATTTGAAATTAAATAATAGTGTTGTTTTGTTTGATGTTTTGGTTGTGCCTGAGTATTGTGTTAGTTTGATGTCTGTTAATAAGCTTATTAAAGATAGTAAACTTAGAGTTGGTTTTGATGAAACTAAGTGTTATATTCAGGATTTGAATCAGCAGAATGTGCTGGGGACTGGTAGTGAATATGGTGGTTTATATTTGTTTGATAAGCCTGCTGATGTGTCTTCTCATGTTGTTAATAGTGAGTTTTTGTCTTGTTTTGTTACTAAAGAAGTTTGGCATAATAGGTTGGGTCATCCTGCTAGCCAGGTTTTGAAATTACTTAAAGGATCTTTGAAATTGTCTAATATTGATCATAATGGTCCTTGTGAGGTTTGTCATAAGGCAAAACAAACAAGAGATCCTTTTCCTATTAGTGAACATAAATCTGTCGTTTTTGGGGAACTTATTCATTTGGATGTTTGGGGTCCTTACAAAGTGGTTAGCAGGGATGGGTATAAGTATTTTTTAACTGTTGTAGATGACTTTACTAGATCTGTTTGGGTGTATATGTTGAAAAGAAAAGATAAAGTGTTTGACATGTTTGTTTCCTTTTATAATATGGTTTTTACTCAGTTTGAAAAAAGAATTAAAGTTGTTAGGTCTGATAATGGCACTGAATTTGTTAATAATAAAATGAATGAGTTTTTTTAATAATAAAGGTATTCTTCATCAAACTAGTTGTGCTTATACACCACAACAGAATGGTATTGCTGAAAGGAAACATAGACATCTATTAAATGTTGCTAGAAGTCTTATGTTTCAGGGGGAATTCCTCTTGTGTTTTGGTCTGAGTGTGTTTTAACAGCTACTTATTTGATTAACAGGTTGCCTTCCTCTGTGTTAAATGGGAAATCTCCTTTTTCTCTTGTGTATGGTAGGGAACCTAGTCTGTCTCATCTTAGGAGTTTTGGGTGTCTGTGTTTTGCTTCTATTTTAAAAGAGTCTGATAAGTTTAATGAAAAATCTGAAAAATGTGTTTTAATTGGTTATGCTAGTGGTAAAAAAGCTTATAAACTTTTGAGTCTTGAAAACATGTCTATTCTTTATTCAAGAGATGTAAAATTTTATGAGACTATTTTTCCTTTAAGAATGAGTCAGAGTGTGACTTCAGAATCTGTTTCTGAGATTACACACTTAAACTTTTTTGATAGTAATGAGTCTGAGTCAAAAACCAAAACTCCTAGTCCCATTCCCAATGATGCAAATTTAGAAAATGTAAATAGAGAGTATGCATCTGTTGGTAGAGAAGGTAGTCCTTCTAGACTTGGTATGGTTGTGAACAATGAACAGAATAGGAGTTCAGAACAGATATCCAGTCCTGTTAGTTCACAGCAACCAAATCTGGAAGTGACCGCAACTCCTTTAGATGATAATATTGAGTCTGAGGGAAACTGTTTCCAGAATACAGATGAGTCTAGGTCCCAAAATGTTTTTCAAAATTTAACAGAGGAAGGTACCAGTAGAAGGTCTTCTAGAGCCTCTAAGTTACCTGCTAAATTGAATGATTATGTTCTTGATAATAAAGTCAGATATGGTATAGGCAAATATGCTAATCATTGTTTGCTTAGTTCTGATAACTACTGTTTTGTGTCTAATCTGAACAAATCTAGTGAGCCTTCTTCTTATTATGAGGCTTCTAAAGATGTTAATTGGGTAGGTGCTATGAATGATGAAATGCATGCTTTATATGAGAATGATACTTGGTCTGAAGTTGATCTTCCTGTTGGAAGAACTCCTATTGCTTCTAAATGGGTTTTTAAGATTAAATATAAAGCTGATGGTGAAATTGATAGATATAAAGCTAGGTTAGTTGCCAAAGGTTGTACTCAAAAAGAAGGTCTTGATTATGATGAGACTTTCAGTCCTGTTGTTAAGATGAGTACTGTTAGATGTCTTATAAGTCTTGTTGTTCAGTATGATTGGAAGTTGTTTCAGTTAGATGTTAACAATGCCTTTCTTTATGGTGATCTGCATGAGGATGTGTATATGCTTCCTCCTCCAGGTTATTATAAAGAAGGTAATACTAAAGTGTGCAAGTTGAAAAAATCTTTATATGGTTTAAAACAAGCTCCTAGACAGTGGAATCATAAACTGTCAGAAGCATTGTTTGAAGATGGTTTTGAACAATCTAAAAATGATCATTCTTTGTTTATAAAGAAAAAGGGGATACAGTAATGTTTCTTCTTGTATATGTTGATGATATGGTCATTTGTGGAAATAGTGAAGTTGAGATTGAAAGGTTTAAGAAGTTTTTTAACAATAAATTCAAGATTAAAGATCTTGGTGAGTTAAAATATTTCTTGGGTATTGAAGTTTTAAAAACTAAAACTGGTTTGTGCTTAAATCAAAGAAAGTATTGTTTAGAACTTTTACATGAGTATGGGTTACTTGCTTGTAGACCTGTTATGACTCCTCTACCTGAGAATGCTGTGTTGAATTTTAAGGAGTCAGAAGGTGATAAGCTGCTAAAAAATATTACCAGTTATCAGAAACTTGTGGGAAAGCTTATATATCTTACTATGACTAGACCTGATATTGCTTATGCTGTTCATTGCTTGAGTCAGTTTATGCATGCACCATTACAGTCTCATTTTAATATTGGGTTAAGAGTTTTAAGATATCTTAAGCTTGCTCCAGGTCATGGAATAAGTTTTAAGAAGAGTGACAAGTTTAATATTGTGGCCTTTTCTGATGCTGATTGGGCTAAGTGTCCTGTTACTAGAAAATCTGTTTCTGGGTATTGTGTTTTTGTTAATGGTAACATTGTTTCATGGAAGAGTAAAAAGCAAAATACTTTGTCTAGATCTTCAGCTGAATACAGATCTATGGCATCTGTTACTTGTGAGATCATGTGGGTGCTTAAGATCTTAAAAGATCTTGAAGTCACAGAAAATTTGTTGCCTGTTATGTTGTGTTGTGATAACAAAGCAGCTATGCAGATTGCTGCAAATCCTGTTATGCATGAAAAAACTAAACATTTTGATATTGATGTGCATCTTATAAGAGAAAAGGTTGCATCTGGTTTGATTCAAACTGTAAAGGTAGATTCTAAAAATCAAACTGCTGATGTGTTGACCAAAGCTCTTGGAACTGCTCAACATGCAGTAATGGTTAAGAAACTTGGAATGGAAAATTTGTTTGCTTCATCAGTTTGAGGGGGGATGTTGGAAAATATGAAAATATATTTGTCAAACTTATGAAGCTTCAGGGGTTTTTTGGTAACTTTTATTAGTTATATTTTCTAATAACTAATGTTTGTTCCAGTTTGGTTAGTTTCTTATTGTGCAGGGTCTAAAGTTGAAATATTCTGGCTATATAAAGACTGGATATCAGCTAGGGTTTAATAACGTTTTTCTCTCTCAAGTTTTCACCTAAAAGAGTTGTTACAGTTTCTTTGGTTTCTGGTTTAGATCGTCTTGATCTTGTATTGAGTTTGGTTTGTTGATTTAGTGAGTGAGTTTGTATTGCTGTTACACCTTGTAGAGGGATAACAGATTTGTGGTTGTATTGTTCTTGGTAAGCATCCGATTGGGGACTTATCTTCAGTGTTTATTGTTATAATAAAAGTATCACCAAGGGGTGGTTGGTTGGGTGATTAGTAATCGTGTGTTTTGGTACCATTTTAACAGGATGTATCAATAACGATGTCACTTGATAAAAATTACAGTAGATCAATGGCACTATTGAAGTTTATATAAAAACTAGTGAGCATCCTATGAAAATCCATTCACGGTTATGATAACATCAACCTTGGAGAGTTTTGCCATTCGAATTAAAAGAAATATACACAAAGATTGAGATTCGTTGGGTATTGTCAAAGGTCTAGAATTTCACATATAAATTTTAAAACGTTAATTATTCTTTTACTCTTTTGTATTAGAATAATAAACATAATTTTGTGAACCACGATCATTGCACCATTTGGATAAATGATCTTCAAAAGCCGGAATTGCTTGAGGGCAAGCAAAACTCAAGTGTGGGGGAATTTGATAATGCTCAATTTGTACACATTTTACTCGCGTTATTTGTGTGTTTGTGCATGTTATTTGATTATATTTGTCAGATGTTGGTGCTTAATAGTGAGAAAAGATGAATTCAGGCTCACGTATGATCAAAACGAAGACAACAACGAGAAAGACGAAGAAATGATGTCAAAACGAGAAGATATGCACGAATGACGATTCTACCCAAAAGAACAACTTCAGGAAGACTTTAAAAGATTAAAGACTCAAGAAACGATTGTTCCCGAGTGAAGAGAAGGAGAAAAAATGAAGAGAAAGAAGTACGGTTGGAGGAAATGGCAACTAAACGAAAAGGGCGAAAGAAGAAAAAATGTGCACAGGAAGTGTACCACCAACCGCCCAAACTGTACCACAAGCCGTGGCTGTACCACCAACCAACTAAACTATACCACGAGCCGTGGGCGTACCACCAACGACCAGCTGAGGACCACGACCCGCCGACTGAGGTACAATTCAGCTGAAAAGTTGCATTTATGATGTTTTTTACTCCCTCATTGATGGAGGCCGATCATTTCATGGACATTACTTCTCTTGAACGCTTTTTCTTGCTAATGAAGGGTTGTTTAAGCATAAATACAACGAGTTAGTCCTAGATATCAAGTGTGTGACATAGGTGATTATCCTACAACCTAGGCTTAGGGGTTGTTTATTTTTCTTCTTAGCTAAAGATTCATGTGGGTCCCATGTCTTTCCAAGTCATTTATTGGGGATGATGTCAATTTTCATCCCTTCTGGATATAGACCAAATAAGGGATTTTTATGGGCCCCACTTAAAAAAGTAATAATATTAAATGGCAGATAGGTCCAATCCCTTAGCTAAGGAAAAAAATAAACAACCCCTTAATCTCCTTACAATCTCTCCCAAAAGACTTGGAACTTTTGCCATTTTCAGTAGGGTACTAAGAGCAATCAAGGAAACATTTGGTACTATTATTTGGGGTGGTTGAAGACATACTAGTTGATTGGAGGCTCAAGGAGTGTTCGAACTTCTTATTTCTTACTCATTTGTAACCATACTTTTGGGTAACTTTATTTACTTTATTATGATGTTGAATAATTTGTGTTTGGAAGATATTTGGTGTTTAACTGAAAGAACCATGGAGTAGTCTTTTCTACTGGCGTGGGAATTATGTGACTTATTATGTGTAGTATTTGGATGATTGTCGAAAGATGAAAACTTTGACTTCTTTATGAGTTTGTTTAAATATTAAAACATGTCAATTGCAACTTGTTAGTAAAACACACGGGATTTAAAGGTTGAAAGAATTTATCTTTTGGTGTATTCTAAACGGTTAGTGCACGAACATGTTTTGTTCTTCGTGATTGACACCCACAACGTTAACTAGTTAAAATGGGCATTTAAATGTTTAATTACGAGCATAGGCCGATAGGATTCGTAAGAACTAATATGGTAATCATGTTTTTACACAAATTGATTTCAAAATGACTTGGTTTTTGATAAAAGTTCATAGGTCAAGAGGGTTTATTATCCAAACGAACAAACGAACGCATATGCATTTTTCATGCTATGACCAATTGACTTGGAAAATGCATGCAAACGATTTTTGTGTCTCGTTGACTCATCTTTTATCCAAACATACCCCTACTACAAATGATGAGAAGCTATTTCTCTCGCAACTACTTTTATTATATTGTTTGTTCGAATTTCAAGTTTTCATTGTATTTATGAGTGTAACAATCCTATTTACTTGTTTTCGTTGCTTTAATTTACACAATTTCACTAAATCTCTTGGGACGACCTCTATTTGCCACAACCCCTACTACAAACGGACGGGCTATACCAGTCCGTATGCGTTGTTAAATAAGATTGGTAATACGAACAAAAAATCAAAAAAGTTACAAAGTTACAAAAAGTGATTTTTGTTCGGCAGCCCACAATTGAGACCGTCGGCTGGGGGACCTCTGTAAAAAAAATATATGTTTTGTTTTGCGATTTTGCGATCTTTTTAGTATTTATGTTTTCTGTGATAGTTGCAAATCTTGTTCTTGTTCTAGTTAGTATTATTTGCTTGAATCAGATAATTTGCCATGTTAGTTGCCTAGTTATATTTATGTTTTGCATTCTTGTTCTTGATAGAATTTTGTGATTCTAGAATTGTTTAGTTATGCTTATTCATGATTTTATTATGTTTATGTGTTACTAGTATTTTAATATTTATGTTTGGATTATCATGCTTATTTGTTTATTTTATTTTATTTTATTTATAGTAGTGTAATATGCTCTTTCATGTAGGGGTGTTCTTGGTATTGGAACCGGACCGAATCGAAACCAAAATCGAAAGAACCGAGAACCGAAAAAAAAGAAAATTTGGAACCGAGAACCATCCCATGTTCTTCGGTCGGTTCCGGTACAGGAATTTTCGGTAATTCCAGACGAGAACCAAAATGTTTAAAGAATTCATTTTTTTCATTGTTGATCATTCATAAAAGGACATGCAATATTAATACAAGCGCATACAAAAAATGTCTCCAACAATACAAGTCATTCTAATAATTTCATTTTTCACATTAACATAAAGAAAACAAAAAATGTCAAAATATAAGTTTATATTTGTCACATACGAAGGTTTAATTTTTGTTCTCATCAGATCGTAACATGATATCACTATCTAATCAATTATGATCATAATAAAAAGGAAAAAATATATTGAAAAAACATACTTTCATATTGGATGAATGATGGTGATGATGATATTTGAATCTTTGAATGATATTAGTAATTGTAAAACAATAAAACCGATAGCTTGGTGTTATTTGAAATGGAGTAAAGGTTAAGGTTTTTAGGTTTTAGATTTTTTTTCTTACAGTTTACGAATGGGCTAGTTTTTTTCTATTTCCTTAAAAGGCTGCATGTACACAATGTACCAAAGAAACCGTATAGCCGGAAATAGAGAGAGATGTGATTAGATTAGCACGAGGAGGGGAAGAATCTTGGTCGTGGGATAGCTGTTTTTGAATCAGTCTCATTTGGCGTTCAATAAGTAGAAGATCGAGAGTCGGTTCTTTCGGGAAAGTACCGGAACCGGATGGTTCCGACCCAAACCGTCTCGAGAACCAAAAATTTGAAATTTTAGGAACCAAGAACCGGACCATGGTTTCTGATATACGATTCGATTCTGGTACGGTACTTGTACGGTTCCTCGGTTTTTTGACACCCCTTTTGATGTGGGTTATTGTAGTGGAGGCTACTGTTATTTTATTAGTGAGATATCAAGTGGTGGTTGTTTTAAGGATAAGGATCCTCTCATGTTCATTTGAACATGAGAGGTCATGTTGTGTTTAATGTGAATGAGATGATCCTTATCCTTGTTTTAATTAGTACTAGTACTAATGCAAAATTGAAATGACAAAATAGGGCCAATCATGGTCTGAAAATCGGACCGGATCAAAAACCGATTTGGTCCAAAAGTCCAGACCGAGGACCGGACTAAAATGTTCGATCCCCGGTTCCTTGGTCGGTCAAGTTTAACAAAGCATAAAAGTCGGTTCTGCATATGACCGAATCGGACAGGACCGGACCGAGGACCGAAATGAGGAAAAGGGTAGACCGAGGACCGAACCGAAATATGTTCGGTTAGGTTTGATCCAGTTTCTCGGTTTGGTCCGGTCCGCGATCTATAATGCTCATCCCTATGACAAAATACCCGCACGTGGGAGGCATGTTAGTGGACTTGCAGAGAAAAGATAACGACAATTTGCGATAGGGATGGACATTGTTACATAGAGCGACAATTTGCGATAGGGATGGACATTGTTACATAGAGCCCGTTTGGTTCGTAGATAGGTTTAAGATTAAGATTTGAAATTAGATTTAGCTTTGATGTAAGTATAATATTTTAAAATTTAACATATAATTTGTTATTTGAAAAAAATATATTTTAATATAGTGTGAAGAGAGAGAAAAAGGGAGAAGATAGAAAATGGCCCACCTACGATATAAAACGAAACTCTTCCATCCGGATTTCAAAAGTGTGAGACCGCCAGGTATCATGCCTTATATCTTAATATAGATTTTAAACCAAACATGGGTTTTTGGTCTTCCAACTCCAAATCCCATGCCAAACCCACATACCAAACAAGCCCATACTTTCACTATAAGGATCAATCAAGAAAAAACAATGGCAGGACAGGGGGTAAGTAGGGATTTAGCCTAAACCACAGGACAAAAGGTGTAAAGTTCCCACTACTCTAAACCAGACGAACGCTGTAAAGTTCCCATTACTCATTTACGCTTGAACATGTTTACGCCTCTAATATAGCACACCCACATTACGACCTCTATGCGATGATGGCTAATGTTCCCACCACTCTAAACCCAGTAGAAACTAAAATTATTCACCAAAGCCTCAAATGTCGTCGTACGTAGCATAGAGACCCTTCATTTTACTATAAAGTAAACAAGTGACTAAACCACAAACCTCTAGGTTCTCTTCAATGAGCCTTAACTAGTAACTAAATCCAGACAGACACAGGCATCGTCTTATAATGATTTAACTGCAACAGGTAACAGTTAATGATGACATTGTGCATGGTTTTTTATGTAATAACCAATACTAAAAATTTATATTCTTTATTCATAAATATATGCAGTGTTTCGATAGCAGTAAATTTTACAACCCAATAGTCTAGGATTCGATCTCAGCTTGTGACAGTTACACTCTAAGCTCAATAAGCCTATTTGGCATCAAATAAGTCTATATACATGAGATATAAGAACATATTGTTTGCTTAGAATGTCTTACAACTTCTATAATAATCATGTCTCAAAAATTTACAGAGTAATAATATGGAATCAAGAAGATGTGGAAGTGTAAAGTGAATAACCAGAGATCAGGGAGCTGAAGGCAAAGGCGGCAAAGGCCACGAAGCCCAAACCAACAGATGTAGTAGCCAGCTCAGGGAACTTGTCTGCACCCCAGTTTGATTTCCAGTCATCCACTCTGGTTGCTGCTGACGATCCCGACGATATTAAAAGGTATGTCAGCATCTGAAGTCAACCAATTTTCAAAAAGAGTTATGAACATCTCAAAAATGAGTTCAGGCAATGTACATCAAGATTTTGTGGTGTAACAACAATGGAATGGCTTCACATCAAACTTAGCGGTGGAGCCGCAAATCACTGAAGGCTGATAAAACTTACTAACTGAGGCGAATGTTTTTTGTCGGAGCTATTTAATCATGACTTAAATTAATGGATACATTTACTAAATACAGCAACTAAAAGGGGACGGCAACTTTTATTTAAGCAAGCATCAGTAAGAGTTGAGAACACCTAAAAAGACTAGCTTAGGCAATGTAAATCAACATTCTGTGGTGCAACTGCAACTCCAAATAGTATTCTTGGCTAGCCAATCCATGATCTATGAAGTTAGCTGTGGAGCCAAACTATGAACTCTGGCAAAATGTACTAATTGATTGCAACTTCTTTTGGGACTAATTTCATCATGATTTACATTAATGAATCCATTTATTAATAACAGTAACTAGAAGAGAGCTTTTATTTCATAATAATGTTATCATTGATGCGCTTATCCATAAAAAACATTAGGGGATTTGAGTCATAAATTCCATCACATTTAGACATGAATTAACACAACTGTAAAGGCTAAAACAAAATGATAAAATCTTCAGAAACAACCGAAAGTACAAAAGTTGAAGCATTGAATCCAGTCTCAAGAAAGCATAGGCATGTACCTATAGTATCATTATGCGTGTCTACTCAACAAATTTAGAACAAATAATGATAGCAATGTATTTATTGTCATGGAAACTTTATAACAATGAAAAAATTGCCTATTATTAAATCATATGATTAAAGTATCAGATCATTGGATCAAACAAACACAAATACAAAACTATTGGGTTTTTCTTGCTACAAATGACTGAATTGATCGATTTACACAAAGATATAATAACATGTAGGAGATACCTTATTTGCATAATTTTTAATCAATCTATTGTAATGCATTAAGATGAAACAATACAAACCGTTAATCTAGGAGCTAGTATGTTGTCACTTGATTAAATGTATTTTCCCAAGCTATGTGCAGAAGTGATGTGATTGCCTGATTGGTAAGCAACACGACTTAGGGGGTGTCCGAGTAAGCTCTGTGAAATAGCTTGAGCTTATTTAGAAAAAAGTCTTGCTAGCTTATAATTGTATCCAAACACAATATATCAGTTGTAAAAGTGTGACATGGTAAAACATCCTTACAAAATCTGCAAGCTTTCCCAAGAATCCACACCAAAAGAGCTTCTCGAAAAAGTAGGTTAAATAAGCATACGCCAGTGCTTTACCCAAGCACCCAAAAGAGCTCAACAGCGTTACCAAGATCCAAAAGCGCAAAAATTATGCATACCCAAACACCCCAAATCACAAAATATTTTGATTCACAATCCACTCTTAGGGTGCTTCTGTTCATTTTGGTTATTCTAGATTTCTAGGTTCGGTAGCTTTTGGCGTATATGATTTTTCTTGCCATTGTTGCATATTTTGATAGTTCTCCTGCTTGAATGCTGATTTCGTATGCACCATATATTTGATGGCAGGGCCGGCCCTGGCTATGGACGGCACGGGCGACGGCCCAGGGCATCAAATAATTAGGGGGCGTCAATTTTTTGTTGCTGTGAATCGGTTTTATGTGATGAAGATAGTGTTGTGATGGCTGATGACTTTAGAAGAAGAAATAAGATTAAATGAAGAGAGCCGATGCTGTTAGTGAAATTAAGCTCGCCGGAAACTATATATTCAGTTGCCGGAAATGAAAATGAAGAAGACCAAGAGAATAAGACTATTTTTCTTTTTTGACAATATAGGTCACGTGAGTGGCTTTGGAAAAGCAAAAAATTTGTGTCAACATAGAAATATGGCAAAAAAATTGACAATATAGGTCACGTGAGTGGCTTTGGAGTACATTTATTTATTATTGTATTTTTTTTTTTTTTTATCTCTACTTATCATCATTATTTTGAATGGGCTGTTTTTTAACTCATTTAAATAAATAAGATTTGCAAGATTGATATATTTTCGAGATTCATGTCGGACTAATGTTGTGTTTTTTGAAAATGAACTGATATGATAACCAATGCTATTTGTGCTCTCTTTATCGATAATGTATAGAGAGGTGATATTTAGTCACACAAATATATTATGTTACGTTGCGGTAAGAAATAAAACACGGTGTTAAATGTCAATAACTCATCAAATAAAATAAGATATGTTACATAATTGTTCAAGTTTTTAGCTTTGTTCGCAAGCTAAACCTTTAAATGATCGTTTGAAAGTCGTCTGAAGTGCACATTTAGGTAAAGACAACTGACTTTGGCTTCTTTAGATCGTTATGCGATATTTCAGTGGTTGCATCAAAGAATGATGTCATAAAACGACCTGGGAGCGGATAGCACATCATGACCTACAGGCAACACCAACGAGACATGGGAAGGCAACCCGATTGGGAGTTTCTATTTGGAATAGGGCTAAGTCTAATTCCAATTACTTTTTGGCTGGATTATTCGTAACCGCGTATTTTTGTTTGCAATATTTATTAGGGCGTTTTTCAGTCATCTCGCACACGTTGATAAAAAAACTCACGACTTGCACGACAAAAAAACTGAAGAATTGCCCGGTAGGGGCATTTTTTAAGCATCTCGCCCAGGGCAGCATAAAACTCAGGATCGGCCCTGTTTGATGGCAATTTCATTCATTGCTGTTTCCAAAAGAAATCTCTTCTAAGGTGGTGTTTGGGCATCGATTTTGAAGGTATTATCTATTTATCTTGCTAGCTATTGATATTTCAATTTGCAATAATCAATTTAGAGTGATTGGTTTTCCTAATTGTAAGTTTTTTAAGGCCAAAGAGACACACACATTTTCTGCGCTTCTACTTGTAATTATCCAATCTATAAGGGATCAAAACAACATATATTCCGTTTCGAGTATTGCCTCGATACTAGTGGCATACCATCAAATATCAAAAGTAATTAATACAATTTCAAGCCTACAACAAAACACCATTACCATGTATTATATGATCCTAAAGCCGATTATGATTATCTAACTCCAAACAATGATCTTCAAAACACAATCTACACAGCATACACTCCCTAAATATAATCACTTCTATTAAACCACACATGTTTAAATTCACAAAAGCAAAGAATCAAATTCAAAAACTTGCCTGATCCATAGCGAAATCAAAGTAATACCGAAGATAATGCCGTCTATTACCATGACTTCCGGTAGCCAGCTGATACACCAAATCACATCCTTGTAACACAGAATACGCAAATCCAATCACATTCACTCCCATACAATACCTACAAAAACCACATAAACATTAAACAAAACCAAAATACTAAATATCAAACACATGTAACTAAAAACTCGATAATACCTAAACTCCTTATATCGATAATACGAATCAAGAGCCCATCCTTTACTCTTATCCGTAGCCATCACCGACAATGAAACCACACAGAACAACACTTCCAAAACCCGAAAACCTAACGCTAACTTCTTCATCCACCCTTCTTTCCCCATTGACCTCACCCTCCTCCGTTGACCGCCACCACCATAACCACCCCCACCACCATAACCGCCCCCACCAGCACCACTCCGATCAAATTCCGGCAACCGTCCAACATACCCATCTTCAGCACCTTTATCAGTTTTCTTCATGGGCACAGTCTCCTCTCTAACATACCTGTTCACCACAGGCACTGGTGGTGGTGATGATGACGTCACTCTAGCTCGTGATAAATCTGGTATAGGTTCTAAAGGTGGTGACCCATGTGGTGTTTCAGGGTGGACTGAGTGTAGGTCTTCATCATCTTCAAAGCGATGACTTAAGGATGATAAAGATGAGATGGAAGATAAGGGTGAGTCTTGTGGTGAGTTTTCATGTTGACCCGAGGAAGTGGTGGCTGGTGGTGGATTTTTTAGTTTTTCTTCCATTGCGAAGATGGGTTTAGGTTTTTTTTTTTTGGGTTTAGTTTTAGTACAAGTGAAGTGAAGAGAATCTAGGAACTTGATTCATTCAAGTAATGTTGTTTGGGTTTGGTTGTAAGATGGAAGTCAAAGTGTATGGTTGTTTTGTGAGTTGTGACTTTGGTGAATAGAGTAAAGTTAACAAATTAAGATTAAGTTTACATTTTTTTATTAGCTTTAGTTTTAATAATTGATAAGCTAGTTTTTTTGATAAGATATTGTATTTGGATTATAAAGTTCTTTTGTCAAAAGTATATAATGACGAGGTTTGAAGGCCCGCGTTTTGCTGCGAGACTTTTGAATACAAAATTATTGACTTCTATTGCGAGCCGCGGCGGAGCGCAAGGATCTAACTCTCTAATAGATGGATAACCCCAAGGAGTTTTTGTAAATATTTTTTGGAATTTTGTTACGGAAATTGTGTCAATGTTAATGTTTCGTTGCAAAGTTAGTCATGAAAAACTGTCTTTGCAATTGACCTGTTACATGGAGGACCAATTACGTACAATATAAGGGCTAAATCTGTAATGGGTAAATATCCTCAAGGACTATTCTTGTAATTTTCTTTTTAATTTTGTTACATAAATTATCTGTATGTTAGCATTTCGTTGCAAAGTTAGTCATGAAGGACCGACTTTGCAACAGACATGTTACATGAAGGACCAACTAAGTAAAATATGTGATGTTTTTTTTTTTTTAATATTGAAAAAAAAAATTAAAAATAAATAAAAATAAATAAAAAATAAAAAATAAAAGATAATGATTGTTACCTAACGACTGTTAGTAGATAACGGTAGTTAGTTAACGACCGTTAATAGATAACGGCCGTTAACTAACGACCGTTAGTACTGTAGCAAACACTATTCATTAGCCCATTCTTGACACCCCATTGGGTGTGGCAGTAGCCAAAAGCATATTGCCCATAGCAATCCTGCTAAATTTACTTTAGAGTAATTATATTAGGTTATATAAATGTGCAAATCATCTAAAAATGTAGTTAACTTGTCACTTTTTCTCATTGTATGTAGCATTCATTTTTTTTCTCATTATGTCAATAAACCTCTATCGTTAGTCCTTTCTGTGTACCCGTTACCAAAAAAACCTGCATAGTTAGTCTTTTATGCTAACGACCGTTAATAAATATTTTAAAATTTGGTTATCTTACGCTAAACTTGCATCGTTGGTCCTTTATACTAACGATCGTTAAAAAATAACTTAAAATTTGGTTTTCTTAAGTTTCCGTCCGTTTTTTCACGTTTTCGTCCGTTTTTACACGTTTTCGTAAGTTTTAACACGTTTTTGTCCGTTTTTTCACGTTTTCATACGTTTTTACACGCTTTCATCCACTTTTTCAAGTTTTCGTCCGTTTTTTTCACGTTTTCATCTGTTTTTACACGTTTTCATCCGTTTTTACACATTTTCGTCCGTTTTTGCACGTTTTCATTCGTTTTTACACGTTTTCGTCCGTTTTTCACGTTTTCATCCGTTTTTACATATGTATTCGTCCGTTTTACACGTTTTATTCCGTTTTTTCACGTTTTCATCCGTTTTTACACGTTTTCATCCGTTTTTACACATTTTCGTCGGTTTTTGCACGTTTTCATTCGTTTTTACACGTTTTCGTCCGTTTTTCACGTTTTCATCCGTTTTTACATATGTATTCGTCCGTTTTACACGTTTTCTTCTATTTTTCATGTTTTCATCCATTTTTACACGTTTTCATCCGTTTTAACACATTTTCG
Source organism: Chrysanthemum makinoi (assembly GCA_910596185.1). NCBI lineage: Eukaryota > Viridiplantae > Streptophyta > Magnoliopsida > Asterales > Asteraceae > Chrysanthemum > Chrysanthemum makinoi. The sequence continues at coordinate 169,069,870 of OU343220.1, forward strand.
TCCGTTTTTGCACATTTTCATCCGTTCTTACACGTTTTCGTCTATTTTAACACGTTTTCATATGTTTTTTCACGTTTTCATCCGTTTTAACATGTTTTTGTCCGTTTTAACACGCTTTCGTAGTTTTTTCACGTTGTCATCCGTTTTTACACGTTTACATCCGTTTTTGTACGTTTTCGACTGTTTTTGCACGATTTCATCTGTTTTTACACATTTTTGTCTGTTTTACTTTTAACACGATTTCGTCGGTTTTTACTTTGCACGATCATGTGTAAACACGTACGAAAACATGTATAAAATGGATGAAATGTGTAAAAACGGATGAAAACGTGTAGAAACGGCCGAAAACATTCGAAAACGTATTAATATGCAAAAAAATAGACAAAATGTGCAAACACGAAGGAAAACGTGAAACAACGGATGAAAACGTGTAAAAACGGATGAAAACGTGAAACAACAGACGAAAACGTGCAAAACGGACGAAAACGTGTAAAAACGGATGAAAACGTGTAGAAACGGATGAAAAAGTGAAAAAATGGAAGAAAACGGGAATAACGGACGAAAACGTGTTAAAATGGACGAAAACGTGTTAAAACATATGAAAACGTGTAAAAACAGACGAAAACCTACAAACAGACGAAAACAAAACAGATGAAAACATGAAAAAACAGACGAAACCGTGTTAAAACGGACGAAACCGTTAAAACGGATGAAAACGTGTATAAACGAACGAAAACGTGCAAAAATGAACGAAAATGTGTAAAAATTGATGAAAACGTGCAAAAACGGATGAAAACGTGAAAAAACAGACGAAACAGGGAAAAACAGACGAAAACGTGAAAATACGGACGAAAACCTGTAAAAACGAATGAAAACGTGTAAAAACGGATAAAAACGTGAAAAAAACGGACGAAAACGTAAGATAACCAAATTTGTCCAAATCGTGGAGTAAGTTCTTGATGATTATTTATTAACGACGCAAGTTTAGCGTAAGATAACCAAATTTTAAGTTATTTATTAACGGTCGTTAGCATAAAGGACTAACGATGCAAGTTTTTTTGGTGACGGGCACACACAAAGGACTAACGATTGAGGTTTATTGACAGAATGAGAAAAAAAATGCTACATACAATGGAAAAAATGGCAAGTTAACTACATTTTTGGGTGATTTGCCCTATATAAATTCCATTTACTAAAAGAGGTTAGTTTATATAAGAGATGTGATTTGCACATTTTAAGTTTTGATTACCACATTTTATTTTATGTTGTAAACAGTTGCATATATCATAAGATGCTTACTGTATTTGTACTTTAAAGTGTGTGAATCAAAATTAAAATATGCAAATCACCTTCCTTTACATAATATCTTTCTAGCTTGATAGTAATTAACTAACAATCAACTAGGTCCATTTCATTTTAATATTAACATTTTCTAAATGAAACTTTACTCAGTGAGTTTGCAAAAACTTAAAACACCCAAAACTGAGAGACTGCTTCTATAGCGGCAAGTAATGACAGGGACATTACATGTAAATTTTCAAACACAATTTTTACGGACTGTAAATCACGAGAACTATTTCATGCCAAAAAGTTATTGTTCAAAACATCGCCTTCAACTTAGCAAAACAACAAAATAACCCCTGTTAAACTTTATATTTTTGCACTTTCTTACTCATTATTAAATGTCACAAACGCCTCTTAAAACTTTATATGCTAACATATTCTCCCTAAAATTAATAAACTTTATAGTTTAACATCCTACTAGCTTTAGTTGTCATTTTTCTATTAATTATAATGTTTTGTATAATAAGATAACATGCAAAATGTTAAATCAAATCAGTTAAAAGATTTCAATTAAACCAATAGCAGAGCTTAATTTTGTCAAGTAAGAAAAATAGAGTCATCATATTGGCCATTAAAACTGAAATAATGTGGTCAAACACATCTAAATTTCATCCAACAAAAAAATATTTATAAAAACACATGTGTTGATTTTGCAAAAAATAAATAAATAATAATAATAATAATAATAATAATAATAATAAATGAGGAGTAAATAATAAAACTTTAGTTGTTAAATTTTAAAGTTAAAGACTTATATTACCAACGTATTTTTCAAAATTTCTAAATACAGGTAATGTACTCTTTAAAATACCATTATCATCAACCAAACTTGTTGGTACCGTTAAGTATCACCAACATTTAAAATGCTTTTCCACCTTTTTTTTTATCTATGTGGAAATTAGTATTTGCCATGTAATCGGTTTGCTTCGTTTGGGTCGGGTTTCCAACGTTACAAAACACACCCATACCATATAAATCCATGTTCTTCTCGTTCTCCTTAACCCTACCCCTAACGATAAAAAAAACACACCCACCATATCAGCATATCGCCAGAAGTCCAAGTTATGTACTTGTAATCTTCCTCATAGGGTTTTAACATCATGGACGCTAAACAATCCGGGTAGATGTTTCCTTGTTTGTCCAAATCGTGGAGTAAGTTCTTGATGATTATTTACAGTTTTCTTGACATTAAAGTGAAGATCTTCCATAACTTGTTAAAGTCATTTGATTTCAGAAACCGGTCAAAAAGAAATGTGAGACATGGTTGTGGTTTGATCTCGAAATTGAGCACGAGTGGTACAGGAAACAAATGAATGAGATGTATGTGTTGTTTACTCTAAGTGAAAGACATCAGCTTGACAATGAGATGACCTGTGAAGAAAGGTTAACGGAGTTTCAGGATGAAGTTATTCCCTCACTTATGACCCGTTTGACTTTTTGGAAGTCAATAAGTTTTATTTTGCTTTTGCTTCTTGTTGTTGTAATAGCATGCTTCAAGAATGCCACAGATCAACTGAAGATGCACTTTACCTCATTGATGTGGAGTCAATGAGGAAAGTACCTGAGTAACATCAGGGACACTAAGATCTGACAATTTTCTCTTTGTCTTTGAAACACCTTTTTTCATAAAACAACGAAAGTCTCGCTGATAGTAAACAGCGATCTAATCAAGAAGTCTCGCTGATGGTAGAATTAGCAAGAAGCGCCATCAAAGCTCAAATCAGAGACATCATCAATGAATCTAAGATCTCTTGAGGGCATCTCAAGCTGATACGGGTCAGCCAATATATACAAGGATCTCTAGTTGAAGTTATGGCTCGTCAGGGGTAGCAATACCCTGATGACCTCTTAGATCTTTGATTAGACCAACAGAGCATATCTCTTGTCCTCTGAGATTTAGGCGGGACTTTCTCACTAACATGTTTAAGTTGGATAAACCTTGGGAAGATAGATCATTGCTCCTTCCCAAGACACTAAAGTAGCTCAGGGGTACACACAACTGTCAATTTCGGTAAACCAAAAGGACATTCTAGCTAAAAGTCTAGGCACGTGCCTATCTACATCAAGTTGACAAAATTACTATTCCCACGTGACGCCACATTAATTCTTTAGCTATAAATACTCGTTACAAATATGAGAAAAGCAATAGCGCAGAGTGATTTCACACAAATTTTAATACAAAGTATTATAGTTATCGAATCCTCATCACTTAGAATTCAAAGCTTAGTTTGAATCTTTGTGAGTTTTATTTGTCACGCAACAGTGTTAGGAATTGGAAATTCCATAGTGAAGTGTCGGTCACCCCAAATATAATTTAGCATAAGTTAGCTCGTAGACATATCGTTATTTATCAGTTTATTAGTTAGTTATTAGTTTAGTTTAGCGTAGTGCAACACCGTGGAGGAAGGACGGGTCTTTACCCACTGTATGCCTGATCCACAGTCCGTTAGGAGGACGTGTATTTTGTAAGTATAAATACCCCTTCCATCCATGGAAGGGGTGTGGCTTCTTTGAATCTAACCTTTCATTTGTTTAAGCAACTCTCTCTCAAGAACCTCCTCTCAACTCTCTTCATCTATCTAAAATGGCTTTCTTATTTAATCATTGTCCTAGACCACCCGAATCATCAAACAACATAATATTCACGATCCTACAATTGGCATCAGAGCCAGGTTGTGTTGTTATTGATGATTCTTTCGGTTTTTGCACTCGGTTTTGTATGCGGTTTATTCGGTTTTGTTGTGGTTTGATGTGGTCATGTTGAATGTTTGATGTTGTCGTTGAACATGGTCTAAAATGGTTACTGGTTGGAAACTTTTTGTGGTCACTTTAACAGTTTTTGCAATATTTTAACAAGGTCTTTATAACTGTTTTTAAACATGTTTTTGAAAACTATGTTTGTGGTCTAATAAACGATGTACTATAATTCTGAAAGCAGTTTTCTTTAAAGCTGTTTGATACTGGTTGTTAAATAATCATCTTGTTACTGAATCTGTTTTGTGCAAGTTGTTTTAGTTTCCTAATGTCTCTACTGGTTTCTGTGTTTTGATATGAGAGTTTTTGTATGCGAGTTGTGGTCAGCTTCTTCTGAGCAAGTTGTCATTTTTTTGAAAGCGAGTTGACAGTATTTACTGTCCTGACTCAATGTATTCCTGGATGTGAGTCGTTATAATGTCCAAATACAATGACCATTATGCGAGTTGTCTAATCTTTCAAACATATGCGAGTTGGTAAATCTGTCCATATTCAATGTACCTTGTGCGAGTTGTGTGTACTTGCATTCTTTAATGCGAGTTGCTAAAACGTTTTTGAAAAGGAAGCGAGTTGTACACTGGCATTATTTAATGCGAGTTGGTTGTTTTTGGATGAAGCGAGTTGGTTGCCAGATAAGGTATGCGAGTTGACAGAGAAGATGAAAAAGACAGTGCCCAAGACTACAAATAACTCAAAACAAACACATTGACCTCAGTTTTACATTCCTTCATCACTCCATAAATCCGTTTTAACAACTACATCAAAAGACCTCTCAACCTGAATCGTCAATCACTATAAACCATATACATATCTCAACTCATACATTTACCACACATCAAGACTCAAAGCAACTTGAAATTGAAGCAACTTAGATCTCAGATCATTACTTCTCCTTCTTGTTTGCTTTAGGACCTCTAAAGATCATAAACACGTTGAGTACAATCCATCATCGATCTATTTTCTCTTAAGCTAAGCCTCTATTGATTCAATTTCCGAACACCTAAGAGTAAAATCAAAACTCATTAGTTTCAACTTCCTTCTTGATTCAGTTCAAAGTAAAACTAATTGAACTCAGATTCATCCCATGGTCTCAATCGGTATATGACATGTTTTATTGAAAAAAAAATTCATCATTATCCCAATCATATGATACTATACGAAATAAAGAAATGAGTGAAACAAGAATGTTTACCCAATTTCTTTGGCTCGAATATGACTATAACACAACAAAGGTTCAAGATTAAACCTACCTGGGGTTACTTTTACATCGAGAAGCCTTCTCATCATTTCGTGCCATCCCTGTGGCTAATACGAATCAACTTTGTCACAAGCCATCCCTGTGGCTAGATTGATTTAATAGAACAATGGATTCGTTGTAGAGGAGGGTGATGTTCGAATTGGGTTGGTGGTTGGGAAGCAGATATGTGAATTTGGGAGGCGGATATTTTTTTCTGTAAATATCATTGAAAGGGGAGGCGACATAATATTGAGCTAAGGATTAGGTTTGATTTTGTGAGATTTATTAGGGCAAGGGATCCCTATGCTACGTTATATATACCTGGAATTAGGGTAGTGATTATTTGGACCGTATCACTATTATCACATGGGCTGCAAAGTGTTTTAAAGTGATTATCTTGGGCCGTATGATACTATCTCAATCGTGGGCCAACAACGGTTCGTATGGTCTTGGACATTATGTTATTTTTGTGGTTCTATGTAGTGATATGATATTAACGAATGAGATTTATGATCGGGTTTAAGTGTCGGCCCAATTAGTATATGATACATGCACTTAGGGATTTAAGATCATCATGTGTCATTTCTTACTATCGGGTTTAAATGAGTTGGATCTCATAATCGTAGAACGTGGTGATTGTTGTTCTTAAAATTTGGTTATAAGATTATTGATTTGTTTTGGGTCAAATAAAATATCACTTGGGTCTGGATGTTGGACTGATGGGCTTCTCATTATTGGATCGCTTATGTGAGTTGAAATAATGTGAGATTTGGACAATATGAGATGTGTTGAAGAGATTTGATGATGTGAATTGTAATAATGAGTTTTAAAGATGGGATTTAGTGTGATGATAAGATTTGTTGTGATATGTGGTTTGATACTTTGGTTTATGCATCTTCACGAAAGATATTATGTTACGGCTTGAAGTGTTTAATGGAAAATGTTGACTACGGGGTTGTTTATTTACGGTATTTCTTATTTGGATTTGAAGTGAGATTTTCCGGGCGCGATTACTTATTTCGTCTTCTTTCTTTCTACCCTTCCGCGAAGATGACTTGTTTGGGCGTTTATTGAGGGTGATAAAGACTTGGCTATTTAATTACGGTTGTGATTCTTTCTCGTTTAACCCACAACGTAACTATCACTTCGGTGTCTCACTCAGTCGAGAATGTCAAGAGGTTATGTACATTGGGTACACCTTTTCTTCTTCACAAGAATTAGTACAAATTTAAGTAACAAATCTGGGGAATTTCACTTCATGATCAAGTTTGGTATATCGGATTTACTTCACCAAGTAGTCACAGCAATAGCCGGCAGAATATGTGGAAGATGTGTTTACCAAAGTGTTTATTGGATGGTTGATGATTGTGTTGATGTTGGAGTATGATCGCTAATGAACCGCTGCATGTTCCCCTAAAACAGTTATTCACCGAAACCAAAGTTGTCATAACACATTCAAGCTGACATTGTTTACGGTTTTGTCTTGATTTTGTAAAATCCCGCGAAAGAATCTATTTCTCGGTTTAAATCATAGACTTGTAACATCCCGTAACAATGGAAACATCCTGGTAATAGCAAAGTGCATTTCCGGATCTATCTTACGGTTTATTCTTGGTTTTGTAAAATCCCGCGAAAGAAACTATTTCTCGGTTTAAACCATAGAATTGTAAAATCCCGTGATGATGAAACCATCCTGGAGAAAGGAAAGTGTAGGTCGGGATCCTTTCTGATGCTAGTGCTACGGTTTCCACCTCGAAGAAGGGATAAAAGGGTGTACTTGGATGTGTGTTTGGATATTCGTCATGGCAGTTTGGCTATTACATGGTTTTACGGGGTTATGTGCTTTTAACCATGGTCGGGATGAAACCATTATCATAGTTCACTTAAAATGTCAAAGGAGGCTTGATTTGAGCTTTTAACCAAGAAGATGTGACAACGGAGTTAATTCACTATTGTTTATTTGAGGTTGAAGTGAAATATCACGGGCGAGTGTACTTAGTATCTGAAGGTATCGGGGATGGTTGGATGAAGATTCTTCATGATCCTTGTTCGAGCTTATTATTAAAAACGAAGACTTGGAAATCTAGTTATTGTTGGGTGTGTTTTACCTTTTCTTTTACCACTTGGAGGAATTGGGCTCATACCACTACAAAATAACTATCACTTTAATGAGTTACGTTGTAGTGCTCAGTGTCACATTCAATTGTGGATTTTCAAGAGGTAATGTACGTCTTATACTTGATGGTTGGTTGGTTGAAGAGTATAGAGTACATAGAGAGTACTTAGAGATGCTAATGGAAATCGGCACCGCTCTTTGTTACATATGTGCAAGTTTAAGTCACGAGTTCGGGGTAGTTTACTTCAGGGTCAAATTCATCATATTAGGTTTTCTCCATCAGTTGTCACGACAAAGAGCCTACTGAATGATAATGGGGTGATTACATGTTTTGCCAAGAAATGATGAAAAAAGAGAGATTATGACGTATGAACACAATAGTTCATGCCTCGTACTCTAAATAAAAGAAATGTGTACGCTTTAGTGCGCATTATCTTCGGAAGAAGAGAAATCTTCTTATTATGACCATTCTCGTCAACATGCTTCATGCTTTTTCCATGCGCTTCAATTCTCAAGTGAACCGGGCTACTGTTGATTGTTTTCTTATTCCACTTGGTCAACTAATATGACGATGGCGACATCATGTGCTAATTTTGCGGGGGAGAAGTGTGAATTGACTACATTTGTTGAAGATATTCACTTGTTTAATCAAGAATGGCAACTCCGTATGCAATTCTTGAGGGGGAGAAGAAGTGTGAATTTACTGCATGGTTGATTGACTTCTGAGAATAAATGGTCAAAGGCTCCAAACTCATGTAAGAACCGAGCTTCTTCTTATCGGGTCATCTTCACATGGAGTTGTTCTTCTAAGAGCCGTTGGTTGACATCTTCACTCGGATTGATGAGTTTATCGACAAAGTGCTTCCGGTTAATGCTTCACGTATACATCAACATGATGATTCCGAACAATCTCTTTGTTCTTGTTTGATGTGATTGGTAGTTTGGTGTTACCATCTTGTGTGTTCGTTGCGGCCTGATTGCTGATTTCATTGATGAACATCTTTCTGTTCTTGTTTGATTGGGAGGGATTTTAGTTAAGGGGATTTGCAAGATGTAAGTTAAATGGGATGCTTTTTGGTGGGATGCTTTTTGGTGTGAGTTGAAGATGTTAACTATCTATTCCCCAGCTAAACAATCTTGAAGAAGGTCGAGTCTACAGTCTGTTCTACATTTTCTGATACATGTTAGAAGACTAAAGACGAGTTGCATTTGATTATCCAAAGACTTCTTCTTAATCTGGGCATTTATCAAACAGATTGTCGGTTTAGGGGAGAGCACTAATTGGGGGAGGGTGAAATGTCTGATTTAATCCCCAATTAGACTTGCTCACATTATTCAGCATGTTGATTCTCACAAAGACTTCAAGTGTTCTTCTTATAAAGATTTCAAGTATTTGGGCTGATAAGATGTTGCTGATTCTGAAGTATCAAAACCAGCAAGGGGGAAGGAGACAAACATCTAAACGCGAGTAAACTTGATGAACTTAATACTTCTAAGTAATTGAAGATATCCCGGGAAGACAAATGTTATTACCGCAGAGAAACTCAAGGTTTGACTCATGGCGAGTAAACTTGATGAACTTAACTCTTCTAAGTGATTGAAGATATCCCGGGAAAACAAATGTCATGACCACAGAGAAACTCAAGGTTTTACTCATCAAGGCGTTTAGTGTTCTTATTCCAACTATGAGGGGGAAGAGATGTTAGAGAAAGTTTCTGAAGATATAAGAGGTACACTGGTGTGTGATGATCTCGATGTTATCGCAATCATTAGGGGAGAGACAATTGTGTACATTGGGGGCGCTCTGCTGTCTCACTTGAGGGCTTAATCAGTGATTCAGAGATATAATCACTTATTCCGGAGTTGACATCCGCAGAGATTGTCATCCGCAGAGATAATCAGTGATTCGACCTGCTTCTTCAATGTTATCGGTTGTTCTCTCTTTGGGGAATGTGTGTACTTCGGGTCCTTGAGCTTCATACACGATCATCAGGGAAGAAAGCCATTGTTTACCACAAACATTGGGGAGGTGTTTTCTCTCCGGGCATGATGTGTATTCGGGAGAGTTCTTGGATATTGGTGTACTTTGGGTTCTTGAGCTTCATACATGTTCATCAGGGAAGAAAAATGTGAACATGGGAAGGTGTTTTCATTCCCCTCATGAAGTGTATTCGGGAGAGTTCTTGAGCATTATACAAAGAGGCTAACTGCATCAATTCAACTACTTGGGGGAAGTGTTCTCTTGACACCTTTTGGAATGGATTGCGTCAGACTTTAGTGGAAAAGGAATCTGAGAAGAGTTATTCATATGTGGGATGATACGTTGCTGTTCTTCTATTGATGATATAACCCCGAACGATGAATCTCGGTGATTATTCTTAACTGGAGCAGCGGGATTTATGGTAATGGTGTGCTCTTCTGTGCACCTGGCTAAGGCAAGCTTGAAATAGAGCTTCGAATCTGCTCATCTAAAGGATTTTCGGTTTGGGGGGAAGCTGCCAGAGTCTCACTTTCAGATGGTTCAATTTCTCTCAATTCAGGAGCCTCGGAAGCTTTGGTGGTGAATGCTTAAGAGTTGATGACTTCTATCTTCTACGACGTGCTGCTCGATATCCTTATCTCGGTACTCGTACCATCATCTTCTTTAACTACATCATCTTCTGTATCTTTGTATATATTTTTCAGAAAAACCAAATACAAAAATATAAAACCAAGAAAAAGAAAATATAAAAATATAAAATCTTCAAAAATCCATAAAAATCAGAAATTTTCAAAAATACCAAAAATATTGTTTTCTCAAGACATGTCTTATGGTATCGATAACATCTGCGGTCTTAGAAATGTCATTCAATAATGGCACGGGACCATAGATGAAGTTCGAGCAGGAGGTGTAAATATTCTTTTCAAAACATGTCTCAAAATATGGCTTGCAGTTACTTCAGACTGTGACCCGCGCTTAATCAATGGTTTGCTATTATTTCTGATAGCAACCCGCTCTTTTAAAGAAAGGAAAGTGTTGTGCTAAACCAATTTTCAAATATTTCGTGCACTTATCCTAAAAATAATTTTGAAGAAAGTATGTCAAATGACTGCTGTTCTCACACAAATGTTTTTCCGTCTAAAATTCTTCAGAAAAATATTTGTTGTTTTAAAAAATGATGGTAAATGAGTTGCTTGAAAATCAACCAGATTCAGAATTTTAGTAAAAATTGAAAGCTCAATTAATGACTTCAGCGCTTTTAAACTTTTCAATAATTGAGTCATTAATTGAGGGGATAATGTTTTCAAATCTATATCATCTAACGGGCTTTTAATTATCCTAATATGCTTAATTAAAAATGATGTTAACCTATGTTGAAGGACTAGGTGCCCAGGATATGATTGTTAGGATTAGATGATTGTAGTTTGATAAACACATTATTCCCATGCCATATATGAATTGATTGATATGTTGGATTGACTTTTATTAGTCGATTACTATTTGGGTGATGTCGACCACCATATATCTGTATGTGTGTTCACTAACGTATGCATGTATATAAGAATGTTCCCGATCCGGATCCCACAATTGAAGACGATTGGATGCCGAAAGGAAAGGGTAACTATATCTTGGGTTGACAAATAAAGAAACGGAGCTTAATTGGACTTCTATGGAGAGTTGGCATAAATGCAAGGCAAGAGGTCTCACTGCATCAGCAGATGGTTTTCTTCTAAGTGATTGAAGAAACGGAACTTAATTTGACCTCAGTTGGCATTCAAAATGCAACGTAAGAAGAAGTCTCACTGCATCTGCAGACGGTTTTTCTTCCAAGCCCTACAGCAACAACAACAGAAGCTTCTCAACCACCTAACGGATCTTTGTGCAGGATACCATTTTTAAACAATTTTGAAAATTTTGAATAAATTGTTTTGAAAATGGAAAATATTGTTTTTGAAAATAAATTGGAATAAATTTTGAAAATCACCGGACTTCATTCTATCAAAACTTAAGTCACTCAATCATCGACTACGGTCATCGATTGAGGGGGAGAGTGATTTAAAATAAAATATTTTCAAACGATATTTCTTCATAAAAGTTCCGGTTTGTACGTTAAAATGTGATGATCTAAAGATTTAATGTTATGTCATGGTATGATTCTTCTTTAGAATCAAGATCTTTCAAAATGAAATTTTTTCTGTTCTTGTTTGATTGTGAAATTTTTTTATTTTACTTAAAGGTCTCTTAAAACAATCATACCTGACACTAACAATCTTTAATGTTTAAATCTGTTCCTATCTGTCATTTTTCAAAATTAAATCTTGCCACGTCTTTCCCCAAACTTTTCTAAATGATTTAAATCAGATGGGATCACAAATCTCAAATGGTTTGATATTTCTGATCGGGGGAGAGATCATGATTTAAATCTCAAATCTGTTTTAATGGAGTCGGTTTTAGTCCTTTATAGGCACTCCTGCCTCCATGTGCCTACACGATGCACATGCTGAGGAGGAGGATTTATCCAAAAACATGATGAGTATTTAAACCTGGCCACATATTCTCCAATATTTTATAAACCTTATTAAATCACTTGGGATCCAAAATCTCAAAGGGTTTGATATTTTTGATCGGGGGAGAATTTGTGATTTAATATGAAATTTGATAAAAGGTGATCATTTGATTCAATGTGTTGGCTCTCACTAATATGTGCTAAACTCTTTCATATATTGATGCACATATTGAGGGGGAGCGAATGGTTTCTTAATGGCTTGTGTGATCGTAAATGTGCTTCAAATGAACTCTTGCGTAAATGTGCTTCAAATGAACTCTTGCCTCTATGTGATAAAATGATTTCAAATATCCTATGCACATATTGAGGGGGAGAATTTACCAAAGAAAATCAAATGGCTTTTTCTAAGGAAATTGTGATCAAAAAATATTTCAAAGTCCTCTTGCCTCCATGTGCTAAACAATTTCTAAATCATATGCACATGTTGAGGGGGAGGTTTTCTAAATGATCAAAACTATTAAGGTACAAAATGCTTTGATCTCGTATCACAAGTACCTTGATTGTTTTTCCAAATGATTTTTCAATTGGTTTCAAGAAGAAAAGAACAATACCAAAAGACCGACCAATTTACTTTATGCATGGTGTTATAAGGATGGTTAGGTTAGGTATTCGTTCCCACGATCAGCCAGAACCGGAGGGATCTACCCAGGGATAATCCACTAGATAGTGTAGTGTCCTTAGGTATGATGAAAAAAAGAGAAAAAAAATGAGAAATGGGAAGAGTGCGGACTGAGACAGAGCTAGTACTGGAATAAACCCAACAAGGTTCTAGTAATAAAGTTTCGGTAAGCACTGAAGGGGTTGAAGAATGAAAAAGAATTGGAATGTAAAAAGGGTGAAAAGAAATAGCCCTCCAATAATTCAACCTTAGGGCAGAAACCGGGTTCAATTCATATGCTACTGGAGGTTACCAAGGTAACTCTGGTATTGAAGACAAGACGTCATGGACCCAGTGACGCACTGCACTACAACTTCCCAAGCTACTCAAGCTCCTCTTAAAAGGACTTGTTTCATTCTCACGGGGAACCGACATAATCTATCGACTTTCTCTTAGAGATTGTTGATATTGAAGAAGGAGACTCTCTCCCTAGTCTCCGGCATAGGAACCAAAAATGCACGATTGAGTCTAGAGCCAAGAGATCATCCACAATATCTCATTAGGACACTAAATTCTTGAAGACTTGCTATTTCACACAATGTAGAAAGTAAATATATATTAAGAGTCCTACGCATTATCCTTGTGGTATTGCCAGAACATCCGAGTGATATGTAAAATATTCACGATGAAGATGGAAAGCCTTCTAGAGCCAACATCAAACAAGCTCTTGGTAGGTGGCATGTGAGATCTTTTCTAAAGATCAAACTTGTGACAACTGGATAGAAACGATGGGGCGATTCACTCGTGAATCAACCTTGGTCCAGGAAATGAATTGACGAATACTTTTGGAAAAACCTTTCGATGTGCAAACCTTCTTTTCTCTAGCACGTCGAATGTGTATTCGTATTTCAAACTCAAAAGGTATCTCTGATTGAAAAAATACTTTTGGAAAAACCGTTCGATGTGCAAATCTTCTTTTCTCTAGCACGTCGAATGTGTACTCTTTTCACATACAAAAAGTATTTTTGATTGAAAATTGATCTTTCTCATAAAACCTTCGTCGTATTGCAAAACTCTTTCTTCAAGCAATACGCGATTGTTTTCAAATCAATTTTTCATCAATCAGTGAATCTCAATTCGCTGGTTCACTCACTCCGTGTTGTCTTCTTTGAGACGTTCCGGTTTGAGAATAGCTAGAGCAGCTGCGAAACCCTGTCAAGGAGATTCTTTGGAATTCTACGATCACAGCGTACTTGTACTGATTAACGGGGAACCGTGGGACGTGTACCTCAATTCAACGAAAGTGATCAAAGACACTTTTTGTGCGCTTTATTGCTAACCGTTGTTTGCGGTACATTTGGATGGTTGCGGTGATCGAATTGAGGAGTCAATCTAAAGCCGCATGCTCACAGCTTCCACACTTAATTTGAAGAAATCATGACTGGTGCATATCTACATAACCTGGCTCGGATATTTCATACTATGCTTCTGCTTCGCTGCTGCAAATATCATGAACCAGTAAGGCTTCCACTACTCTGATGGAAAGATGTCATGATTCAAAAGTGTGAGCATGTCGGTCCAAAAGTCACAACTTCACATGATGGCAACACAACAAAGGGTGATTATTTACTGTGGCTGATGATCTCAATTAAAGCTCGAAGATCATCAAGATGTGGATCAGTTCAAAGACCTCCACTCAAAGTACAAAACTATGCAGACTTTGAAGAATCACTGCTAAAGCACAAAGATGCAAATGTTGAAGAATTAAAGTCTACGAGCTCAAGACTGAAGATTAAATAGAATGCTAAGATTCGAAATGTAAAACATGGGGTGACCTCCCTTAGGGGGATATTGTTAGGAATTGGAAATTCCATAGTGAAGTGTCGGTCACCCCAAATATAATTTAGCATAAGTTAGCTCGTAGACATATCTTTATTTATCAGTTTATTAGTTAGTTATTAGTTTAGTTTAGCGTAGTGCAACACCGTGGAGGAAGGACGGGTCTTTACCCACTGTATGCCTGATCCACAGTCCGTTAGGACGACGTGTATTTTGTAAGTATAAATACCCCTTCCATCCATGGAAGGGGTGTGGCTTCTTTGAATCTAACCTTTCATTTGTTTAAGCAACTCTCTTTCAAGAACCTCCTCTCAACTCTCTTCATCTATCTAAAATGGCTTTCTTATTTAATCATTGTCCTAGACCACCCGAATCATCAAACAACATAATATTCACGATCCTACAAACAGGGATAATATTCCGCAACTATCCCCTTGAAAAGCTACCCAAGTATTGTTAGTATGTCAAAGTGGGTTCTTGAGTAACATTGTAATTAGTTTTTTTAACGTAATCATAAACTACTGATGATTTTTGCATTGATTCATGGTTTGCTCAAGATGTATCCGGGCCAACAATTGGTATTAGAGCGGGTGGATTAATTCATGATCTAGATTCTTTCTTAAATGACTGCTAATAACACTTGGCCTTTCTTAAATGACGGCTAATAACCTACAACCATAATCCTCTACAAATCCCCATCATCTAAATCCCCCTTCATAACATCTTAGAGAGTCTTTTCAAACGAGATGATTGCCTTCAAACAGCTCTTGTGCGAAGAGATACTCCATACGCCTACCCTCAATCCTCCCATTAAAGCCACTCTTACCACCATAGTTCTTCAAGAATATCAAGTACCTTTGATCAGAAATGGTTTACCTAGAAAAAACGTCCTGTGTAAATGTCTTCATCATCAAAGGTTGTATAGATGGCTAGAGCTTCATTGGGACTTAGTCTCATGCAAGCCATAAGAGTGGTAATGCTTAGGAATGGTATATGGTTGATCCCAGTAACAACCATAATCGGATGAAAAATAGGGTCATCAGAGGCTATTAAAGGGAAACAAAATGGGAAGAGGATGCGTCTGTAGGGATAGGTACAAATCATACAAATCAAGGACCAATCAGTATAATAGTCCCTGATATTCAAGAAACTTCACCCAAAGACGTCAAGCAACAAAGGATAGAAATTAATAGAATTCTTATTTTTTGTTTCAACCCAGCTTGTAAGCACGCTTACAGCCTAGGTACAACTAGGCTAATCTGATCATAGGGAGACGGGAAAAAGCGTAAAAGCTACCCATGTATCTGCTATCAGTTAAATTAGCCAGTAAACAAAACAGTCCCTGAACCTTAACTCTTTAAACAATCTTGATCCACCACCTGAACTTGTATTAGAGAGTGAATCAGCTTTTTCAGATCACGGATTGTGATGTACGAATCAGGTAGTAAGCAAGCACTACCTGATCCTATGAAGTCTCTGACCATACTGGTTGCTGAAAAGTCAGAGCACCATGACCCGGACAATTTAAATCGGGTACCAAAACTAGCTGCTGAACTACGAAGACACTGAACTAAAGATAAGGAAGTTGCGAAACGATAAAAAAAATCAAGTCTCAGAGTCCATATCCTTCAACGACATCAATAGAATTAGTGTGTTGAACTATTGTAATTCTTTGATGTAATTTTAGTATGTAAGATGAAGCCTATGCTCACTTATTACTGAATTAGGTTAGGCTATTTGTATATTAGATAAGGGGAGTTTAATGAATCAAAATGTGATCTAATCTCCTCTTATATTTATTCAAGTGTAAAATACTCTAAACTCATTCACTGATTTTTTAGTGAATCGGAGAGTGTCACTCATACTCATGTTATAGTATCAGTATGTTACTCTTTGACAAGCTATCGGAGAGAAAACTATTTTCTAATAGTATTTAAGTCTATCAACCTAATTAACCAGGGATGAAATCAAGATATTTATTAGGACAATGAAGTATGGCTATAGGCATATACATCATTGACCTCTCTAATATCATGACCAGGTACCACTAAAGAAGACTAAACAAGCTTCGATCAGTGATGGACAAACATCAAGAACATAGTCCTTGAATCTTGAACCATGACCATAAATGCAAAAAATTCCAAAAACTACTAATGATGTTGTCGTTTTTTAGGGGGAGCAAGCATTTATTGTTATCTCACTGAAAATCAAACCAAAATCTAAACAAAAAGTATGCATGTATGCTTCAGGAAGTGGTTTGAAAGGAACAAACATCAGGGATATAGTCCTTGATCATGAAGGAAATGGTTCAAAAGAAGCATAAGGGACATAATCCTTAAACAAAGTGTAGCATCAGGAACATAGTTCCTAAACATGGAAGAAACAAGTTCTAGAGCATCAGGGATTTGGTTCACAAGCGCTGAAACCAACAAACATGAAGGACAAAAGTTCTTAAACATAGAATCAAGAACCTGTATCCTATAAGCTACATCAATAACAAAGAATATGTATTTTTATCTATTTTATTAGTTTATTCTTTGTTATAACTCATTTTGTAAGAAGAAGCCATAATGCTCACTTACAACTGATAAACACTTATGCTACTTGTATAAGGGAGACTTAATATTGAGCCATGTACATGCCCAATAATCTCTCACTGAAACTTTAAAAATAACCTAAGTGTAGAATTAAATATCTGAGTGAAAATGCTCAGGGAGTCATCTTAAAAAAAAGTTCTTAAGAGAACTAAAGAAAGAATCGTCACTACCTGAAGTGGAGCTCAGACGGTGAAGAAAAGAACCAATATCAAGATGACAACTCAGGCTAAGACACAACCTCATCCCCAACAAGTGGTATCAAAAGTATAAACCTAAACGACAAATCATTTACTTTATCTTTGTTGTAACTCATAGTATAAGAAGAAGCCGTTATGCTCACTTATCTCTGATAAAATTCTGGCTATTTCTATGTTCAAATAGGGGGAGATTTATGGGACAATATTTGACCCAAATGTTCCTAACAAGTATTTGAAAATAAAATAGCTAAGTCACTCGCTGATGAAAAAAATCAGTGAGTACACACTCAAACAACATGCTTCAAGAATGTCACAGATCAATTGAAGATGCACTTTACCTCATTGATGCGAAGTCAATGAGGAAAGTACCTGAGTAACATCAGGGACATTGAGATCTGACAATTGTCTCTTTGTCTCTAAAACACCTTTCTCATAAAACAACGAAATTCTCGCTGACAGTAAACATCGATCTAATCAAGAAGTCTCGCTGATGGTAAAATTAGCAAGCAGCTCCATCAAAGCTCAAATAAGAGACATCATCAATGAATCTAAGATCTCTTGAAGGCATCTCAAGCTGATACGGGTCAGCCAATATGTATAAGGATCTCTAGCTGAGGTATATGGCTCATCAGGGGTAGCAATACCTTGATGACCTGTTAGATCTCTGATCAGACCAACAGAGCATAGCTCTTATCCTCTGATATTTAGGCGGTACGTTATCACTAATATGTTTAAGCTGGATAAACTTTAGGAAGATAAATCATTGCTCCTTCCCAAGAGACTAAAGTAGCTCACGGGTATAGGCAACTGTCAACACCGGTAAACAAAAAGGACATTCTAGCTAAAAGTCTAGGCACGTTCCTATCTACATCAAGTTGGCAAAATTACTATTCCCACATGACGCAACAGTAATTTTTCCGTTATAAATACTCGTTACAGATATAAGAAAAGTGTTATAGTTATCGAATCCTCATCACTTAAAATCCAAAGCTTAGTTTGAATCTTTGTGAGTTTTATTTGTCACTCCACGGGGATAGTATTCCGCAACTATCCCCTTGAAAAGCTACCCAAGTATTTTTAGTATGCCAAAGTGGGTTCTTGAGTAACATTGTAATTTTTTTAACGTAATCATAAACTCTCGATGATTTTTTAATTGATTCATGGTTTGCTCAAATCACGCAATTTATTGTACCGATGGTAGTAAAGCATTCAAATCACGTAAGGAGTGTGATTCCAGACATGTCAATAACATCGGTGCAGGTAACTCTTCCTCTAACTCTATTAAGATAATGCTTGATCTTGATAAGTGTAGTCCTCTGAATGCATGTGATAGTGTAATGATTAAGAATACTCATACGTAAAATATGGGAGACTTCTCCAAACATGAATTTTGTTTTGCATCCATAATATATAGTTCAACTCTTTGGCACAGAAGATTAGGACGTGCTAAGATAAAAGTAATCTAAAACTTAGACTCTAAAGAGCTAGTGAGGTACTTACCTAAGCTTAACTTTTCAAATCATTGTTGTGATGCATGTAAATTAGGAAAACAAGTCCATACAAGTCATAAACATAGAATGAAATATCAAGTAAAAGAGTTTCAGAACTACTACATATAGGATTATTTGGTCCATCATCCATTCAAAGCTATGAAGGTAACTTCTACACTTTGGTCATAGTTGATGATTATTCGAGGTATACATGGATACAACTTTTGAAGTCTAAAGATGAAGTTTTTGAAAAATTCAAAGTCTTAGGAAATAGTCTTCAAAACCTACATGGTTGTTGGATTGCTTCAATATAATTTGGAAAAATCATGGTATTGCTTTTTATAAAAATGTGCAATTCGGAGACTTCTGTGATCAACATGGAATCTCCCATAATTTCTTAACTCCTTGCACTCCTCAATCTAATGGGGTTGTTAAAAGGAAGAACCGTTCATTACAAGAGATGTGTCGAATAATGATAAACGAACAATCCATTTTCACAAAGTTTTGGTGGCATGCCATAAAGTCCGCATCCTTCATACTAAATAGGGCATCAATAACAAGGACCTTTAACAAAACAACATAAAAGATTCTTAGGGTAAAAAGCCATCATTGAGATATTTTAAGGTATTTGATTGTAGATATTTAATATCTAAGTCTTACAATGGTATTTTCCTAGGTTATTCACGTACTTCAAAACCATACATAGTTTTAAACAAAGAGACCTCAAACATTCTAGAATCAATAAACATAAGCTTTAATGAAGACATACCATACATAGATAAATACCGTTTGCACACACCGATCCTACCCGGATCACCAACCATATAATCATATCCCGCATCCAGGGATTACTTGGGCCCCACGACTCTAGTCCAGCACTGTCATGGCAAAATCTAGAACAATTGCCAACCCTGGACTAGGTCGATGTAGAAGTCTATTCTTAGCTAGGCATGATTAAACCTAGGCTAAGGCAACAACTACCGCACATCTATCTAAACAGTCAAGCATATTAGCAAATCCAAATAGTTTTCACGGTCCAAAAACAGTAGCATGATTGTCACCCCAATATAGTTAAAAACGTAGATAAAAGTGGGGCTATAAAACTCACCTCAAGCAATCAACGTACGAATAAACGCTAGCAGAAGATAACAGTAATCACGGCACAGCAACTATCGACTCGGCACAACCTATTAATGTAGACCAAATCTTAATATATAATCTCTCGAAATCAACGTTATCTACCCCAATGTATTCCATTTTGTTATTTCCAAAAATGTCTCATTTCACCATTTAATCCTAGTGTTTGGTATCCTCATGTGGGTGTATCGACTCAATATGATGCTATGAACGCACTCAAACAACCAATATGTGACTCAATGCAACACAATGAGAAATCTAAGCGATAAGCTCCATAGTCCAATAAGTTTCGGAATAAATAGTAGACCTTATCGAATTCGTCAACCCGATAAACTCATTTATTTATTCGTGTCGCTTATTATCCCATAACTCAATCGTATCCTAAAGAGTCATAAGGATAATTCACCCATTAATAAGGTTACCCAACGTACCTAGCGGGCTCTTATTAGATTCGTCAACCTAATAAGTCCGGTACCCACGTGGATCAACACTATTAACGTTAGGTTATCCGTAAACCATGCACACAACGTAAGCAAATAAATACTTAAACTAGTATTAAATGCCCATAATTGGCATACTTCGATAAACGTGTACTCGAAACATTAATTACTTATTTATTATAAAACATTTCCAATTTAGTCGTTAGTTTCCATTTAAAAATAGTAAATAACAACATAAGTCTTGTTATCGATATTTTTGGTACAAAAGCCCATTCATTATTTATATTTCATAGTCTATTAGCATATTTATGTATATATATATATATATATATATATATATTTCGTCAAATTCCAATATTAATCTCATATCGTTATTCGTTTCGAGTCCAAAAGCACGAGTCATGACTTCTCGGCTTTTAATCAATCAATAGTCCAAACTATACTAAAGTCCATGTTACGGCTTTGTCGGAGTCAACTATTGACTAAAAAGTCAAAGTAACACCGACGTAGCTCAAAGTTGACAATATATATATATATCAAGTTCAATTTAAAAGTCATAATAGGGCAATTCAATTCCAAACCAACTCAAATCAATCTCAAATCAATCTCGCCAACCAATCAACCAACCAAATATACCCGAAACCAATGTTATGACCCTAATGGTCATGACACGGTCACGATTAAGACCACGTGAACCAAACAAGCTCTAGAAGCTTTTCGGCTCCACGCGTCTCATCCAAACCTCAACAATATCAACCAACAAGCTACCAAAACGACCCGACCCGGACCCAAGGTCCATGTGGGTCTTGTACACAAACCAAGGCTCACGTACGTGGCCTTGGTGGCTCGTACACCACTCCCATCCAATCCAAACACTACCAAATCAATTCCACAACATCCAAATACAATCAATCAACCTCCAATCATCAACCAAACACAAAACCCATCATCTATTCTAACCAAAAATATGAAACTAGACCTAAAATGCATAAACCCATCAAATTGATACACCACATGCTTACCAAACACTAACTACTTGTTTATTTAGATGTTAATTAGACTTAATTCCATGTTTCACCCAAAAGCCCTAAATTTCATGATAGGGTCGAAACCATAATAAGCCATACGTGGCTTTACAAGGCTCAAACAAGGTGTTTTCATGTCTCTTTTACCTTATCCAAACACGAATTGCAAAACCTACTTGAAACCCTAGAAATCCGAATCTTAATCTTTAGATTTGAAGGTGTTAATGGAGGTTTTAGTGAGAGTGTTATATATGGATAGAAAGAGGATGAAAAGATCTTCGATATGGTGGTGGTGGTGGGTGGTCACGCGCCGTCGTGTGGCGGTGGTGGCCGGAATAGTGGCCGGCGGTGATGGTGTTTAGGGTTAGGGTTTATATTTAATTTGGGGAGAGAGAGAGTAGAGAGAGAAAGAGTGTTTTGTGTGTATTTTTAGTGAGAGAAACAACTAGCTCAAATGGGGATGGGAGGGCCTTATATACTTGGACACAAGGACTAAAAAATAAATGAAAATGGATAGGGAAAAGGTGGGGGGTCGGAGTTGTAATTTTTTGTAACTATCCCGTTTACCCATTCCTGAGCTCATATATTGTCCACCGAGGGTCCCACAACGTTCATTCGACTTTCTAACATCGTTATTTACGTTTTCCACGAGTTTTGACTATTTATTTGTCAATTTTCGAGTTACGGTCTAAAAGTTACAATATTTCTCGTTTTAGGCTTTTCTAGTGCCGAATCGAATAGTGCCTACCAAATAGAGTTAAAACTCATATGATAACTCATTCAATAGTGAAATAATCTGTAAAAACCAATAGACGATATAAAATCAAGTCATGGTTTATAAAAATAGTGATAAAGGCAAAGCTCGGTTTATTTTAACGTAATGCGGTTACCTAAAATAGACTCCCTAAATTGCCAGTTGTCACAGCCTCCCAGCCTCAGAAGAAACCCGTCCCAGGTTTCACTCCGAGTTGCTTGATGTGATAAAAAGTTTAGGATACTTCCTACGGAAAACGTCCTCACGTTCCCAAGTGAACTCCGGTCCATGCCGGGAGTTCCATCTAACTTTGACAATCGGAATACGGCTATTCTTCAGCCGTTTAATCTCATTATCCATGATCTCAATCGGTTCCTCAACAAAATTCAATTTCTCATCGATACGAATATCTCTTAAGGGCACCATTATGTTTTCCTCCGAAAGACATTTCTTAAGATTACTAACATGAAAGACATTGTGTACACTGCTCAATTCCGATGGTAGCTCCAGGCGGTATGCTACCGGTCCGATTCTTTCCAGGATTGGAAAGGGACCAGTATATTGGGGATTGAGTTTTCCACGCTTTCCAAAACGAATCACTCCTTTCCAAGGAGAAACTTTCAACATAACACGATCTCCAACCTGAAATTCTAAAGGTTTACGTCTCTTATCGGCATAACTCTTTTGTCTATCACGAGCGGTTTGCAACTGGTTACGAATCTGAACTATCTTCTCAGTGGTTTCTAGGACAAGTTCGGGACCTGTAAGTTGACTCTCGCCAACTTCAGCCCAACAAACAGGAGAACGACATTTTCGGCCATACAGTGCCTCAAATGGGGCGGCCTTAATGCTAGAATAATAACTATTGTTGTAAGAGAATTCGGCCAAAGGGAGGTGTCTCTCCCAGCCTTTGCCGAAATCAATAACACAAGCTCTAAGCATGTCCTCTAAAGTATGAATGGTTCTCTCGCTCTGACCATCGGTCTGAGGGTGGTAAGCAGTGCTCATATCCAAGTTTGTTCCTAACACTGATTGTAAGGATCTCCAAAAGTGGGATGTAAAACAACTATCCCTATCGGAAATGATAGATATCGGTACTCCATGACGCGATACTACCTCCTTAAGATACAATCGAGAAAGCTTATCGAGACTATCGATTTCACTAATGGCTAAGAAGTGAGCAGACTTAGTTAAACGATCAACTATTACCCAGATAGCGTCATTGCCGCTAGCTGTTCTCGGTAATTTGGTGATAAAGTCCATGGTTATTCGCTCCCATTTCCATTCTGGGAGTTCGGGTTGAACTAATAGTCTTGAGGGTTTCTGATGTTCGGCCTTTATCTTAAAACAAGTCAGGCACCAACTGACATACTGAGCTATATCGGCTTTCATGTTAGACCACCAATAAAGTTTCTTAAGGTCCTGATACATCTTATCGGCTCCGGGATGAATAGAGTATTTTGATTTATGCTACTCATGCATAATCAACTCACGGATTCCACCATGAAATGGTATCCAACTTCTGTCTCTGAAGCATAAGGTTCCTTTGGAACGCTTCAAGAAGCCGTTTTCACTTTCTACCATTCCATGAAGATTCTTGTAAGGACGGTTCTCTTCCGTCAATGCCTCTGCTTGGGCGGCTAAAATTTGAGACGGTAAGGGCGAAACAATGGTCATTCCTAAGGATCTAACGAGTAGGGGTGGAATGTCCTCCTTACGATTAAGTGCATCAGCCACAACATTAGCCTTACCAGGATGATAACGAATCTCACAGTCATAATCACTAAGCAATTCTAACCAACGACGTTGTCTCATGTTAAGTTCCGTCTGATCTAAGATATGCTTGAAGCTCTTATGGTCGGTAAATACTACACACTTAGTTCCATACATATAATGTCTCAAAATCCTAAGAGCAAACACTACAACACCTAACTCAAGGTCATGGGTGGTGTAGTTTTTCTCATGCTTTTTAAGTTGTCAGGATGCATAGGCAATCACCTTCTCCCGTTGCATCAAAACAACACCTAAGCCTTTATGCGAAGCGTCGCAGTACATAACAAAATCTTTGCTTCCTTCAGGCAAAGCTAGGATGGGCGCACTACACAACTTCTCCTTCAGAATTTGGAATGCTTCTTCTTCCTTTTCTCCCCATTCATACTTAACATCCTTCTGCGTTAGTTTGGTTAGTGACTTAGCTATCTTAGAAAATCCCTCGATGAATCTCCTATAATAGTCTGCTAAACCTAAAAACTGTCGAATTTCTGATGGGTTCTTAGGAGCTGCCCATTCCTTATTGGCCTTAATCTTTGCTGGGTCAACATGAACACCTCGACTAGAGAATTTGGCATACAGCTTCTCCTCTCTCAACAATCCTAAAATGAGCCTCAAATGCTCTTCGTGCTCCTCACTACTCTTGGAGTATATCAAGATGTTGTCTATGAATACTATCACAAACTTATCTAGGTATGGCTTACACACTCGGTTCATGAGATCCATAAAAACCGCTGGCGCGTTGGTCAAACCAAACGACATCACTTGGAATTCATAGTGTCCATAACGAGTCCTAAACGCCGTCTTAGGGATATCCTCCTCTCGAACTCTAAGCTGGTGATAACCAGATCGTAAGTCGATCTTAGAAAAGACACTAGCTCCTTGGAGTTGGTCGAATAGGTCATCTATTATAGGTAACGAATATCGGTTCTTCACTGTCAACTTATTCAATTCCCTATAATCAATACACATCCAAAATGATCCATCCTTCTTCTTCATAAAAAACACTGGTGCTCCCCACGGTGACGAACTTGGTCGAATGAATCCCTTCTCTGACAATTCTGCCAACTGTTTAGACAGTTCCTCCAATTCTCTTGGAGCAAGTCGATAAGGTGCCCGGGCTACGGGTGCAGCACCGGGTATCAACTCTATTTGGAATTCCACTTGTCGGACAGGTGGAATCCCTGGCAGATCGTCGGGAAACACATCCGGAAATTCTCTAACGACGGGGTACATCATTAAGGTGTCTTTCACTCTTCTCCTCACTTTTCTTTTCAGAAATGTGAGCTAAGAAAAGACAACCTCCTCTATCGATGTACTTCTGAGCCTTAATACAAGAGATGATGCTCAACCGGGAAGGACTTCCACAGTCGCTCCGATCTCCTTGTATGCTCAGAACTTTTCCGCCATACGGTAAACGCACAATCTTCTCATCACAGATGATGTGTGCAACGTTCTTAGACAACCAATCCATTCCGATAATGACGTCAAAACTTCCTAAGGTAACTGGCAATAAGTCTATACTAAACGGGCGGTCTAGGAAACTTAAGGTACAACCTCGGACTATGGTGTCTATCTTCTCTCTATTTTCGTTAGCTAATTCCACATCGTAACTAAACCCTAGAGGTGTTTGGGAGATTTCTAGTAATGGCATAAAATTGGTGGATACGAAACTCATATCCGCACCAGTATCAAACAGTATGGAAGCATAGCGATTATTGAGAAGGAATGTACCCGTAACTACGTTAGGGTCCTCACCAGCTTCCTTCCCAATAGCGTAAACACGCGTTGTTTCCATGTCTCTCTACTGATTCCTAGCACCATGGTTTCCCTGGTTTTCCACAAACTCACGCTTCACAGGGTTTAAGCCATTATTTCCTACACCTCGGTTAGCAAATCCTCCTAAATTACCGGGATTTCCTCTCATCGGGGCACTCATTCTTAAAGTGTCTCTTCTTTCCACATCCAAAACAGGTGACAGTAGCCTTCCAGTCCGCTCCTTGTGCAGTTTGAGCTGCAGCAAGTGGATGAGACCTACAGTCTTTGGCCATGTGTCCTACCTTAGAGCACTTCCTACACACATTAGGGCATAGTCCATGGTGGTGTCGGTTACAACAACCACACATAGGCCTACTACCTTTATAACCTTTCCTTTCTCCATTTCCTATGGTGAACACCCTGGCTGTCTCTTGCCGTTTGTTGCCATTACCTTTAACAAATTCATTCCTCTTCCTCTTATCACTCCTATCATTCTTACCCTTGTCTCCTACTTCTAGCACATAAGAGTCCATCAAACGCTGAGCCACAGTAATTGCCTCATGCAAATTAACTGGCTTCGCAGCGATGACATCATTTCGGGTAGCTAAAAGCAATCCATCAGTATACCTCTCAATCTTAAGTTCTTCAGTGCGAACCATATTAGGGCAAAGCAATGATAACTCTTGGAAACGACGATTGTAAGTCGTCATGTCAGTACCCCTAACCTTATGGTATCAGAACTCACTCTCTAACTTCTTAACTTCATTCCTAGGACAGTAAGTCTTGATCAGAAGAGTCTTAAACTGGGTCCAAGTCATACTATAAGCTACATCAATTCCTACTGATCTGTGATAGTTGTTCCACCAGGTTAACGCTTCGTCCTTCAAGGTAAATGTTGCATACTTAACCTTACAATCCTCCTCACAATTACTAACGACAAACACATATTCAGTTTTCTCTAACCACCTAGTTAAGTAAACTACTCCCTCAGTTCCTCCGAACTCAATGGGACCACAGAATCAGAACTCTTTGTAGGTAAAACCTTGAGTCCGATTCAGCCTTGGGGTTCCACCAGAGGTGTTAGAGAGATTAGTCTCAGCTAGCAGTTCAGCGACACGCTGCGCCACTAACTGGTCAACATGGGCTGGGTTCACAGGTGGAGGGTTTTGTGGAACAGGACCATTCTCAGCACGGTCGTTCACATTCGGGTTTTCTACAGCTGGGTTATCAGTGTTCTGGTTCTCAATAGGTGGATTGGTCGGGGCCGGATGACGACCTCGACGGACTGGGGCAACAACAGCAGCAGGAGCTGCTCGGTTGTTCCTAAGCGGGTTTCGTCTTGTTTCCATCATTCTCAAGGCAAGAAGAACAGTTTCATAAGTTCACAATTCACGCTCTAAAGATAGAGTTGGGTTCTAAGGATCACCAAATAACGCTCGAATTCATAATCAAGGTCAACAAGGATAACGCTATACCAAAGTGAAACAATCAGATACCGAATCATAACTAAAGGATGCACGTTCCAATAACCATAACTTATAGGTTTCAAAAGTGGAAATATATGGAAGGATACGAAGAAATCAAAAACGATCCTAACGACGATACTAATAAGATAACTAGGATAGATCTACATCTCGAACCAAGTACTACTTAGTTTCAAGATGGCACAAAGCTATGAATCTAACACTATCTAGCTACGTCTACGAATACCACTAACTGATCTCAACTCAACACGTCGAGCGTCGCGATCACTCTTAAGATCTACGACCTCTATCTCCAACTCACCAATCCTATGCCAAATCGCTCTATCTGCATCACGAGCTGTCGCGAACCCTCTCAGCAGGTCCCCAACCTGCTCCTGGAGCTCCGACATACCCTCACGTAAAACCCCAGTCCTCCTGACTAAAGTACCCATATCAGCTCTCAGATCCACTATACCAGTCCTAGATACTCCAACCAATCGGTCCATCAACTGACTAAGCCTAGTACCCTATGATGTAATCCTCTCCCACATCCGACCCGTCTCACCATACTCCTCGGGCTCTGAAGCAATCTCCGATGGTATCTCAGATCCTAACGGGCTACCTATATAAGGTGAGTGAGGTGGTGAGTCAATGTCTAAAGGCTGTCCAGGGGACTCAGGCTCAGGCAAAAGAGAACCTAGTCCTGGAGAATGTGCAGGACTCTGCAATGGAGGAGTACCCCCTTCTGGGATATCCTCATCATCCTCCTCTTGAGGATCCTCATCCTCATCTACATACTGCTCCTTAATCTCATGCTCCTCTTCAACCTCATGCTCCTTCTCGCCCTCATCCTTAGAGGGAGAGTCCATGAGTCGGAGTATATGTGCAGGTAAATCCTGAGGTGGTACACTAGGAGATCTAGGCCTTCTAAGACATGGTGATGCTGGTGGTGATGACATAAGAGAGTGGGCTGCTAAACGAATAGGTGATGATGGTGGTCTCACGGACATGCGGGCAGTGCTATAAGCAAGCCTAGGAGTCTGGGCTCGTGCTAAGACCTGATGTAAAGTGAGCTGCCTAGATGAGCTAGGGCGATCTGATGATGATGAACTAGTGTGGCGGGCAATCTCATAAGGATTACCCTGCGCAACCGTCATGAGAGTCAATGCTGGCGAACTAGCAACAACAAGGACCTCCTCAGACACATCAAAATCTAGTGAAGGAATAGTCTGTGACAATGGCATAGGGTAGGTATAAGTGTTCGAAACAACTAGTTTTAATAAGCGCATCAACTCAACCAAAACACGTATCACAAAGCAAAAGCTTTAAAAATAGAGGTACCGCATTACTCAAAATATGCCTTTAAATAAAACACATAAGTTCCGTTCCATCACATAATCCCACATCCAATCAATCGAGTTCAAAACTCCAAAATCACAATATACCGTTTAATCAAATCAAATTCCTTAGTATCTCGATAATCACATCTCATTTACCCAAAATCAATAATCATATCTCCAAATCATAACGTTTCCATAATCAGTTCACAATATCCCTTAACAGATCATCTCATAATTCAAATCGCAGTTCATACCATAATCAATTAAGAAGCTTCGGCTTGGCAAGCGGGCGTGCGTCGGTCGAGGATCAATTTTCTCAAAAGTGGTTATAGTTTAGGGTTTATAAAATACCTAATTTCTATAACCTTGAGCTCTGATACCAATCCGTAACACCCCCAAATCTCGGTACAGCGGAAGACTTAATCAAGTTTTTGGGGCTTTAATATTGGATTGGTATCGCACACAAGTATAGCAAAAAGATAATCATCTAACATTCAAAACCAATCCCAAATTTAGTTATTCCAAACATTTAATCCAAACGTGTAATTATTAGGCCCAAAACATGATTTAATAAAATAGGTCCCCAAAGTTTATCAGAGTCAGAAATGATCCTTGAACCCCTCCTTCTTGCCAAGCTTCCACCGATCACGTTTTCCAAACATCTCTCAAATACCTGAGAAATCATGCTAAAAGGTCAGCTTACGCTGGTGAGTTCATAGGTTTAAGTTCAACAAAATCATAGTGGACCTGTAGGAGTTGATTTGCTATGCAAGACCTAAGATAGATAAATACCGTTTGCACACACCGATCCTACCCGGATCACCAACCATATAATCATATCCCGCATCCAGGGATTACTCGGGCCCCGCGACTCTAGTCCAGCACTGTCGTGGCAAAATCTAGAACAATTTCCAACCCCGGACTAGGTCGATGTAGAAGTCTATTCTTAGCTAGGCACGGTTAAACCTAGGCTAAGGCAACAACTACCGCACATCTATCTAAACAGTCAAGCATATAAGCAAATCCAAATAGTTTTCATGTCCAAAAACAGTAGCATGATTCTCACCCTAATATAGTTAAAAACATAGATAAAAGTAGGGCTATGAAACTCACCTCAAGCAATCAACGTACGAATAAACACTAGCATAAGATAACAGTAATCACGGCACAACAACTATCGACTCGGCACAACCTATTAATGTAGACCAAATCTTAATATATAATCTCTCGAAATCAACGTTATCTACCCCAATGTATTCCATTTCGTTATTTCCAAAAATGTCTCGTTTCACCATTTAATCCTAGTGTTTGGTATCCTCATGTGGGTGTATCGACTCAATATGATGCTATGAATGCACTCAAACAACCAATATGTGACTCAATGCAACGCAATGAGACATCTAAGCGATAAGCTCCATAGTCCAATAAGTTTCAGAATAAATAGTAGACCTTATCGAATTCGTCAACCCGATAAACTCATTTATTTATTCGTGTGGCTTATTATCCCATAACTCAATCGTATCCTAAAGAGTCATAAGGATAATTCACCCATTAATAAGGTTACCCAACGTACCTAGCGGGCTCTTATTAGATTCGTCAACCTAATAAGTCCGCTACCCACGTGGATCAAAACTATTAACGTTAGGTTATCCGTAACCCCTGCACACAACGTAAGCAAATAAATACTTAAACTAGTATTAAATGCCCATAATTGGCATCTTTCGATAAACGTGTACTCGAAACATTAATTACTTATTTATTATAAAAAATTTCCAATTTAGTCGTTAGTTTCCATATAAAAATAGTAAATAACAAGATAAGTCTTGTTATCGATATTTTTGGTGCAAAAGCCCATTTATTATTTATATTTCATAGTCCATTAGCATTTTCATGTATATATATATATTTCGTCAAATTCCAATATTAATCTCATATCGTTATTCGTTTCGAGTCCACAAGCACGAGTCATGACTTCTCGGCTTTTAATCAATCAATAGTCCAAACTATACTAAAGTCCATGTTACGGCTTTGTTGGAGTCAACTATTGACTAAAAAGTCAAAGTAACACCGACGTAGCTCAAAGTTGACAATATATATATCAAGTTCAATTTAAAAGTCATAATAGCGCAATTCAATCCCAAACCAACTCAAATCAATCTCGCCAACCAATCAACCAACCAAATATACCCGAAACCAATGTTATGACCCTAATGGTCATGACACGGTCACGGTTAAGACCACGTGAACCAAACAAGCTCTAGGAGCTTTTCGGCTCCACGCGTCTCATCCAAACATCAACTACATCAACCAACAAGCTACCAAAATGACCCGACCCAACCCAAGGTCCATATGGGTCTCGTACACAAACCAAGGCTTACGTACGTGGCCTTGGTGGCTCGTACACCACTTCTAACCCATCCAAACTCTATCAAATCAATACCACAACATCCAAATACAATCAATCAACCTCCAATCATTAACCAGACACAAAACCCATCATCTATTCTAACCAAAAATATGAAACTAGACCTAAAATGCATAAACCCATCAAATTGATACACCACATGCTTACCAAACACTAACTACTTGTTTATTTAGATGTTAATTAGACTTAATTCCATGTTTCACTCAAAAGACCTAAATTTCATGATAGGGTTAAAAACCTAATAAGCCATACGTGGCTTTAGAAGGCTCAAACAAGGTGTTTTCATGTCTCTTTTACCTTATCCAAACACGAATTGCAAAACCCACTTGAAACCCTAGAAATCCGAATCTTAATCTTTAGATTTGAAGGTGTTAATGGAGGTTTTAGTGAGAGTGTTATATATGGATAGAAAGAGGATGAAAAGATCTTCGATATGGTGGTGGTGGTGGGTGGTCACGCGCCGTCGTGTGGCAGTGGTGGTCGGAATAGTGGCCGGCGGTGGTGGTGTTTAGGGTTAGGGTTTACATTTAATTTGGGGAGAGAGAGAGTAGAGAGAGAAAGAGTGTTTTATGTGTGTTTTTAGTGAGAGAAACAACTAGCTCAAATGGGGATGGGAGGGCCTTATATACTTGGACACAAGGACTAAAAAATAAATGAAAATGGATAGGGAAAAGGTGGGGGGTCAGAGTTGTAATTTTTCATATATATCCCGTTTACCCATTCCCGAGCTCATATATTGTCCCCCGAAGGTCCCACAACGTTCATTCAACTTTCTAACATCGTTATTTATGTTTTTCCACGAGTTTTGACTATTTATTTGTCAATTTTCGAGTTACGGTCTAAAAGTTACAATATTTCTCGTTTTAGGCTTTTCTAGTGCCGAATCGAATAGTGCCTACCAAATAGAGTTAAAACTCATACGATAACTCATTCAATAGTGAAATAATCCGTAAAAACCAATAGACGATATAAAATCAAGTCATGGTTTATAAAAATAGTGATAAAGGCAAAGCTCGGTTTAGTTTAACGTAATGCGGTTACCTAAAATAGACTCCCTAAATTGCCAGTTGTCACAGTAGGTTAGTGACATGTGAACCCAACCAACTAGAACTGTCCATTAACAACATCTTTTCTCCGGTTGCACCTTGAGTCTTTACGTATTTTACTTGCCTATGCTTGTAGTAGGATGTTTAAACTAAAACAAATGGATGTCAAAAATGATTTTAATCGAGTCATTATAAATGAAATATATGTAACACAACCACTGGACTTTATTGATTTTCAAAAACAATTAAAGAAGGCTTTGCATGGACTTGCACTAGATAATCATTCATGGCATAGTAGTGTAATATCATATCTTGTTGATCAAAAGTATATGAGAGGCATGAAGAATAAGTCGTTATTCTTCAAGATAAAAGACAAGCATCAGATCATTATTCAAATTTTTGAAGATGACATTGTCTTTGGATCTACATGTCAAACATTACATGATGAATTGCTGATTGTATGCATGATAAGTTTAGAATGAATGTCTTAGGAGATCTCAAGTATATAATAAACTTACAAATTACACAAAATGATAATGGCATATTCATAATAGGAGGAGCACACAAGGAGGAGCAGGTTTGGTTTGAACTTTTATGCATAGTAAACCCCAACTTACATTAGGGTTTATAACCTTATTACGTTTTTTTTAGACAGGCAACTTTATTAAAAGACAAACATAAAACAAGGACCAAGTACAAGACACTACA
This sequence comes from Chrysanthemum makinoi, assembly GCA_910596185.1. Lineage (NCBI taxonomy): Eukaryota > Viridiplantae > Streptophyta > Magnoliopsida > Asterales > Asteraceae > Chrysanthemum > Chrysanthemum makinoi. The sequence continues at coordinate 169,102,455 of OU343220.1, forward strand.
CAAGCTAAAGAAGCACCCACAAAAGGGCAAAACACAAAGACACAACCAAGGCAACAAAAGGAAAATATAAACCTAAGGGAACTACATACTAAACATGAAACTATTGAGAAGAGGCTTCCCATCAAGATACATAGAAGTGCCTCACCCAATATAGACAACATGGCAAAAAACACAATAGCGTATAGATGTGTAGAACCCTTATATTCTTGCCCAACATATACCCTTTGATAGCACATCAGGAGACACTCAAAGCAGGAAGTCACAATCCATTCAAACTTGTACCACATTTGATTGGATCATATAGCCATTGTTGCCAACTTAATGCTTCTTTTTTGGCCCTTCTCACAATCCACTCAAAGCTTTTCAATTTAATATCTTGCACAATTTTGTTCACACTTGAAACTTTTGCTCTAAATACTCTATTATTTCTTTCTTTCCATATGTGATAACCAGTAACCCACGTTACTATTTGCCACAAATTTCTCATATAACTCGGCATACTATCATTACCGCTATGTCGAAATACCTCACTAGTGGAAAAAGCATTAAACGGGGCGATTTTCCACCAATCAAAATCTTCTCCCATATGTGTGATGCCATATTACATAACACCAGGCAATGATCAATTGTCTCTACGACATCATTACAACTAAGGCATAAAAGTGAGTCCAAATCAATACCTCTTTTGTCAAGTTCACATCTAACCGGAAGCCTTCTTTTTAAAGCACTACAAATAAATATGTTAACTTTTTTTTGGTACAATCTTGTTCCACACCGTTTCTTGTCTCGAATCTTCCTCGTGTAAGTACTTGATATCTACCATCTTTGATAGTGCCTTGACTGTGAAACGACCATTGTCATCAAGAAGCCACCTCCACGAATCCCTACAATCACAAGATAAAGAAAAATCCCCTAAAACACTAATAAGATCTTCAACCTCACCATTAGTCCTACCCTTGGTTCCCTAACCTACTCCCACTTCCAACTCCATGGCCCCTCAACCCATTCCCCTTTCTCCGCTACCTTCGCCTCCTTTCTATTATCCAAGTGGTATAACCTATAAAATCTATCTTTTAAGCTCATACCTCCCCTCCACCTATCTTCCCAAAAGTAAGTATCCCAACCATTTCCTACCCTCCTACAAAAGGAATTTGTAAACCCAATACCCAGTTTATCCAAGTCTACCCCAACCCTAACAATGCCACCCCAAACGCCACAACCACAAGCCTCCCTTATCGTGCTTACACTGCCTAACCCACCATCACTACCATAGATATTCCTAATCACCCTTCCCCAAAAAGCGTCGCCCTCAACCCTAAACCTCCACCACCATTTCACTAGTAAAGCCCAAGTTTTCCTACGTAACGACCCAATATTTAACCCCCCCCCGACCGATAAGAAGCTAGCATCGATTCCCATTTAACCCATGACATGGTTTTCCTCTCGCCAACCCATCCCCAAAATAAATCTCTCCTAATACACTCAATTTGTTTGATAAAAGATAGGGGCACACGAAACATTGAGAAAAAGTACAATGGAAGGCTACCAAGAACTGATTTTACCAACGTCAATCTTCCACCAAACGACATTGATTTTGCTTTCCATTCTGAACGCCGTTTCTTAAAATTTTCCACAACAGGTCTCCAAGCACTCACCCTTCTCATATTCGAGCCAATAGGAAGACCCAAATATGTGAAAGCGAATTCACCTACACAACATCCCATCCATCTAGCCATACTCTCAATCTCATTTTGAGGGACCCCGACACCATACACTCGACTCTTATTCAAGTTCAGCTTTAGACCCGAAACCTCTTCAAAACATTTCAATATACACATCAGAACTCTTGCGTTTTATACATTCCATTCGCCAAAGAATATTGTATCCTCAGCGTATTGCAAGTGCGACACCACTACATTATCATCACCTACTGATATTCCTTTGAAGAGGCCTTTAGCTATTGCTTCTCTAACCATAGCATTCAACCCTTCAGCCGCAATGATGAACAGGAATGGCGACAATGGATCACCTTGCCTAATGCCACGCTCTAAAAGAAATTCATGTGCTGGAGAACCATTCACGAGATTGGACATAGAAGCTGACCTTAAGCACGAGTCAATCCACGAGCACCAACGATCACCAAACCCTATTTGTTTTAATACGCTAATCATGTAATCCCAATTAATACTATTATAGGCCTTCTCAAAATCCACTTTGAATATTAATCCTCTATTTTTTATTTTTTTCAAGAAATCTACGGTTGCATTTGCAATAAGGATCCCATCTAATATGAACCTACCCTCAATAAAAGCACTTTGCACATCACCTACTATCTTGCCGACCACCTTCTTCACTCTTTCTGCAAGAATTTTGGCCACAATCTTATAGTAGCAACCTATAAGACTTATAGGCATAAAATCGCTAAGACCAATGGGATCATCTACTTTAGGCACAAGGGTGAAAAATGACGCGTTACAATTCCTTGATATCTCCTTTGTTTCCCAAAACCATCTTACCGACCTTACAAGGTCACATCTGAAAATGCTCCAGAACCTCTTTATGAATTTAAAATTGAAACCATCGGGTCCGAGCGCTTTTTCATCACCACAACTACAAATAACCTCCTAGATTTCCTTTTCCTCAAACTGCCTCTCGAGAAGCCTAACATCCACATCACATAGTTTTTTCACCCTCTCATTTGCGAAGGAGGGCCTCGTATCCATTTGCTCTGTAAATATGGCTTTATTAAACCTATATACCTCTCTTTTGATCTTTTCTGGGTCTTCACACCATACGCCTTCAACCATGAGCCCACAAATATTAATCTTGTTATTTCTTCTTTTAATCATGGAATGGAAAAACTTTGAATTTTCGTCCCCTTCTACATCCCATGCCACTCTTATTTTTTGTTTAAGAATATTGGCTCGCTTTCTATCATTCTCAATCCACGCCCGCCTTTCTTCAAGCCAAGTTGCTACCTCATTATCCTCTAGCATCCTCGTCTCAGCCTCCAACTCCCACTTCATAGCTTCTTTCCTGTGTTTTTCTATACTCTCGCTTAAAGCACCAAATCTTACTTTACTCCACTCTCTTAGTGCCATCTTCACATTTTTTAGTTTATCCCTGAAAATGTAATCCGGCCTAGACCCCCGAACCTCCTTAGCCTAAGCGTCCTGTACTACCTGCTCAATGTCTAATTCCTCCAACCATAGATCATACACCCTAAATGGCTTAGGTCCAAAGTCCATATCAATGTCTTTTAGCCTGATAGGACAATGATCTGAAAGCTTTCTATCAAACGCAATTGCTGATAGACTACTTCATTTATTCTTGAATTCTTCTGAAACAAGAAATCTATCTAGTTTACTAAACTTGAGCCTGTCATCACTAATCCGCGTAAAGCGTCGCCTACCCATAAGGATGTTCACTAATTGTTCTCTATTAATGAACTCATTGAAATCATCAGCTTCCTTCACATTGAATATAGTGTTTTTTCGATCTTCTGCACTTCTTACTTCTTTAAAATCACTAAATAAACACCATGATTCCCACCACTATTCATAAGGTTAGATAATGTTTTCCATAACGTTGTTTTCTGACTTCCCACATGTGGCCCCGTATACACACACGTGATATATCTCTCCCTGGATCCCCTTCCATGTACCTCTCACCGATATAAATCTCTCCTCCCCAACTGCTTCTGAACATGAGAACATATTATTATCCCACATCATCACCATACCCCCAGATCTTCCTTTTGCCTCCATTTGGACAAACCCAACATTCCTATTTCCCCACACTTCTTCTATCCAGTACTCATCAACTATTCCGCACTGAGTTTCTTGCAATGCAATGACATCAGGCCCCTCACTATGACGAATACCCTGAACCCACCCTTTCTTTCCTTCTTTCCTTAGACCCCTAATATTTATTGATATAATCTTCATACAAACTATAAATTGAACGACAAAAGAGAAAAACAACACTTACTGTTGACAGTTCCCACCGTTCACGTCATGCCACTTAACCCCGATCTGCTCCCCAACTTGTCTGATTTTCTCTCTACTCAGGGAACCGGACTGGAACTCCTCACAGTTTCCCATGATCGCATCATTCTTCTCGATTGATGAGACTTCTGTGTGATTAACCTTGTACGCTTTTGATAATCCCTGCCCCTTACTATCACATGAGTTTCTTTTTATACTCGATTACCTTCTTTTTTGGCTCACCGCAACTTTTCCCAAATTAAAGCTTCTTCTCTTATATTTCTTTTCGCTTGAACCATCTTTATGCCTATCACTAACTCCGTGCCACTTTTATCACCCCAATACTCTTCGGTTTCCATCACTTTCAGACAACCCATTACCGGCGAACACTCAACATCCTTGTCCTCGTCTGATGAATCCTCGTCCACTCTTACACCTTTACCTCCCACTTCTTCTTCTCCCTCGCTATCACTATCCCCTTGAGTATTGAAATCTATGCTAACTATGTCACCTACTTCTTCTACAATTTGCACCTTATATTTTTCCTTTTTGACCTTAACATAAGCCTCCTCTTTGATCAAACTAGCTTCTGATGTGTGTATCAATACTTGACCAACCGTAACTGATTGGTTTCCCACCAAGTGACAGTTGTTCGTTTCGGTTATTGTCCCCCACAACGCTGCAAGTTTCTGGAACACCGATTCTTTCCACGCACTTATGGGAACACCTAGGATATTTACCCATGTTAGCCTTCCTGATGCCCGATAACTCACATTCCATCTCCTGAGTTTCCATAGCCACTTCCGAATACCGTGATCGCTGTTCCCCATAACATTAGATGCCGTTTTTTCAGTATGAAAGACCACCATCACCTCAAGGCCGCCTAGTAGTTTTATCTCAACATTTTCCAAACCTTCCACCTCGCATAATTCAGGTAGCTTGTCCAAGTACTCTAGATCCCGAACCTCCCCGATAATCCCTTTGTTAAGCACTGACCTTTCGATTTCCGCCTCCTCAACCTCCACTATTATAGTGTCTAAATAACCCTTGCTTCCGTGTTGTGATTCTACCTTCTGTTTCTTCACCTCGGTCACATCCTGTAAACTAATTTGTTTTCTACAAAATATAGGAAAACAAAAACGTTTTTTGAAAGCCAAAAGTCTTCCCAACTATTCAAGTATGAGAAAAGAATAGTATGGCTAAGTTTTAGGCATGTTTTTGTTACCAAAGAGAATATGCAATTTGCTTCCATAAAAGTAAGTCAACTACAACATGAGAAATATATGGAAACAAGATCAACACCAATCTTTGAATACTATACAAGTACTACGCATATGTTTCACTTGTAATTGTTTTCATATTATAATAGTGTACTACAAGAAGCCTATATAAAGCAATAGCAAATGTAGTAGGGAATGTACCAGTACCAGCTCCTACAAACAAAAATAAAGTATTTCAAGTTTTTCAAATAAGAATATTTTGATGTCCATTGTTCTTCAAATAACGAAGAGTCATTTAATATTTGTTGAAAGATATTTTGTGCGCAATATTTTTGTAAGAGTAACATCTCATATATCCAACATAAATTGGTACCCGAGCTTGTTCAAATCCATTTGGGTTAAATGAGTTCTTATCATTTTTATAAAGGTGTCATGGGTTGACGACAAGGTTTTGATTTAAGTCATGTTGTTGTCCCAATTTTTGATGGTGAAAATTACGATTATTGGTGTGTCAAAATGGAGACATTGTTTGATTATTTAGATGTGTTTGATGATGTCAAAAACACATTTGAAGAACCCGTTGATACGGAAAAATTAACCGATGAGCAAATGAAAGAAATGAAGCAAAAGAGAAGCCGAAATGCAGCCGTTCTAAGTATGATTCAGCTGGGAGTCACACCGTCAATCTTCCCAAAAATCATGCGTCTAAAAAAACAAGAGAAGCTTGGGAGGTGCTCAAGCAAGAATTTCAAGGAGACGTAAAAGTGAGAGCTATAAAGCTACAAACTCTCAGACGAGATTACGAGAACACGAAGATGAAGGAAAATGAGTCACTAAATGACTATTCATCTAGATTAACCGATTTGATTAATCAGATGAAAAGTTATGGTGATGAAATTGAAGACCAACGTACTGTTGAGAAAATTCTCATCAGTATTCCTGAAAAATTTGATCCAATTATATCAGTTATTGAAAACACCAAAGATCTCAAAACTTTGGGTATTCAAGAATTGCTAAGTTCTCTCAAGTCATATGAGCAACGTATGACTCGCCACTCCGGCAAGGCGATCGAAAGTGCATTCCAATCCAGCCTGCAAGGGGACAAGAAGCCACCACAAAACTATGGAAGAGGGAGTTCATCCCGAGGTGGTCGAGGAGGCAGAAATTTTCGAGGACGTGGACGTGGACAAAGCTACAGAAGTTTTAGAGGTCAAAGCAACTTTGACAAAAGATCATTTGGCGATGGAAACTCTCACGAGTATTC
>OU343220.1:169109024-169156662 GCA_910596185.1 Chrysanthemum makinoi
ATCAAGATGACCAACTTTTCCTTCCGTCACGCTATTGATACCTTTTGTATGTTTCAAGCTTTTGATTTCATTAGTGGTGGTCCAGGCGGCTACGACACCTTGTTTCTTTGTTGCCGATTCCTTGATTACGATAGAAAGGATAGGTTCCGGACAGCCACGTGCGTGATTGTCGAGGTCATTGAGCCTCGGGAATGTCGGGATTAAGCTGAGTGCTCTCTGGATCAAAAAGCCGTGTATCGACATGGGAATCTTTGAGCCAAGCTTCTTGTGAAATAACATCATGTATCTCCGGTCGCCGATTTCAATGTCCTTCTTATTGATCAATGACGAAGACTTGCGGTTCCATGGGCTTGGGATGCTCATAGCAGTATCCTGACGGAGAGACTTAGTGATGATGATGTAGAGTGTTCTCCACGGTTGAGGAATGTTCTTAAGATCCGCGTGAGAGTGCTTGTTAATAATTCTGGCTTCATCATAGCCGATATTAAGTAGAAGTTGAGCTGTCTCTTCATTAGGTGTAGCAAAGAAATTAATTGACACGATATGCGGAATGATAGATACGGCGGTAAAGTCTGCGAGTGATAGTGACTTGTTTGTGATTAAGTGTCAACTTCCGTGCCTGACGGTGATCCTCTGCATAGAATCGGGGAATTGTTGAATGTAAACCTGCAGGCTGGCGAGGAGTCGAGAACATGTTACGGTAGGGATGATTCACGAGAATATCCCTTTGCGATAGAACAAAGAAGATTCACGAGCATGTGAGGTCAAAGTCAACCCTAAGGTTGTTCTTTCCAATCTTTCTCGGACCCTGCGGAAGATATCGAGAAATTGTAAGAACGGATGCATCCACATTCATTTGTTGATACATGTGTGTCTGAAATAACATTAGCCAAAGAACCAACATATCGAAAGACATAGTGTTAGTCCTGAAGGTCTTATTGTCTAGTTGATTGATATGCGATTGTCAATAATTATTCTGAGTCCCAAGTCACTTGTTTGTAATAGTCCAATGGCGATTGAAATGTTTGTGAGTTAGTTAACTTTAAGTTTTAAAGTTTATGTTATCACTGATTGTTCACAACATATCAAACGATTAAGTTTATTAGTGACATTATTGGATTAGTGACGTTATGATGGTTATTAACAAGTTTGTACGCGTAACAATTCATAATGAGGTCAATCAAGGCATAGGCGTAAGTGGCAAAGTTAGTAAATGCTTGATAATGAGCATGCGCGCCGACGAGAAAGCTTATCGTAGGATCTTAACTACGTGGGAGAAAGGGGACCTTATCGTGGGAAAACTTAAGCGTGGTACGTGTTATACCTTAGGCGTGAGCTTTACGTAAGTAGACTTATGCGAGGAGTCCTTGTTTATATCCTTCACCGGGATATGGCGTGGTCCCATTGTAGAACCTTAAGCGTAGTTATGCATTATGATTTGATCCTAACGCATAACATGACTAGCGTGGGTAATCCTGTATTGTGAGATTCAAATGACCTTGATTCGAATTTTGGTAGCAAAACACAGAAATAAATTCATCAAATCATTAATATTAACACAAGAATTCATTTTAACAACAAATCATGGCATGAACATTAGGTTAAGCAGTTATGGTAGAAAGTCATACAGCGTAGGTCAAAACTAAGGGTTATGAATTCTGGCGAGTATAAAATCTACCATGGGATTTGCACGAAACAATTTACGAAGTAGTTCTAAAGATGTTGTGAGAGTCTATAAATAGAAGTTATAACATCTAAATCGTGGAGAATAAAAAATACCCCAAACTTATGAACTTTAAACCCTAATTCCAAATTTTAATCATTTAGAGTTTCTAGGTGGTTATAGAGCTTGGAAATCATCAATTCATCATCATATAAACATTACACAACAATCTTTTGAACAAAACTCTTCACATTTGTAAACATACCAAATGGACTCATAAACCTAATATTCAAAAATCATCAATTTAATTGTTTGGGTAGATTTTGAGGTTGAAAATAAGTATCATTGATGTTAAATGCATGTTTTGACACAATCCTTTTAACCCTGAAACACCCTTTTATGATTTGGTGTTTTTAAGCTTCTGTCAAGACACAAAGTCACTATATCATAAAATTAATGAATTGGAATTTTGAAGATTCAAAACCATTGCTTAAAAGCAATATAAACAATCACTTACAAATTGATGATCAAAACATGGATTTGTCAATGAATGCGATTCTTAAACGTAGGATCCTTTTTGGTGTAAGTAATAAATGTGATGGAATAGTTAGGTGGAAGTGTTTTTTATTAAAATGACTTTAACATTTTGGCAGTTTTGGTCCTCCACCTTTTCCTTTTCATACAAAACCATTAACTTCCATTTTGGTTACCAAAAAGATTTTAAAGAAAGAAACATGGCTGACACTCCCCTTACGACTTAGGTAAAATAATGAAAGGTTATAAAATTTTAGTCAGAGGAGGTGTCATTAAACGGAAAATTTACCACCATTGATAAGAGAAACTAGTAGAATATGATAACATGCAGAGTACAGATGTTTTGAAACGGTTAAATCTTTGTAGTCTCCCCACTCAACTTGATCGGAAAAATACTGAATTTTGAAGATTAAAGTGTTGTAAGAACTTTATGTTGTGAAAAGTAGATTAGAAGAATATTTTTTGTTGTTTTGCTCGGGTTTTATATATTTTTGTATTTTTGTTTTGAAAATTTATTTACAAGAGATATTTTGGTGTGGCGGGTTTTTAAATTTGTTTAGGAGGTTATCAATTCTCTCTTGAGTTGAACACCTCATTACCAATCCGGTGGACCAACTCATTAAACCTAAGCGGGAGGCAAGGCTTTGGTGAGAAAGATCATAATTGGTATTCTGGCCCCCATAAAATATAATTCAAGTACCACATTCCCACGTGATCCTGATGAAATGATGCTCAGTCGATGTGCTTTGATTTGAATCTTTGGTTACTGCAGATTGATAGCTCCAGATTGTCATGATACGCCGGATTACATCAAATACGTAACCATAGTCTTTGAGTTGTGTTCTCATCCAAATGACTTGAGCACAACACTAGGCCTTGGCTACATATTACGCCTCAGAGTTGAGGACGATGTACAATCAACTTCTTGATTATATGACGCGGTTTATCACCAGAAATTGTAAAAGCTCTTGAAGTACTTTTACGTGAGTCTAAGCATCTGCGTGGTCGTACGATAGAAAAGCGATTAGTTCAAAAACGGGAATCGCCGGATACGGATCCCCAAGTTAATGGTTCCTATGTATGGAGGATTCTTTTAGCCTCTGAGAGGTGGGTTTCGGTTGATTCGCTGGCCGATACTTGAGCAAAGATATCGGCAAAGACAATATGGAGTCACTGGCTGTTAGATACATGAGAGACCCAATAATACTACGGTATTTTGTGGGTCCAATTTCCCATATAAATCAGCGTCTAGCTTCTTGGTATGAGCCATTGGTGTGGCATAGGTGTCCGCGAGTTTTCATTCCAAATTTGTTTTAACAATTCAAGGATATTTGGACTCAGAAAATACCGCAGGGTGATTGATGAACTACTGATCCAGAAAGAATGTGAGTTCACCCATCATGGACATTTCAAAAATTTTCTTCATTAGTTTTGCAAAAGCAATTGAGAAACTTTTATGTGTTAAAATCATGTCATCAAATAAATTTGAACAATTAAGATATGTGCCAGTGATATTGTATAAAGAGTTGGGTCAACGAACCTTTGGTGAAATTATTGGCAATGAGGAAAGATGATAGCTTATTTAATACGATGCCGAGGAGCTTGTTTGAGACCATATGAGCTTTGTTGGTTTGTAATGATTCGAGCTTCGGGGATCAGCGAATCCATGCCAGGTTAAGTGACATAAGCCGATTTCTTTAAGTTGTCCATTGAGAAAGCGGTTTGACATCCATCACGATGAACCGTCATATTCGCATGAGCTGAAACGCTGAGAAATATCGAACAGCCTCAAAGACGGCGACGGGCAAAATATTCTTCAAAGTCTATTCCCTCTTCGGCGAAACCCTTAGCCACAGGCGGTGACTTGGCTGGATAACATTTCCTTGACATCCATTTGTTTTTCACGTAGGATATTGGATTTCACATACACATCAAACCATAACTCAAAGTAGAGTATAAAGGTGAGTTCTTAGAGAGAGAAAGTTAGAGGTTTAGGGAACTTAGTGAGAGAAAGAAAAATCTTATTATGAGCTCCAACTCTCTACGTTGGAAGGTAGAGAGTATTTATAGTCTTACAAAAAACGCACACAACGGGTGTGGATCGAGGCATACAGATGGGTAAAGACCGTCCGTCCTCCATGTACAACTAAATACTACTTAACATAAAAGTACTATGACTATGAGCTTTCTAACGATTACATATACTTAAGGTGACCGACTCTTTAATACTTGGAATTTCTAATTCAACAATCTCTAAGGAGTGCACTCAAACATATACTAAAATGACATTGAATACAATCGGATATTACATTAACAATTGATCTTGCATTCTTGATGTAGTACTTTGCTCGGAAGCTCGTAGTCATTGATTCCACTCATTGCATGTTTGGTTAATCAAGTGGAGGTCTTCTTGATCCACGTGATAATAATGTTGAGCCACTTTTGAGATCATCGACTAATAGAAAATCTCTGAAACTTCCATTGTGGTGTTGGTATTATGTGATGTTGTGACTTTCGGACGACATGCTCACATTGGATCATGATATATCTTCTCATCAGAGTAGCGGAAGCTTTAGTTGATTCATGATATTGGCGGCGGTAGCGAAGCATGGAGTGAAATATCGAGTCATTGATGCAAATCATGATTTCTTTTGATATGAATGTGTTGTGTGAGCATGCGGCTATGGATTGGCTCCATTACGATCATTTGAAGCGTCGGGTGTACCTGCATAAGATAGTTAGCATAAAGTGCCGAAAGTGTCTTTGATCACTTTCGTCGAATTGAGGTACGACCCACACGGTTCCCGTTGATCGATACAAATACTTTGTGATCGGTATATAATTCGAAGAATTTCCTTGACAGGTTTCGCGGTACTTCTAGTTGTTCTCAAACCGGACGTCTCAAAGAAGACAACGAATTGAGTGAACCAGCGAATTCGTCCAGCGATTGATGAAAAGATAATTGAAAAACAATCGTGTATTGCTCAATAGAAATTGTTTTTGCAATATAACGAAGGTTTTAATGAAAATCAATTATCAATCATAAAACACCTTTTGATTTGAAAAATTAGTACCGCGATCGACGTGCTAATGAAAAGAGTTTTAAAGCACAAAGACGGTTTTCAAAGTCAATCCATAACTTTGAACCGGGATTGATTCAAAATATTGGATCGCCCCATTGTTTCTATTCAGTTGTCACATGGTTGATCTATATAATAGATCTCACATGCCACCTACCGGGAGCTTGTTAGATGTTGGCTCCAGAAGGCTTTCCATCTTCACAGTGAATATGTAAACACATCACTCAGATGTTCGGGCAATACCACAAGGATAATGCGTAGGACTCAAGATATAATCTCTCTTTCCACATTGTGTGAAACAGAGAGAGTTTTCATTGAAAGTGTCCTAATGAGATTTATTGATGATCTCGTGGCACTAGACTCAATTTGTGCATATTTGGATCCTATATCGGAGACTAGGGAGAGGGTCTCCTCCTTCAATATCAACAATCTCTAAGAATTGATAGATAATATGTCGGTTCCCCGAGAGAATGAAACAAGTCCTTTTAAGAGGAACTTGAGTGGTTTGGAAAGTTGAAGTGCGGTGTCCTTTGGGTCCATGGCGTCTTGTCTTCAATACCGATGTTACCATCGTAGCATATGAATTGAACCGGTTTACGCCTAAGGTTGAATAATTGGAGGGCTATTTGTTTTCACCCTTTTCTCATTCAATTCTTTTCATTCTTCAACCCCGATTGCTTACCGAGACTTCATAGCAAGAACCTTGTTGGGTTTATTCGATTACTAGCTCGATCTTAGTCCGCACTCTTCCCATATCTCATTTTCTCCTTTTATCATCATACCTAAGAACTCTACACTAACTAGTGGATAGTCCCTGGGTAGATCCCTCGGTTCTGGCGGATCATGGGAACACATACCTAACCTTATAGTCCTTATATCACCATACATAATGTAAAGTTGGTCGGTCTTTTTGGTATTGTTCATGCCATAATTGAAAACCATTTGGAAAATCAATCCAGATACTTATGATATTTTATCAAAGCATTTTGTACCGAATTGTTTTTGATATTTTTAGAAGAAGAACTCCCCTCAACATGTGAATCAAGTATTTGAAATAGTTTTCCACACGGAGGCAAGAGAGAGAATTAACTTCTTTGATTACCATTTTCAAAAAAATATCAACATCACTTCCTTAATCGAATCAAGTAGATAAAGCATTTTGGGGAAGGATGAGGTTTTCATGATTTTGCTCCCCTCAATATGTGCCTCGAGATTTGAAAAGAGTTTTGCACATACTAGAGGGAACACTTTTATGAGATAAGTTATCACGTTTCAAATCATAGGTTTAAGATAGATGCTCCCCTCAACATGTGCATGGAAAATTTGAAATCGTTTGTCACATGTGGGAAGAAGAGCTTGTACATCCTTATAAAACCATTTACCGAATTATCGGTTTAAATCCAATTTAAATCACACATTCTCCCCGATCACAATTATCAAATCATTTGAGATTTGTGATCTCTTATAGATTTAAATTGATTTTGAAAGCTTTTAAGGAGAATTGTGACTTGATTATGAAAGCGTTTTAGCTGATAATGATCGGATTTAAAGACTTTAAACTCCATTGATAAAACATGCATGAATATCTTTTGAAAACAATTGAATGCCAAATAACTTTTTAATTTAATTGAAATCATTCTCCCCTCAATCAATGACATAGGTTGTTGATTGAGAGATTGATATTTTGACAAATAAGTCAGATGATTATCAAAAATAGAGACGAGTTATTTTTCCATTAGTTTTCAGCGAGATAAATGTTTAAAGAATCGAGCATGGAATTTGAAAACATGAAAAAGCATGGCTTTGTTCTTTCTTTGAAAAGCGGGTTACTGCCTGAACTGACAATAAGCCATTATTTTCTTTCTCTCAAAATTTTTATTTTATTTTTTTTTTTATTTATTTTTTTTTTATTTTTTAAATTGAACAACATCTAAAGTCCGTGTCATTCTTTGAATGACGACACAAACCGTAGATATTGACGAACCGGAAAAATGACAAATTGACAATATTTTTGAAGATTTTTCGAATTTTTCAGATTTTTATGGTTTTAGAAGGTTTTATAATTTTGTATTTTGTTTTTCGAATAGATATATACAAGAGATAGATGAAGATAGACCTTTACTCCTCGTCTTCCTCACGAAGCGTTTGAGTGTTTACGGTTGAAGACTTTTCAAGCCAAGACGTGGAAGAATAAACTCAAAGCGTTCTCTTGGAAGAGCTTTGGTGAAGATGTACGCTAGCGATATTGACCTCACAAAATAGAGTTCCACCACACCTTTTCCACACGATGAAATGATGTCGATGTCGATATGCTTTGCTCTTGAGTGTTGAACGTTGTTGCATGAGAGCGCAATAGCACTTTTATTATCACAGTACAGAGGGATTTTGTTGAATTCAAAGCCATAGTCGGATAATTGAGATCTCATCCATAAGACTTGAGCACAACAAGATGACATGGCTATGTATTCACCTCTGTAGAGGAAATAGAAGTACTCATTTGCTTCTTTGAAGACCGACTCACAGCTTATCACCCAAAAGCGAGCACCTCGGATGCCGGCGGTATCTTGACACCTGCATGATGATCAGCACGCATAGGGTGTAACATACCGGTGTCGCCGGTACCAAACCCATATTGATGGTTCCTTGGAGATACCGAAGACCCGTTTAACCGCTTCAAGGTGCTTTTTAGTAGGCTTAGCTTGGTATCTAGCACACATGCAAACGGCGAACAAGATATGCGGTCTACTAGGCGTGGAGGTACATCGGGGATCCAATCATACTACGATATTTTGTTTGGTCAATCATGATCCTGAGTGGTCCTCATCTAGTTTGGTTCGATCAATCATGGGGTGTCAACGAGGTCACTTGAATCAAATCCAATTTCTTTAAGATCTCTGTTGCATATTTAGATTGATTTATGAAAATGCCTCCGGGACTTTCTGAAATTTGTAATCCCAAGAAAAATGACATTTGTCCCATCATTGACATTTGAAATTTTGAACTCATTTCATTAGAAAAGCGATCACATTCCATTGGGTGCATGAGGCAAAAATAATATCATCAACATAAATTTGAACATGAATTAAATGTTTGCACGACTTCCGGTGAACAATGTTGGATCAACTGCTCCTTTGCTAAATCCGGTTGATAGAAGAAACTTTGACTGTGTATCATACCATGCCCTTGGAGCTTGCTTTAAACCGTAAAGGGCCTTCTTCAAGCGATAAACGTGAGTAGGATGCTCTTGATTTACAAATCCTTAGGGTTGGTGGCGTAGGCGACTTCTTTAAGATCTCCGTTCAGAAATGCCGTCTTCACATCCATCTGATAGACTACCATGTTCTTACTAGCAGCATTAGCCAGAAAGATTCGGATTGCCTCGATTCGAGCAACTGGAGCAAAAGATTCTTCAAAGTCATACCCTCTCTTGGCGGTATCCTTTAGCAACTAATCGAGCCTTGTTCTTCAACACATCACCATGCTCATCAAGTTTCACTTTGAAGATCCATTTTAGAGCAATAATCATAGCACAATCGGAGCGGTACTAACTCCCATACATCAAGTCGATCAAACTCATGAATTTCTTCTTGCATAGCATTGAACCAGCTATCTTCATTCATGGCGGTTTTAACATCTTTTGGTTCGATCTTAGAGATGCGAGTTGAAGAAGCACCATAAGGCATCGGTTGCAAGTTGTTTCCGTGTTGATCTTGAGGCGAGAGGATTTCCAATGATATTTTCTAATGGATGATCGTGAGTCCATTTTCTGAGGTGTTCATGTGGTAGTTGTTGAGGAATGAAGTAGCGAGTCGATGTCTCACGAAGAAGATGGTTGAAGAAGATTGAGGAGCAAATATGTTTTCAAATGGAGCATCTTCGGGATTAGCAAAGGGATTAACTTCATCATTGATGCCAGAAACAGTTCCATGATGTACATTTGAAGAATGATGATTTGTTGATGAGAGAGGCGGAAGGATCGTGAGAGGTGCTTCTTGACTTAAAGATATTGAGGCGAGGGATTGACTTCATTCACTGGAATATGAGCAGACTCTGTTGTAGGGATCAACACCTCATTAGTACTTGGATCATAAAGTTCATCAAACATAGGATCAAACAATTTCTTTAAATCATCTTGAGATGGAGGTACATATGGAGTTTCTTGAGAAGAGTTTGGAACAAGGGATGAACCAATTGGGTGATTTGAAGTCTTGGGTCAGGCTGAATTGTTCGGGAGCCGTTTGACGTCGACTCATCAAAGCGTAGCGTGAATTGTTTCCAAGATATTTCGGGTTCTTTTGTTGTAGATTCGGTATCCCTTTTTGTTTGGTGCATACCCTACAAATACTCAATGTCTGCTTTAGCTCTAAGTTTGCCTAAGTCTTGACCCTCATTAGTTGGATAGCACAATGCTCCAAACACCACGAAGGAAAGAGATTAGGTTTTACATTTGTGGACAAGTTCATATGGTGTCTTTCCATGAGCAGTGTGAATCGAGGAGCGATTTTGTGTGTAGCATGCAGATGGCAATAGCCAGCCGAGAGAAACATTGGAACTTTTGAGTAAATCAGCATTGTTCTAGCGGCTTCTACAAGAGTTCGATTTAGTCTTTCAACTACACCGTTCTGTTGAGGAGTTCGTGGAACACTTCTTTGATGGTGATTCCAATGATTTCATAAAATTCACTAAGTTGTTTGTTAACAAACTTCGGTTCCATTGTCTGTCGGATAATTCGGCGGTTTTGTTAAGTCGAACTGCATTTGTTTGATGAGTTTGATGATGATATCAGGAGTTTCATCCTTTGTCCTTAAGAACTTGACCAGGTGAATCTAGAGTAATCATCAACTATAACTAACACATATTTCTTCCCAAAGATATTATGCACTCTCATTGGTCCATAAATCCATATGAATTGTATGAAGAACTTACTGTGAGTTAGTAGGTTTGGGTTTATGGGCATACTTCTTGCTTTTTCCCAATTGACATCTTTGAACAAAGATGATCCTTTTCATACTTTAGTCTAGGTAAACCTACAACTAAGTCCTTTACGGAGAGATCATTGATGGTACCGAAGTTCAAGTGATTGAGACGTCGATGCCATAACCATGACTTTGTTTTGAAGCCTTTGACAGCAAGCAAATTGGAGAAGACTTCATCATATCTTCTATAGAGATGGTGTAAAGATTTGAACCACGAGTTCCTCTTAAAAGTTCCTTACCATCAAGTTCTCTAACAAAACAAGTATGTTTTATGAAGGCTACTTCTAGATCGAGAATCCGCAGAATTGACCAACAAAGAACAGATTATGACCAAGACCTTCCACATAGTATACTCTAGAGATAACACTATCACCAACAACATAATCACCATAACCCATAATTGCACGAAATGATCATTACGAATCTAAGCTGTCGATGAATTTGCTCCACGAAGTTCATGAGCGTGACGGTCTCGGTCATATGCTTGGAACGGCTGAGTCCGGTACCACGAGAGCGATTTGAACGATCTGCGGTTGAACACGAGACAAGAATGGATAACTAAATAATTGGGATCCCCATGCAAGAATGGGTTCCACTTGGTTAGTAACAGTAATTGGAACACCCACATCGAAAATAGAAACATCCATATCAGTAGAGAAGCAATGGAATCATTGGGAATAGATGCAATCTTTGGTGTATGCGTATTTGACCTATTCAAAGTATGTTCACTTCTTAAGGGAATAGTTCTACCGGTAGGCATCCATTTTCTAGTGGGCATAATCTTAGCAGTTTGAGAGCAAAGCTGATTATTCTTATGGCCAAAAGGTATCCAATAATAACCTATCTTTATAAAAGTTCTTCTGTGGGTTTCCACTGTTTTCTAACAATCTTTCGTTTTTGCCATTTTGCCTTATTTGCACGATTATTAGCATTAACAATTTTAGCTGGGCATTTGACAGCATTAGACAAAGCATTCACACCACATTCATGATTAGCAAGAAATTCAAGCGGAGACATCATTACAAGGTTTGCAAATAGTATCGAAATTGAATTAATTACAGATGCGCCTAAGGCTAATACTTGAATCAACACGATTCGTTTTATTCAACTCAAGCTTAAAGTTCCTAGATTGGTCTTCTACTCTTATCCAATGCACATTCTTAGCTTGCAAGGTCCTATCATTCCTTGTATTGTCTTGAGACTTTGACACGCTGCTTTAAAGTCATTGATTACTCTGTAGGGGAATGGGAACATTAGTTGGTTGATCTAATTTTTGCATTCTCGAACTTGATGTGCAAGGATCTAAGTACTAGAAGGCACATGTGTATACTTTCTTAAGGCTGTGATTTGAGCTTTTTGCAGGCACACTAAAGTTCACTTTCTTAGCACTAACATATCCGGAATCTGAACTACTTGAAGGCACATTAGTGTTTCCTTTCTTAAGACTGGGCATAGAGCGGATTTCCTGCTTGGCACTAGGCATAGAACAAGGCTTCACAGCCTTGCCTTTTTCACCTAAGGGTTTTGGACATGTTGCAATTACACATTCGAGCAACTCTTGAGATCGTTTGGCCTGGAGGCAAGCAAACCTAATTTCTCTATCAAGAGGTTTATTAATGAAATCCTCTTCAACAATCTCACGGAGACATTCTAGACTATCCTTAAGGTGAGCACAATAGTCATGAAAAGCATGTTCATTATTCCTAAGATGAGGAGGAATATATTTAGCTGTCACAGTGTATTTGCAGTCTAAGGGTGACTTTGAGACAACATTCTTATTGAAAACAAGTGGCGGTTTCCCATTTCACGACTTTTGATTCTCAATTTCCTTTTGTAAAGACGTTATTTTTTAGTTGTTTTGGTCACGGGTGACTTTCATTGAATCATATAACTCTTTAAAATGTCGTTTAACTTTTCATTTTCTTCTAGAAAACTCTCGTTTTCCTTTTGTAAGGCATTAACTAAGTTTTGAAGATGAAAAGTTTGAGAATTGTGAGAATCTAAAGGAGGAGGCATTTGGGATCCAGTCACATTGTTCTTTTGACCCTTTAATTGAGAGATTTGGGCTTTCAACTTTTTGATCGTGTTACAATGAGCTTGAATCTGTTCATCACGTTTGCTAATTTGAAAAACTGCATCAAATTCAGGAGCATCCAAGGATGTCTTGATATTTGAGGTTTTAACATTTTCTTTTAGATGTTGATATTTTAGTTGTAAATTAAAATGTTCAACTTCTAGTTTAGAAAGATGTTTACCAAATTATCGTGATCATCCTGATCAATTTTCTCATTAGTTTAGAATTAGTCTTTTCAAGCTCAATGACACGATCATGAGAGACTTTCAGAGCAACAGATAATTCATGAAATTGAGAAGCATTAATGGAGCAATTTGTAGCGATGAAAACACATCTTGAGCAATACATTAGAAATAAGATTCTCATTCAAGGTATGCAAGTTCTTCCTCTCAATCTCATTATATTTTAATGCTCGCTCATAGTCACTAACCTCAACTATCATTGCATCAAATTCCTTTTCCATTTCTTTAATATCGAATTCATTCCCTTTTAAGACTCTCAAAGTGATCTTTTAGTTGTTTAAAGAAGGCATGACCTTGATTAAATAACATTCTTTAGTTTGCTCAAAACCTCTTTCTCCTTGATTATACGATTGGGTGTGATCCTTTTTTTGCGAGTTTTCTCAAAATCAACAAATAGTTGAAAGATAACATATTGGCTAATTAAGGTCTTGCTTTTAGTGGCAATTGTTCTAGGAACTAGATGCATTGGTGTATTTGGAGGATACACGGTCGCTCTAGGCATTTTCCAAAGGGGGGGTTGGTTTCAACAATATTTTCAACTTTACGCTTATCTAAATCCATTTTCCAAAACACTTGTTAGAGTTAACAATGTGAGGCTTAAACTTGTATAAGGCAATCCAATTCTCCTTTTTGTAATCATGGGGTGTGATGATTACTTTCTTTTCTTTACATTTAGGATCATCTAGTTTCTTGTTCAACTTTTCCTAGTGATTTCATCGATTTCTTATCTTCCTCTGTGCACTCAGCAACTAGGTTTTACTGTCTAGGTTTATTGCCATAAAAGAACCTTATGAGTATTTCTAGCCTTTTTAATGACCTCTGGATTTGGTTCCTCAATAAGGGGAATGCTATGCTTATCGCTTAGGACTCTATGCTTAGTGATCATGTGAGCAATCTGAATGGTGTTTCCTTGTATGTACAACTTATTTTCAAGCTTGTTTTTCAAGGTTTTAGATTAGAAAAATCATTCAAAAGTTTTGATTCCTTAGCACTGAATTCTTGCTTAAGCATTTTAACATTTTCTTGAAGTTCTTGTTTTTGCTTAGCGGTTTTAGAAAGCTTTTCTTGCAAGGAGTTTAACTCTTGTTTTAATACTTCTTCTCTAAACCTACTTTTCTAATAGTTATGCGCATTTGGTCATCCATTTCACGCTCCGCAGTGGTCAACTCAAACTTAGCTCGTTGTTCATAAATAGCAACACGTTCTTTATAGGCATTAAGTTGAGAGATTACAGACTCATCGAGGGGCATGCGTGTATTCATCAAAAATATAGTCATTGTTATTGCGGGAGATGCATCACTTGATACAACTTCACTTTCACTTTGTTTCACATATTGATCATATGGGACAACATTGATATTACCCATATTTTCAATATTTGATACAAAAGTTTGAGTTGATAGTACTTTGTCATGCATCTTTTGCACATCAGCATCATCATATAGTTTTAGTACCTCTGAGATGAGTTTGTCTTTGGATGGGCGGCTTGTGGTGAAGAAGAGACCTTGAGAGAAACCATTGGAGAAATGCTAGCCATAAAGATTGTGTGTGCGATGGGTCCATCATCCACATGAGTCGTATGCATCACATCAATGACTTGAAAGGCATTCGATGATTGTGACCTATCTCTGAATAGTACGCTCATCCACATCGCATCATAGGTCTTGGCATTGCCCTCGGCTAGAACAACAATTCCTCTTCATCCAAAGCGGCACCATTATCACGAGCTTGCACAAGCAGCATCTTATCTCACGAGTAATCGAGCGATGCGTGGGCGCTTTGGAGATGTGCGTTCCTTGCAATGTGTCCTCACCACCACAATTATAACATTTGATCGGCAAGCTTGACCTTGATTACCATTCCTTCCTCGATTACGATTACCAACATAACCTCTACCGGCTCCACCTCTTCCGATCATCTTGTCTTTCTGGGCTGGTTGCACACGATCCTCCCATCTTTACGGTAGCTTGATTGTGTGGGTTAGATGCTTTACGAGGTTGTTATTGGTTGGTGGGAGAGAATTCATGTTTTGACTAATCAGAAGAGCTAGTTGATTAATGAAATTACCCAGCGTGTGCATCGGCATCGGCTTGTTTGAACATAGGATCAGGAATTAGTTTGTGATTACCATTTCCCATGGGTATGACTTGTGAGGCTTTGGTTGTGATTCGGATGTTTGAGTAGAAGGCGGTTGAGTCATTAGATGAGCTTGTCTCTCCACTGGTTGGTTTTGAGCGATTAAGAACCAATTTTCAAACATCATGTCTCATTCGAAGGAGGAAGGCATAGAGTTGCTCATAGTTTGTATTCTTCAATCCTTTAGTGAGCTTCACGGAGGTGACAAACTTGTGCCATTCGGGATTCATGTTGTTCACAAATTTTGAGTTCAGTTGAATGTTAGGCATAGTCATTCTGATGTTCCTCATGTCATTCACCAACTTATGAAATCTCACATAGTACTCATAGACACTCTCATCTGGTTTCATCTTGAAGTGTTCAAATTCGTCATAGAGTTGTGATTCTCTGTCTTCCATAGTTAATTGAACACGAGAGAAGCATCTTGACATTATCCCATCTTGCCTTTGCTTGGTGTTGTGATTGATCAGCTTGCAGATGTCTTTAGGAAGACCTTGAAGAACAATGTTAGAAGCCACGATATCGACATCGAATCTCTTTTTCTCCTTATAATCAAGCTCATCATACATCTTTGGTCAGTCCATTCCGTAAATCGAGTTCCATCTTGGTGATATCAAGTACATCTCTAGTCGTCTCAACTCGACACGGTCCTTCATCAATGGATTTGAGAATGTTGACACCATTTTCCTTTCAAAAGCGCAATTACAATCGATTCGTTGAGCCCAAGAATCGTAGTCGATTCGTCAAGCATGGGTGGGCGAGTATCACGAACCGTTGCTTGAACATCCTGACAGCGATGGAGATGATAGTAGGAATGTTTGTAGACATGTTTCAAGCTCTACGGGATTTTGCAATTCTTTGATTAAACCGGAAAATTGATTCTTTCACGGGATTTTACTAAATCAAAAGAACAACCGTAAGAATGTAACACGAAGAAGAAAAAGGTCTAAATGAACAATTAAGCTAAACACAACTTCATAAGCGGTGATCAACCGCATAACACACTCAACTCGCTAAATTAATCAAATTAAGCTAAATAGCCAACTCGCTTTAGTCTCAAATCGCTATATAACAACTTCGCTACAATCCAATTAAGCTAGCAAAATTTTGGCGACAATTAAGCTAAGCACCAAGTGCTAAATAATCAAGTTGCTAAATAGCAACTCGCTAGGTACCAACTCGCTAACACCAAGTCGCTAACAATATAAAGTACAAATTAGCTAACACACAAGTAAGCTCGTGTAGTGGAGAATCCACTACTTGTACATTTTGTCGGCTTGTCTCACTAGACAAGTCGCTAACCCAACTCGCTAAGACTTTCAACTACAACTCGCTACCAAATTGTAAAACAAGTTGCTACCAAAGAAAACTTTTCCGTGGCTCAAGTCGCTAGGATGAAAAACACATGAACACCACTTTTCAATCAAAAAACAACCCAACCACTATGATTCAAACCTTCTAAATCAAAACCTAAACACTTGTGATGATTCAAAACACAAAAGTACTACCAAAATCAAAACTTTAACACTAGAAATCAACCAAATGATGCAAAAACCACTAAACTTTTTCAAACTCAAAACCACCTAAAACCACTAGAAATCCAAGGATATGTAAGAGATGATCTAACCATGGCTCTTGATACCAATTGTAGGATATTGGATTTCACATACACATCAAACCATAACTCAAAGTGGGAGTATAAAGGTGAGTTCTAGAGAGAGAAAGTTAGAGGTTTAGGGAACTTAGTGAGAAAAAGAAAAATCTTATTATGAGCTCCAACTCTCTACCTTGGAAGGTAGAGAGTATTTATAGTCTTACAATAAAAGCGCCACCAGCGAACGTGGATCGAGGCATACTGTGTGGTAAGACCGTCAGATCCTCCACGGTGTTACAAAACTAAATACTACTTAACATAAAAATACTATGACTACGAGCTTTCTAACGATTACATATACTTGAGGTGACCGACTCTTTAATACCTGGAATTTCTAATTCCTAACATTTTCCAAATCCATTTGAGACCAATGACGTAGACCCCTGTTGGTCTTTCAACCAGTTCCCATACTTGAAGACGTTTGAATTGGTTGAGTTCTTCTTGCATGGATTCAATCGGTTGTCTTTTGTCATTAGTCTTTGATGTTTTAGGTTGAATTGGCAGACGGTGAGTGCATAAATGCAATGTTCACCGTCGTGTGAAGGCGTTGTCTCGTAACGGCTGGTTGATTCGGGTTGCCAATAATGTTTTCCAGAGGATGGTCTTTGTCCATCTATGTGTGGAGGGTTGATGTTGGTATACATTGTGCAGATTTTAAGGATTCAAATGGCTTGTTGAAGATTACTGCGACATCACAGTGCGGCGATCTCATGCAAGCGGGTTAAGAGCATTTGGATCAAAATCTGCGGTGGGGTACTTCATTGAAACATCATCGACCCGATTCATCATTGTTGGAAGCGGTTTGTTCAACTGTTGTGTTGGAGTCAAGCGGTGGTGCGTCTTCAACGATGAGTTGTTATAGCGGTGTATCGGTATAAGAGTATTATCGAGGTTGGCGCCGTGGAAATAATAGCGGATACACACGAACACGTTCATCAATATCGAAATCAGCGAGCAGTGAGCAAATAACCTTTCCATTTGTTGGCGAGTAAGGCTGGGGGCTTTGTTCGGTGATGATGGGGTTTGGGGAAGTTTAAGCGGTTGTGTCCGGGTTCTAAGTTGTTATACTCAGAAGCCATTTCCGTAAGTTCATCAAAATGAGCATGAATCGTTTCCATCACTGTTTTGTGCGGCGATTCCATATTAGGAAACCTTTTGAATTATCCGCGATTATCAGATAAAGACTCAATGTCGGCTTTGGCTTTGAGCTTTCCAAAGTCATCACGATCATTATTAGGATAGCAAAGAGATCCAAATACATGAAAGTGTTTGAGATTCGGTTTTACATTTGTGGACAAGCTCGATAGGTGTTTTGTTGTGGCGTTTTGTAATCATAGAACGGTTTTGAGTATAGCATCATGATACGATTACGCCCATAAGTAATCTGGAAGTTTAGCATTAATTAACATTGTTCTTGCAGCTTCCACTAACGTTGGTTTCTTCTTTCAACAACTCCGTTTTGTTCTGGTGTACGTGCAATAGATGTCTGCTGAATTCCCACTTTCTCATAAAATTCACGAAGAGTTTGATTAACAAATTATTTGTCCGGTGCCTCTATCACGATTACGATTAGTCGAGCGGTGTTTTAAGGAACTTGTATTTTCGTGAAAGGTGATGATCATCAGTGGAGCTTGATCTTTGCTTGAAAGTGACACAAATCCATGTAAAGAAGATGAAGCACATCTTTGAGCATGTTCCACCTTGGAAAGAAAATGAGCACGAGTGCTTTTGCCTTGTTCACAAGCTGAGCAAAGGTGATCTTTAGAATACCGAAATGTGGAGTCCTTCAACTAGTTTGTATCGAGCAAGGTTGGTGATGGTTTGAAAGTTTAGATGTGAGAGCGACGATGCCATAGCCGAGTTTTGTTGATGTTGCCTTTGAAAGTAGCAGAATGGGAGAAGAAGCAACCATGTCTTGCATAGAGATAGTGTAAAGAGACTTGAATTACGCGAGCGGACATAAGGTCATTTCCGTGTAGATCACGAATGAAACAAGTTTTCTCCCGAAAAGCAACCTCCAAATCTCCATCACAAAAGCCGACCGGCCGGAAAAGCAGTTGTGACCGAGGCCTTCCACATAGTAAACCACGCTTATTTCGATGTTCCCATTGACATGTAGTCTCCGTAGCCCATGATAGGCTGCGAAGTGATCATTCGAACCGGCGGTGCCAATGAACTTTGAAACAAAGTTTGATAACAGTTTAAGGTTGCTTGTCATGTGTCGGGAACATCCGCTATCAACAATCCAGAGAATGATCTGTATCACCTGCATTACCCACCGGATGACACGATGGAATAGAAGTAGATGTGGAAACCGAAATGTTAGAGGGTTCCGTAGCAGGTATAGTAGATATACACACATCAATAGCTTTAGGTATCCACTTAAATCCTAGTGTATATATATCCATTTCGCCATCTCCAACTAGTCTTTGCTTTAGTCTTAGTGAATGCACTAGGTGGTACTACATTCCTAGGAGGTGAAACTGGAGCTCTGAGGGACACAATGCGTTTCTTAGAATCTAAAGATGGCGGTCTACCAAGCAGAGACTTAGAAAGATTAGTGGGCCTAGAGGTATTCCGGTTCTTAGGATTCCTTAAGCGAGAGATGATAGCTTTAGCAACACATTTATCATGACAATCAAAATTCATACTTTTACGACAAATAACACAAGGTGCATCGGACTGAATATCAAAAGTACTTAACGGTTTAGCATTCGTTACATCACTATTTCTATTACATTTGCGAACGCGGAATATCTATAGTGGAGACAACGTGAGTCTTATTCATAGTCCTAGGGTGTTCTTCTACTTTAGCATTCTTGATTGATCTTTTCTTAGGTCGTAACTTCCTATTCTTCGATGTAGTGCTCCTAGGCGGTGAAGTGCGGACGTTTGGAAAAGGCTCAACTATTCTGTTTCATAGAAGGAACACGTTAGCAACTTGTGATTTGGCAGAGCGATGATTCTAGGTTCATGATTACTAAGTGTTCTTGGGGCTATTCTCTTAATCACGAGTGGCGGAAGTTGTTCATACTTTCCTAACATTTCTCTTAACTTGAAGATAGTGTGAATCGGATCTTGATTTTGGGCCGAACATTTCGGCAAAATGCATAACTTATTTAGTGTGTGCAAGATAATGATCAAGTTCATTTGATGCTTCATCACGAGTCTTTTGAGTAAATCAAATATGACACCATATTCCTTTTAACTTTTACAAGTTCTTGTTCATATTTTGAGATTTGACACTTAAAGACACGTTTTGATCATCCAGTTGCTCAATTTTAGGATCGAAAGATTTTGCAAGCTGGGCGATTTTGTGTTGAAAAGCAAGTTGTTGATCGTGAATATCGTTTTGACACCAATTAAGACGGCGTATTGCATTTGAAAGTTCGTTTGACAATCGTTTGTTTTCAACTTTTAAGGACTCGATCGAAAGCACATTATCGGTGTTCTCAACATTTACCACAGAGAATCAACGATGCTCGGCGAGATATAATCAAATGCATATGACAAAGAATTCAATAACATTACATATGGACATCGGCACAGATGGCATCTTCCAAGAGTCGATCAACATCTTTTCTCAACAGTTTCTTTTTACGTTTAGTGTTAAGAAATAGATGTTTCTGTTTTCTCGAAAATGACCTTCATTAATCCAAGTTCCTTATGAAAATCCTTTTCCCAAGACAATGCACAACTTTTCAAATTTTTAACATTTGGTAAAGATTTTTCTGAAAAATGTCTCTTTGTTCTCGCGCTAGAGGCGATTGAAAATGTTGAACTTTGATTTCAGAATGATATTCTATCTCATGTTGTAAAGTTTTGAGGTCACCCATGAAAATGTCAAAATATCGAGAATTTTGATTTTCGGGTTTTGATTTACTTCACGATGGAAGGTAAAGGACCATAAGTTTGTGCATAATCGGTTGGGGATTAACATTAGAAGACTTCGGTGTTTTATGATTACCCTTGGTGTGTTAGAAGAATCCGTTGGTGTGGCGAAAGTGACCGCTTTTGAATAGTTAAAAGGTTTGTTGTAAACAACTTTTTCTAATTTTGATCGACTCTCGTCTTATGCATCTAATTCCTCTTGACGATGATATTCAACAACACTCATAACATAATTATCAACTTTATATTCTGCACTGGAAACTTCAGGATTTGGTTTGAATGCTTTGGTTGAAAGCTTAGGTTTGTAATCGGCAAGATTTGGTCCATATCCATTTGGATTGGGTTTTAAAGTAAACTTTTCAATGGCTGTGACCGACTCGCCATGTTTGTAAACAACAGTTTTAAACTCTTTAAGTTTGTTTTGCAAGCCGATGATTTCTTCAAGATGATCATCTATTCGTTTCGTTGAATGCTTTTTGTATGCAGAGAAGCTTTTTGACAAGTTAACAACTCGGCCTTAGCTTTTGATTTTCCAAGGTGAAGGCGTTAATTTGCTTTTTATGTTCATGTTTAGATTGTTCTATTTGAGACAAAAAGCATTCTTGAGCGGCTAGATCAGCATCTGTCTTTCTAATTATTTTTCGTTTTGATAAGATTTGGCAAAGGCTGCTTCAAAACCGTTTTCACGT
This sequence comes from Chrysanthemum makinoi, assembly GCA_910596185.1. NCBI lineage: Eukaryota > Viridiplantae > Streptophyta > Magnoliopsida > Asterales > Asteraceae > Chrysanthemum > Chrysanthemum makinoi. The sequence continues at coordinate 169,129,964 of OU343220.1, forward strand.
TTTTCTTGAGTTTTGAAAAAGTTGAGTTGCTTTTGTAAACATTCAAAATCCTTGGTTAACAGTGCATTTTGCATTTCAAGTCCTGATTAATGGCATGACATTTTTCCACTATGGTCTGTTGGTCTTGTATTAAGCGAGCAAAAATGGATGAGGCAAAAGTTAAGCGTGTTCAACGTGAGTCTCAACATGATCATTACCGAGATCCTCAAGTATAACCACGGAGTCAATTTGATTATCAAGGAAACCGTTTGGTCATCTTGATCGTCAAATATAACTACGGGGTCTAGTTGAAAATCGTCGAATGAGATGTGGGCGACGCATTTTGAACATTCCGAGCCTTGCGGATTCGGATGTTGGCGGAGATATGAGATCGAGATAAATATGGTTTGTTCGGTGCACTGAGACAAGCCATCGATTGTCATACGGGCTGTGTCACTCATGTGTAACTCATGCATATTAGCCATCAACATAACTTGGTTGCATTGGCACGCAAGTCCTCCATATCATCATCGACAGTGAAGCATTTGCCATAAAGCTCGTTCTTTGTCGTGAGAGTTCCACCAGCCTTCATCCTTAAGAGCCAAAGAAGAGCCTCTTTGAAATAAGCACGCGCCTAGTCCTTGGCTTTGGGCATGCATTAGCGGTGTCCCTTCTCATTGCTTGTAGCATCGAAGACCATTCAACCCATTCGAGCATTTCCACTGTTCCACCATTGAGCTCGATTGTTATTCCTACCCACACATTAAACCCTTGACCACCGCCCATCTGGCGACCATAACCACGATTCTGAACTTCAACTCGTCCATTGTTCACAACGGCTTGATTCCTTGTATTAGATGAGGAGCGAATACGGTTGTTGGATTTGTTGGTATAACGGCTAAAGGCATTAGCAATCATAGCAAATCCTTGTTGCAATGCTTCAAACGGATCGGATTCCTCATTAGCTTCACTGACAAGGGCTTGAGCATTGTTGTTGTATGGAACCAATTGAGTTTGTTGAGATTGAGGTTGTGAAGGATCATGTGGTGTGATTGTAGCTGTTGGTTGAGTTCTTTGGTTGAGGAGAATAACTTGTTTGAGCATATAAGGCAAGTTGTTGATTTTCGGATGTGTCGGGTGGAGCAAGTTGAGCACGGAGAATCCTTTCCCTATCAACTTCCTTTTCATGAGGCTTCAAGTAATCGTACAACAATCCATATGTAGATGCATGTTTTTCGCTTGACGGAGGAAAAATGACATACTTCTCCCATTCAGGGACCAAGACTACTCAGGAACTTAGTATTCACTACGATTCTTGGCATGATGATGTTGTGTTTATCCAAATCATTGATGATGTCCGAAAATCTGGTGATGATAGGACTCTAGTGTCTCTCGAGGTTCAATCATGAAGTGTTCATAAGCCAAGTAAATTTTGGATTCCAAATCTTCTGATTGAGTACTGATCCTTCCATAAGAAGACGAATATGATCCCACATTTTCTTTGCAATTTTTTGAGCATCAACACTACGAAGAATTGGGTTTGGTAATCCTAAGAGGATATATTCCATTGCAAGCTCATCGGCTTCATAGTGTAGAAGTTCTTGAGGATTCAAGTCACCATAGCAATGTTTGTTTGTTCATCTCTTGGTGGAATGGCATTTGGATCTCAGGGTACAATGACAGTAGGCATCTCAAATGGACCTTCCAAGATAACCTTCTTTAAGAACTTTCCATGTGGCTTCTTTAGATCACAAAACCTAAAGAACCTTATAACCCATTGATCGTAGTTTCCTGGAGTGAGCATTGGAGGTCTATCAAGTGATCCACCCTCATGAATTGATTGTTGGCTGCTTAAAGCTTCAAACATCTTTGCAAACCAAGTGGGTTCCTTCATAGTGTTCCTTGATGGATGTTGATTGAAGTCATTTGTATACGGTTGAACTTGAAGACTTGGTGGTGGTTGAACCATTTGAGGTTGTGGAATATCAGCAAGTTGTGGAGTATGTTGTTGATTAAATTGTTGTTGATAAATTGCTTGTTGTTGATTCCATTGTTGATGTTGTGGACTTAATTGTTGTTGGCGTTGAGAATAAGTGTAAGGGAAATAGTTAGAGTATGGTGGTTGTGACATGTTGATAAACTTGTGTTGGTAAAAATGGATCTTTGTAGTCGAATGAACCTTTGTTGATGAAGTATCCTTAGGCGTAGAAATCACAATAGCCAAGTAGCACTTATTCGTAAAAACACCAAAGTTACGCGTAACAATCAAGAGTTACCGTAGATTTAGCTTCTACGCGTAAGTAGGGAAAAAGCACTAAAGTTATGCGTAGACACAAAGTTAGGCGTGAAAGTTAGGCGAGGATTATCTTATGCCTAAGACGAGGCTTAGGCGTAAGATAAATCTTAAGCGTAGGATTTCTACGCGTAAGCTTATGCTTATGCGTAATTTTAGGGTTTTATCTTAAGTGATCTTTTACACTTCACGGCAAAAGATATCCAAAGTCGGCGTATTTCGGACTTATCCAAGTAAGAAAACACGGAATAAACCACGAAAATGAAGATCAAACCAAGGAAATACTTACGCGTAGTTTTAGGGCTTTACTACGCGTAGGTTTACTCGTAAATTTGATTTTGCTCAAAGTTGTTCCTAAACCAGGTTTGTGTGATGAAATAGCTTCAATAACACCAAAATAACACAAAAGTGTGAAACTTGATGATCAAAGCTCTTAAAACAGCTTATTGCGTAGGACTTAACCCTCGTACAAAAACAAGTAGAAAAACAATGATCCACACATAAAGTTCCAAACTTTTTGCCAAAAACAGTAAGTTTAACACCTTATAACGTTGAAAGGACAAGAATCTTGGATTAAAAGGTGAAAAAATCAAGTTTTTAAGCGAGCCAAAGCTCTGGTATCTTCTGGCGTAAGACCAAAAAAAACCTTACTTCAAAAACAATAACGATTCACCCAACTAGTTGGCGATTGATACCACTGTTAGGTCACAAGGTTTACCACACAAGCTTATAAGAAAGATAGAGAGGCGATTGAACAAGTAAACCAAACGCACACACACGTAAATGTTAGACCGGTTATGCGTAGGAGTATGTGAAAAGAAAACTTGAACAACCAACCCTCAAGTGAGGGTTATTACATAATATTTATAGGCAAGGAGCTAGGGCAACACTCCTACTCCTTCCCTTTCTCCTATGGGCTTGGGCCTAAGCTCATGGGCCTTCTACATAAGCTTAAGGCTAATAACAAACATAAAGGCCATAATAAGCTAACTATTACATATAAGTAACTAACACTTGAATAAGGTTTAGGAGTGATTCTGTGACAACCCGTACTTTCAGGTCATTTCTCGACACGATTCATGTCTCACAATTTCAACATTTATAGTAAACTTGGTTTACTTGTTTCAAATTCGCGTAACCTTGGAGGTTTAGGGGCGAATTCATGATCATGACATCACGTACATTTCATATGGACTATGATTAGTCTACATTTCATTGACATCATGTGCATCTCATAAATTCATTCACGACATTTCATTTCATATTTTCCGCGTAATTTTTATGTTTAATAATCTTTATCGCGTGAGTTTTATTTAACATTTAACCCGATACTTTCAAAAATGATCCCGATGTATTTTTAAACTTACATTTAGTTTATAAAAACTATATTTTTAGTTTTCCTAGTGTTTCAAAATTCATTTGGCATTTTAATCGTTAAAGTTTAATTATTACGTCGTTTTTCTTAAAATTTTACGATAATTATTTTATCACTCAACTTTCACAAGGAAGGTATTTTTACAATTTTTATCATCTCATTACATTCTATTTTGACCTAATAAAAACTTACTTGTACCACAAATGTCTATTTACATTCACTTATACATTTCCTACAAAAATTCTTACACTTTCTTTACAATATATACACAAGTAACAATTTAAAAAAAAAAAATATATATTGAGAGACAAAGCCCCCCCAAAACCGGCCCTTGGGGAGGGGTGACAATTAATTTGGAATGGTTCTTGATTGATAATGTTTTTACTCAAGCACATAAGTCTTCTACATTATTAGTATTCTCATTCATGTATCTTACTCTTCTCATAGTTAGCAAGTAAGAAAAATATTTCTCTCCTCTCTTTTGGTTCTTCACAAAACCGGCCAAGCATCAAACACAAAGGGATCAAAATTTTCAAGATCAAGTGTTATTACAACCTAGTATATATCCTTTATATGGTTTTGAAATAAAAACCAAGGATATTTAAGTTAATCCTTGTTACTTTCACCTCTTCATTATCACTAGTAAGCATGTTTTTATCATTTTCTTGTTTCCTTATCATTTTCATATGTTTCTTTTCATTTTTGGAGCTTATATGCATGATATGTGATTTATACCATTTATTTCATGATTTTAGAGTATATATATATATAAATGGTCATCCTATAAATATTCCCTTGGTATTGGTTGGTCTTGATGGTGATTAGGAACCCATGACACCCTAAGAAGGTGTATGGTAGGATTAGATTAGTTTTGGAGTTGATTTGAAGGGATTAGGATAGGTTTTGTCCAGAAAAACTATTTTGATAAGTATATTTTGTATTCTGTCCTTGTTTTGCTTTTCTGGAAAATCCGACAGTAGGCACGACTTTTTGGCCTTGATATTTAGAAAATATACTTTAAAACTATCCGTGGCAGCTTGAACGGATAAAGCGGACTTATAACGAAGAGTTATGGATTTTACAAGTTTGACGACGAAAATATTATTTTCAGAAATTTGACATACTATATATATTTTGTCGAGTCAAAAGCCTTAAAAGCTAAGCTTCTACAAATTATTTCGACTTCTCAAAAATATATTAGTTTACTTCTGAGAGCTAAGGACATATAAAGCATTAAGCGGTTTGAAACGACAAAGATATGCACTTTTTCATAAACTTGCGTAACTAATTTTACTTTACTCATTTAGCCAAAAATCACCATCTTTAACCCTTATTATCTTTATGTTCGAGACCTTTTGGACGAAAACTCTTGAACTGAAACTTTTAGATATCGATACAAACTTTCCAAAACCGTCGAGTTAAGTTCTCTAACTAGGCATGCTGAAGTCTAGTTTTCCAAAGCTATTTTTGTTAATTTCATAAAAATTCCGACGACATTGTTTTGCGACGAAAAGTGGAAATTTCTCTAAAAATCATTATAAAACCATTATAGGATGACATTTTAATGTAAAAACATGTAAAGTCATTTTTGAAGGGTCAAGGCGTCAAAGAGTATTTTTGACGTAGTAATATTTTCAAAACTTCGTAAAATGGTATAAATAACATACGAAATGCATGCATAACATTACATTGCAACTCATATCAGATCATATCATTGGTACTAGGTATCGGATAACGCATCACATTATACCTCAGTGTACTCACTCTTGTCATTTAAATCCGATTTTACCAAGTGAGTTTTCGTAGCCCTACTTTTACTTGCTTTCATAAGCTGTTTTGGGGAATACATGCTTTCGACTATTTTATTACATTCATGACTATTTGCAAACTATATGTTTATCCGAACTAAATGTTTAGTCATGCGAAGTAACATTATTGCCATACTTAAATTTCTATTTCATAAATCGGTGAGCTAAGGACGGACTTGGTATATTCATTGGTCTAACGGTCTTGGTATATTCATTGGTCCTACTTGCAGTCTTGGTATATTCATTGGTCTAACGGTCTTGAGTATATTCATTGGTCTAACGGGCTTGGTATAATATTGATCTAACGGACTTGGTATACGATTATGGACTAACGGTCTTGGAGCGATTTGAGTATACACTATACATTTTAAACAATGGGTTGTGAACAGTGGTTGCAAGTTTTGTATGGGGACTTTGGAACTGGGCCTGGGATTTACAATGCCTTTCTGTAAACAATTTCGATACATTGAGCCATGCACTATTATGTGAATTCATTTGACATCATGCACTTGAACATTAACTATGCATATTCTGGCAATGGGTTGTGAACTTACGGGTTGCAAGTTTTTGTATAGGTAGGGACTTGGAACTGAGTGGATTTAATGCCTTTGCTACATAAACCTTTTGAAAGTCTTTACATTTCAACGATTTACAATGCCTTTCTTTATAAACAATTTGATACATTGAGCCATGCACTTTATTATGGCATTTGACATCATGCACTGAACATTAACTATGCATATTACGGCAATGGGTTGTGAACACCACGGGTTGCAAGTTTTGTATGGGGACTTGGGCCCAGTGGATTTACAATGCCTTTGCTACATAAGCGATTTTGAAAGATCTTTACATTTCAGCGATTTACAATGCCTTTTCTTTGCATAAACAATTTCGATACATTGAGCCATGCACTATTATGTGAATTCATTTGACATCATGCAACTTGAACATAACTATGCATATTAATGGCAATGGGTTGTGTGGAACACACAAAGATTACAAGTTTGTATAGGCGGGACTTGGGCGAGTGGATTTACAATGCCTTTGCTACATAAACGATTTTGAAAGTCTTTACATTTCAGCGATTTACACAATGCCTTTGCTCTTGCATAAGCGATTTTTGGAAGGCTTTACATTTCAACTCAAACTCTATGAACTCACTCAACCTTTGTGTTGACACTTTTTAGCATGTTTTATCTCCGGTATCTAAGGCATTCACTTCATGGCATGCATTTGGACACCTCATGGAGTCGTGGTGACGGCGCGTCTCACTTGGGTTTTACATACTTTAAAACATCGTTTGAATTGTAACAACTTATTTCCGCGCAAGATGATTTTCAATTGGGACCTACTTTGTAAACTCTGATTATTTTATTAAATCAAACGATGTATTTTCCAAACGACACTTTTAGGTCGCTCAATTGTTAATACATGATTGTGATGCTATAACAGTCAATCCCCAGGAATTCCCTTCCGCTGCAAAACAGGTAATTTGGGGGTGTGTGATTCCAATAACAAATTTCGTTCATATGATAAGTTTAGGAGAGCTTATTTTATAAACTAAATATCTCAAAAATTTAAAGATGAGAAGCTTTTGGAAGAAGTTTATTAAAGAGCTTTTTAAACTGATTTGCATTTTTCATACTATTTTATCCCTATATTTTATTTAATTCTTTTAAAGGAAAACTAATATATCACAATATATACACAATAGATTAATCTCAATGTCTTAAGCAAAAATTTATTTCACAAGCATTTGGTTAAGTAACATTCTCAGAAATCGGATATTATTAAGACACAAGCCCATTGATATACTTATAATTTTCAGTTTCAACTATGTTCTAAATATTTTTAAAAATAAAAGCGTTCGCTCTCATAAACCAGTCTGACTTCGAGGGCGTTTGGCATTGCTTATCTTCTATGCTATTCTACTGTTTTTAACTGGAAAAAGCATTTTTGTCTGTTTTTTTTAATCTAAACTTTTCTTGCTTTATGCTAAAAAAAAGCAGTAGTTTTTAATAAGTAGGTTGGATCATGTTTTTATTTAAAGTGCTTTATCTTCATATTATATTAACCTTTTAGCTTGAAAGCATAACATAAAAGATTAAAATTGTTTATGTATGATATGTAAAATATGAATAAGTTAGGTTGAGATGGTTGTGTTGCTCGGTTTCCCGTGTTGAACGGTAAAGACCAAAAAATATGATTAAGAATCAAGAGTTTGGGTAACACTAAAACAAACCATGTTAGTGTGTGTTTTAATTGTGTGACACAGTATAAGAGTGTAAAGAGAATGGTCCTTTTTTTATGTGTGAGGTGCCTTCTATTTATAGAGAGGCATTTAAGGGAGGTGATTTGCACACTCTCCAAATTGATTAGGATACTCTAAATTAGAGTGTTTGGACATATATACCCTTATAGAGTGAAAATATGTAAAAGTGATATGAGGGTATAAATGTCCAAACAATCTAATTTAAAGTGTCCCAATCAATTTGGAGAGTATGCAAATCATCTCCCGACATTTAAGGTTTAAAGATAAAACCCACGTAGATGATTAACGGTTGTAGACAGACCTGGTGTTGATCATCCAACGGGACAGACAGTGACGGCTTATCCTGGCTCGTGAGTGACGTTCCTTGGCTCTAGTATCCCATTGTCATATGTCAGATAGTACATCTTAACCGATACTCACCGATACTCACAGTTCTTAGATAGTTGTTTCATCGTGTCTGTAGCATGGCCTGAGATGATTTTTCAGGCTGGGATGACCTGGGAGTGTAGTTGGGCTTATCAATTATTGATAATGGGCCTTTGCTAATTGTAGATAATAAGCTTGACTTCGGCGTGCGATTAATGTGCTTTGGCCATTAATATTGATACACTATCAAAAAATTTAAATACATTATATTTCTCACTTAATGGACTTCAAATAAGTTTTTAACATGTTGTTATCGAAGATTTTAATCATTATATATTTGTATAATATGTTAAAGTTTCCATTAGATCATATGTATATATCGTTTTAAAAAATAGGACTCGTCTACGCATAAGGTAGTATTGTAATTCAATGTGCGCAGATTTTATTTCACGTTAAATTAAACTTCCTTTTAAGAAAAATCTATTTTTTAAGATATCTAAACTACATATAATGAATTTTAGACATTATTTCTTCATTTCTTTTAGGGCAAATCACCTAAAAATGTAGTTAACTTGCCATTTTTTCTCATTGTATGTAGCATTTTTTTCTCCCTCTTATTCTGTCAATAAACCTCTATCGTTAGTCCTTTGTGTGTACCCGTTACCAAAAAACTTGCATCGTTAGTCCTTTATGCTAACGACCGTTAATAAATAACTTAAAATTTGGTTATCTTACGCTAAACTTGCGTCGTTGGTCCTTTATACTAAAGATCACTAAAAAATAACTTAAATTTTGGTTTTCTTACGTTTCCGTTTTTCACGCGTTTTGCGTTTTTAACACGCCGTTTCCGCTTTTCCATTCCGGCTTTTCATTCGCTTTCGCTTTTGTTTTCCATTTTGTTTTCCCGTTCGCATTTTTCACGCTTCATCCGTTTTGCACGCTTTTCATCAATTTTACACATTTTCGTTCATTTTGCACGTGTTCGTTATACACGCTTTTATACCGCGCTTTAACATTTAAAGTTTTTTCATTTTCCGTTTTTACATGTTTTTTACGTTTTCGCCGTCCGTTTTGCCGCGTTTTCGTTCAGTATGTTTTTTTCCATTTTCTTGTTTTACCGCCCATCCGTTTCCATTTTTCACGTTTGTTTCACGTTTTCTTCCGTTTTACACGTTTTGTCCATTTTGTTTTTCGTTTGTTTTGCATTTTACGTTTTATTTTGAATGTTTTTTTTTCATCCGTTTTTACACATTTCATCCATTTTATACACGTTTTTACTGCGTGTTTACATGATCATGCAAAGTAAGCGGACAAAATGTGTTAAAAAGTAAAACAAAAATGAAATGTGTAAAACAGAAATGTGCGGCAAAACAAATAAAAACGTGTAAACGCGTAAAAACGTGAAAATCGTTGTGTTAAACGGATGTCGAAAAAACGTAAAATGTTTGAAAAAAACATGTGTAAACGGATGCTTTAAAAAGCGCGAATAAAACGATGATGAACGGAAAGCGGTGAAAAATGCTAAAAAACGGTAAAACGTACTTACATGTAAAACTGCGAAAAAGCGGAATGAAAATGTTTAAAACGGATGAAAAAGGCGTAAAGAAAACGTGAAAAAACGGAAACTAAAAGCGGATGAAAGCATGTAAGCGGATGGAAACGTGAAAAGCGACAAAAACGCATGTAAAACGAACGGAAAACGTAAAAAACGGACAAATAAGAAAACCAAATTTTAAGTTATTTTTAACGATCGTTAGTATAAAGGACCAACGATGCAAGTTTAGCGTAAGATAACCAAATTTTAAGTTATTTATTAACGGTCGTTAGCATAAAGGACTAACGATGCAAGTTTTTTTGGTAACGGATACACACAAAGGACTAACGATAGAGGTTTATTGGGAATGGGGGAAGCTGGGGAAAATGACAAGTTAACTACATTTTTAGGTGATTTCCCTTTCTTTTAAGGTTTTTAAAAATAGATTTTAAGCATTATAAGTTTTAAAATTATGTTTACAATTATTTAAAGCAATAATACATGGGGATAGCTTGGCTATAAATTTTGTAGTCAATTGGTTACAATTCTTCATAAAAAATACACTATCAATGAATCAGAGACTCATAAAAAAAAACTAAGACCCACAAAAAAAATCAGGGACCCACATTATATAGCACAAAATTGTAGCCAATTGGTTATAATTAATTGTAGCTAACATATTCTCATAAGACATATATACAACAACTATAGATGATCTCATTCAAATATACAAGTTCTAAACATAGTACTTATACACTAATACATTTATACAATACCTATAATTAATGGCAACCTTTAAATACCCTCTCATTCAAATATACAATTAATATACCACAATATAAACACCAAGGAAGCTACTATGTGGTCATCATAGACAACTAAATTCGATTGAAAAAAATAGTACATTTCAAGGTGTGAAAAAATTCAGGTTGTTTATAAGGTATGAAAAATATGTGACATTTGAATACCGTAATTCATATTTTATTAAGCAATGTCATGTATCGATTTACTAATCATATATTAGCACAAACTAATGTATACTACTCCACGTTTACATATTACAGTATATAATATTGCGACGAATATTACACCACATTTATTGACTAGCAAGTACCTTTCACCATCAATCGTCACAATTTCGTAATACTGCTAATTAGCATTTTCGTATAGCCATTGCATCGCGATGCACGGGTACTCAATCATATTCATATATGAGATAGTGTACGATAAAGTTATTTCTTAAAATTATTGTCAGGCATAAATTTATTATCACGAAAAATATGTAATCGAATAATGTTGTTTAAATTGGTAACAAAGTAAGAAACGGTTGAAAATTTTGAAGGTTTTTAAATTTTCAATCACCTTCCCTATTATAGCATCCACTATAATAGGTTCATGAATAGGTTTAAGAAACTTGAAAAGGTTTATATCTTGTTTCAACCATAGTGAGAAATCTAGGTGGCATGAAAAGGTTCTAGTTTTTTGACCTTTTCATAAACTCAACACAATTAATGCATGCGTAATATGATGCATTTATAAAATTGTAACACATTTTTATCATAGTGTGAAAAGGTTTATAATTTATTGATATGTGATGACATGGAACACTTATAAAGCTTTATAAATTTTGACCGTAGTGGATACCCTTAGCTCACGAAATTTTGTGAATTAATTATCATGAATAGATTTCTTGAAAGAAACTCATCGAAAGTTAATAGAATCAGTTTCAAAATCTATATAAAAATCAATAAAAAGTTATGGAAACAATATCAAATTATTTAATTGGCATTTAAATGTATCTCCCTAATAGTACCATTCAACATGGTTAACGAACATTCCTTGTTTGTAATCCTTGCCCAAATTATATCACTAAAACTACGTAATTATGTAAAAACGATTTGAAATTGTTGGATATATTGAGTTGTTATGGGGGTGGTGAAAGATCGTATGTATGTATCTTTTGAAGGAATGTAAAGGGCCCAAAGCAGGAAACTCACCTTATGATATTTACTGGCCAGCTTACATACGAACATACCAAACTCCCAAGTCCAGTTGTCCATCTTTCAAGGCACATAAAACAAGGACTCAACTATGAACTTATGAAAACTTAAATTCAACATCAATGTACCGAGCCATCTGTTTAACCACAATCTAACATAGCCGGAATAGTAACAATCCTCATCAAATTCTATTTAGCATTCTGATGTGCCCGGTTGGTGCAAGTTTTAAATTTATAAAAGGTGAATTACCAATATTACCAATAACACATACGAGCAAGTATACTCGTCCGTTATAGCAAGATTATGAAGGTAAGTATGTTCGAGGATTTGAGTGAATCTAAATACAAGTTTGAATTACAGAGCCTATCCAAAACATATAATAGAGCAAAATAGATATATGAAATTCAGATGATTAAAAACTACACTTGCTTAAACTAGTATCATATCATAAATTAATGTGATTGTGTTAACCTCTTAACATGTTGGTTATGAAAATTAGTTGGTGTACTAATCTATTGTTCTTACAAGTCAAACTTTGATCAAGAGTTTAGTTTATAAAAACAAGCATTAAGTTTAACCAATCAATTCAAGATCAATTCAAGTTTCATAAGTCTACATACATAAACTTAAACACAAAACATCCACTTGTTCATCAAATTGCTTAAGAAATGGTCAATACAAAAGGTAACCGATCATAGACAAAAGGCTACAATTGATTCTCAACAACTAATCTTACGACCATTTAGATGTTTCCAACCAATCCAATTTGATAATCAAAAAGCGTTTCTATTACAACCACACCTTAGTTCCTTTGTATAATCAAGAATAATGGGTAAAACAATCATCCATAGACAAAATGATTATGACTAGTTGAATAACACGAAGTTCTTTCGACCCAACGATTACTACCAATTAGCCAAACTTGATTAACAAATGTCACTATGAAACTTTAGCACAATTGGATCTTAGAATTAACTTGAAATTGAATTAAAACATTTTAACACAATCACTAACTAATCATATGATAATCAACATCATTTAAGCAAGTGTATAAAGAAACTAGCCACTCATAGCAAACATGAACATAAACTCATAACTTTGATCATTAGAAAACATGATTAAAAGTCTTACAATGCTTGGAATAAGATTACAAATGATGAAGTGATGTTTCCCAAAGGATCGTGGTGGACTTCTTGGTGTTTTGGCCTCCAAAGGTGGAACTTATGGAACTCCAAACTTCCCTGGATTTCTAAGGACGAATTTTAAGAGCTTAAGGCTTGGTTTGATGAGTAGAGACATTTGTAATTGAGGTGTGTCTCATATGCTCACAATTAGCCTCTATTTATACTATTTCCAAGGCCTAGGGTGTTAAATGCTTAACTTGGCCTCCAAGGAGTGAGGAAGGGACTAGAATACACCAAGAGAAGGACCTAGAATCGTTTGGATGCAAAGGGAAGGCTTAGTGATGAAGATTTGCCAACTGCGGCTTCTCCAACCGGATCGGTCATATGACCAACCGATCCGGTGGTCCTCAATAATAACACACCGACCGATCGGTTGCGGGTTGCGACGATCGGTCGGTTATGGCAAAACATTAATTCGACCAAATTCCAACCGATCCGGTGAAGGTGTAACCGGATCCGGTTGGATCTTCTGAGATACAAAACTTGATCTTTTCTCTTCACTCTGCCTTGTAGAACTTGGTTCTTCAATCACTAAAGTCTTCAAAGGTACTTGAGATTTAGCTTTCTTGAAGCGGGAATCTTCGATTAGTCGCATATTTCCACATTTTCCTCCATTCCCCTGCACTTGGTTATAAATACTAGACAAACATCTATAGATACGATTAAGTACTAAAATCCGCATAAATATAACCAAATAATAGATATAAAAGTACACATAATGCTACTAGAAACATGCACAATCTGAGTGTTATCAAATTCCCCTACACTTAAACTTTGCTTGCCCTCAAGCAAATCTAGGACAAACATCCACTTTGGTACGGATCGTGATTATGAAAAATGTGATGCAAATCAACCAAGTATAAATCTGAGAGGATTCATCAATTATGATTATCAAGGTGAAACATCAAGATGTTTGACAATATCCAATGATTTTCTTGCATGATTAACATTTCAAAACACCTCACGAAAATAATGGAATATAATTCACTCAATCACTCATTTTAGTGGAGTAACAAGATAAATCACACTCATTGCTCAGTCGTGATTAGATTATTACCATAAGCTTGTACAAGAAACAAAACTCCACCGACGTGGCGTGAGCACCAAGTAAAACATCTAAAGAGGGTTTTTATTCGGGTTATAATGATAGGCTTCGGGTTAAGGGTATGGATAAGGCATGGGAATGTTTATGAAATTGGTGTTAAAATAAAATTGAAGTCAAGTCTAATACCCATGTTGCTAGCTACCAAACATTCCACGAACCAAATAAATGAATATAGCTTCAATTTCTTCTTTTCTGCTTTCCACAACTTTTTGCTTTGCCATGACAATTGTTCCACGAACATAGCACATTGGCTATTATTTTCATACTTTCAACACATTTTTTTTTTTTGAACATAACGCATGGCTCAATCAATCTCATAGGATGTGGTACTCATAATCATTTGAACAATCTTCACTTTCCAATCAACTAGCAACCAACCGATTAGACATTGATACGGGATAGGCTAAAGTTTAAAGTATAAAATCTTTTTGTATTTTCTGGGTGAAGCAAAAATGAAAAGGATGGCTCAGAGGGTGTAACTAGGGTATCTAGTGCTAAAAATGAGCACTACAAATGGGTCCATGTGGGTGGTTAACTAACCAATGAGGCTAGCTAATATATCATTAGATGTAAAATGGAAGGCCATTTGGGTTAAATCCTAAGGTGCCTCTTTATCACACGAATTCACTTATATCGCATGAATGCAATCTCACTGCGGTCTGGTAATGATTTACAAGCACAAGTTCTAGAATAAATAAAATCACCGGCACACTCATAGCAAAAGATCTAAGCATAAAAGGTGTATGCTAATAAGAAATAGGCTCAAATCCTCACAATTTAGTGGAAAGGGTATAATATGTGCTAGCAAATGTCATCGATCCCAAAATGGATTGCAATAGTAATCGAAACACATCTCGAAATTTCAAATATTACCAATTTTACCAGTGGAATGATCCAGTTATTCTAATAGATAATCCTAAAAGTGTGAAAACAACTAGATCACAAGGGCAAGCAAAATTTAAAATTTAAGCATGAAAACTCTAATTTTCCCTATTCACCCCCCCCCCACACTTAAGTTAGACATTGTCCTCAATGATAAACGAACTTCAAAGTATAGAAATAGGGAAAACAGAGATGAAACCAGATATGTCAGCGAGTTTATCAGCTTAAAATCTTTCTTCATTCCTGGCGTCCACTGGAGAAATCATTACACTGCATATAATCTTATTAAACAAACAAAAGGTTTTATTAAAAGATGGCACCCCCCCACACTTAAGTTCAACCAAAGGTTTAAACTTTGGGGAGTGACCACAAAAAATCAAATCTGAAACACACGGGTTGCCTCCCGAGAAGCGCTTGTTTATTATCGAGTCATCGGCGACTCGAGTCTTCCCGAATTTATTCAGCAAGGACAGCTTTGAACATTTTGTAAAGTTCGGGATGTACATGAATTCTTCACCGTAGCTTCAATATCGTCCCAGACGAACTTCAGTGATTGGTTTCCATGGAACAGTTTGTGGGATTCTTCTAGGAAATGGTGCTACAAAGGTGATAGTTTTGAATTCATTCTCATGGTGTCTCCAGGACACTGTCGCAACTGAAACTTCATTCGTTTGCTCCTTGTCGTAGTATAACTTGATTCGGTGTCCATTAACAATGAAACTTCCACCTTGTTTGTCATAGAGTTCGACATACCCGGATGGATATCCATGTTTAACGACATATGGTCCAAACCATTTTGGTTGTAACTTTGGAGCTTTGAATTTGAATTTCATGTTAAAAAGCAGAACTTTATCTCCGGCTTTGAATTCTTTCCAATTCGTAGCTTTTTATCATGATAAGCTTTTGTTCGGCTTTATACGCTTTGGAATTTTCATAAGCTTGGAGTCTTAATTCATCGAGTTAGTGCAATTGCGAAATATTTTCTCTCAGCTATTTTGAGATCGGTGTTACATTGTCGGCGAGCCCAATAAGCACGATGTTCAACTTCGAACGGCAAATGACAAGTCTTCCCATACAAGAGTCTGTAAGGAGTTGTACCAATTGGTGTTTTATAAGCCGTTGAAATGCCCACGAGCATCATCAAGTTTTCTTGCCCATAATGACGGATTGTCTTTTACTTTTTTGATTATTCTTTTGAGAGCTTTGTTGGTATTTTCGACTTGACCACTAGTTTGTGGATGATAAGCAGTCGCAAATCGATGATGAACTCCATATCTTTTCATGGTTTTCAATTTGTTGATTGCGAAGTGAGTTCCTCGATCGCTTATGAGTGCTTTGGGAATTCGTAACGGCGAAAAGCTTTTTGAGAAAATTAACGACGACACGAGCATCGTTTGTCGGTAAAGCTTCGACTTCGCCCATTTGGACACATAACCTATAGCAACGAGAATGTATTCGAATTTGTGGGATTTAGGGAAAGGTCCCATGAAATCTATTCCCCAAACATCGAATATTTCGCACACTTGAATGCTTGTTAATGGCATTTCATCCCTTCGAGAGAGATTGGTGTTTCTTTGACAAGCGTCCGCGATTTTGAACAAGTGTGTGTGCTTCTTTGAATATTGTTGGCCAATAGAATCCAGAATCAAAAACTTTCTTAGCTGTAGTGGAAGGACCATAATGTCCCCCAGTTGGGCCATGGTGACATTCGTCAAGAATTTTACGAGTTTTGGAACCAAAAATACATCTTCGGATCATCCCATCGGGACACATTTTGAAAAGATATGGCTCTTCCCAAAAGTAGTATTTGAGTTACGAAAAGAATTTGCTTCTTTGAGCATGAGTTAGTCCTTTTCTGAGAATTCCTCCGTGAGGTAGTTTGCAAAGTCGACAAACCAAGGATCGTCATTTCCGTCGATGGTCATGAGAGTTTCATCAGGAAAATAATCATCGATTTCTTCTTCTTTCAACTCCTCAAGATTAGGATTTTCGAGACGAGATAAGTGATCAGCAGCAAGATTCTCTGCTCCTTTCTTATCTTTGATTTCGATGTCAAATTCTTGGAGTAGCAAAATCCATCGAATAAGACGTGGTTTAGCGTCTTGCTTGGTGAACAGATACTTGAGTGCTGAATGATCGGTAAAAACGACTGTTTTTGAGAGCACAAGATATGATCTGAATTTGTCAAAGGCAAAACGACCCAAGTAATTCTTTTTGGTGACGGTATAATTTTCTGGGCACTATTCATGTCTTGCTGGCAAAATATATAGGCTGAAAGTGTTTTCCTTCGCGTTGTCCTAAGACAGCTCCAACGGCAAATAAACGCTTGCATCGCACACAAGCTCGAAGGGTAGTGACCAATTAGGTGAAACCATGATCGGAGCACTAGTAAGTTGAGATTTCAGTGATTCAAAAGCTTTTATGCAATCAACATCGAAGTCAAAGATAGATTCTTTCTCAAGAAGTTTTGTCATCGGACGAGATATTTTGGAGAAATCTTTGATGAATCGGCGGTAAAACCAAAGCATGTCCTAAAAAAACTCCTAACGGCTTTGACGTTGGTTGGTGGTGGAAGTTTTGAGATGACATCGACCTTTGCTTTGTCGACTTCCATTCCGGCACTAGAGATTTTGTGTCCAAGCACAATTCCTTCGGTTACCATAAAGTGGCATTTCTCCCGGTTGAGAACAAGATGTGCAGCTTCGCATCTTTCGAGCATTTTATCGAGATTAGAAAGGCAAGCTTCGAATGAATCTCCAAAGACTGAAAAATCATCCATGAAAACTTCCATGGAGGTTTCTAGCATGTCTTGGAATATGGTGATCATACACCTCTAAAAAGTCGCGGGTGCATTACAAAGACCAAAAGGCATACGCCGATATGCGTAGGTTCCAAAAGGACAAGTAAAGGTGGTCTTTTCTTGATCGTTAGGATCGATGGGAATTTGGAAATATCCTGAAAATCCGTCGAGGAAACAAAAGAATTTATTTCCTGCTAGTTTTTCAAGCATTTGATCCATGAGCGGAGCGGAAAGTGATCCTTTCAGGTGGCTTTGTTTAACTTACGATAGTCAATACAAACACGCCAACCGGTGACAGTTCTAGTTGGAACTAGCTCATTTCGCTCATTAGTTACAACCGTCATTCCTCCTTTCTTGGGAACACAGTGAACGGGGCTTACCCAAGGGCTATCCTCAATTGGGTAAATGATTCCAGCATCGAGAAGTTTAATGATTTCCTTTTTAACAACTTCTTTCATGTTGGGATTGAGTCTACGTTGACGTTCTACCACAGGTTTAATCCCTTCTTCAAAGTTGATTTTGTGTTTGCAAAAATTAGGACTAATTCTGGGATATCGACGTTTTCCAAGCAAAAGCTTGTTTGTGATTTTTGAGGACAGAAACTAAACTTTCTTTCTCATTATCCTCGAGCAATGAAGATATGACTACGGGAAGAAGTGAGTTCTCCTCCAAATAAGCATACTCGAGATGATTTGGGAGAGGTTTGAGTTCGAGATCCGTGGGTGGTTCTTCGATAGAGGATTTTATTCGCATCTTGTCATTGAAAGTAATTTCCTCAAAATTTTCTTCCTCTTCCTCCATTTCTTCTTCTTCGGAGTTATCTCCTTCAAATTCTACTTTCATGAAATCATCAAATTCTTTATCAGAATCTGTTTCATTGATTTTTAGTAGTCATGAATGGATCGGATTCGTTCAATAATGCATCTAATTCCTCATCAGTGACTTCATCAATAACATCGACGTTAAAACAAGTGTCATCACTGGAATGTGGGTAGCGCATTGCTTTATCGATAAGAAAAGTGATTCGATCTTCCCCAACTCCAAGGTTGAGTTCTTTTCCTTTAACTTTGATGATTGCGTCGGTATTAGGAAAGGTCTCCCTAAAATGAGTGGGACTTTACTATCTTCTTCCATTTCCAAGATTACAAAGTCCACGGGAAAAATGAATTTACCGACTTGAACAAGCATATTCTCGCGATTCCCACAGGATATTTATAGGAATGATTTGCCAATCGGATGCTCATTTTTGTTGGTTTCAGGTTGTTGTTGCACAACTTGGAATAGAGTGAATAAGGCATCAAATTGATACTTGCGCCAAGATCGGCTAAAGCATCATATTTAACTTTATTCCCGAAAGTACATGGAATAAGAAAGCTCCCAGGATCTCCGAGCTTTGGTGGAATTTTGTTTTGAACTATAGCCGAGCATTCTTCGTTAAGAAAAGTTGCTGATATTTGCTCAAGCTTGCTTTTGTTATTAAGAAGTTCTTTCAAAAATTTCCCGTAATTGGGCATTTCGGCTATAACATCAACGAGAGGAACATTGAGTCTAACCTCTTTGATTATTTCGATAAACTTCTTATAACGCTCTTCCATCTTCTCTTTCTTTAGGCGTTGAGGATAAGGAATTTTTGGTGTATACGCCTTGACGGATGGAATGTATTTCTTTTTGGTGGTTTGAGTTGTGTTTGGTTCTTCGTTTTCATCCTCACTATCAATGGTGACAGGAGTATTAGGATTAGGTGGTGGATCGTACGAGAGACCACTTCTTGTGAAAACATCATTGATATGTTCATTTCTTGTTTGGGGTGGACGGTACGTCTTATCATTTGATGGTTTTGGATTGGATTGAGTGTTACTTGGCAATGAACTAGATGGTCTAGAGGAATGTTGGTCAGAAAGTCTGCCAAGCTTGTTTTCAAGATCTTGGATAGATGCTTGATGATTTTTCTGTCCTTGCTCAACTTTGGCTTTGAGATTGAAAAATTGATTTTTGATAAAATCATTTGCGGATTTTTGACCAGCCACGAATTCTCTCATGGTTTTTTCGAATTCGATTTCTTCTGTCTTTTTGTCGGAACTTTGGTGTGGTGCATCGTCAGTTCATGGTTGGGAATCACGGTTGTCATCCCTTGGTCGGCGATCTTGCCAATTTCCAGAATTTCGACCGTAATAATTACTACGATATCCTCCTCCACGGTATCCTCCTTGAGCGTAATTTGCTTCTCCTTCTTTCGGTCCACCCATAGGTTTATCGTCGCACTTGGACGATGGATGATTTCCTCCACAATTGTTGCATCCGTCTCGCATTTCCTTCATTTCATCTTTGATATCTTTGTACTGCGAGTCGATTTTTGAGGTTAACGCTTCCATCTTCTCCATGAGTTTTGAGGTATCGGTGTTTTCGACAAAGGCAACGGTTTTTCGGAGAGGTTTGGTTTTGGAATCTTTGGACCAATCAAGTTTGAGAAGTACTCGATCTTCGAGCAATGATGTGCATCATTGGGAGTTTTATAGAGAAAAATTCCTCCGGCATCAAGGATGCCTTGAGAGATTTCATCTAGTCCATGGTAAAAGATTTGGATAATGGTTCCTTTTGATAATCCATGTCCATGACAACTACGAAGCAAATCTTTCATTCGAAGCCAAGCTTCGACAAGTGATTCGTTTGGGTTTTGGTTGAAAGCACGAATTTCTCCCATTAATCGGTCAAACATGGCAGGTGGAAAGAATCGGCTCACAAAAGCTTGCCTCATCTCCTCCCAAGTATTGATGATTCATGGGGTTAATTCATTGTACCATACTTTAGCATCTCCGGTGAGTGATGATGGAAAAGGTTTGCGTTTGATGGCATTCGGAAATGTGCTTATGCGGATCGGTCAGCGCACGACCATCGAATTGACGGTTTTTGATCATAGAAAGTTGATGTCCCTTCACGGTGAAGTTGTCACCAAGGTTAATAGCAACAATAGCACTTTCGGGTGTTGGTGCTACGGTTCGGTTGGTTCCCCACATGGGTTGATTGTCCGCCATGGGAAAAGGTAAATTGGTGAAAGGATTGTAAACAACTTTGGCTTCAATGAGGTTATCAAATGGTGGGTTTGGTACTCTTGGTACACGATTTTCCAATGGTATGAAACGTGTTCTCCTTCTTCTTTGAATCAAACGTTCGGGATTGGTAAGAGGTGTAATTGGTTCAATTCCCGTTGCTCGAGTGTTCATACAATGACCTAGAGAATCCATGCAATATCTAAACACACGGACAAACAACGAAAACAGTTTTATATGGAATAGAGGAAGTAACCGGATCGGTTGCGGGATGCGACCGATCGGTTAGACCAGTTGAGTGATGGGACAAATTGTAACCGATTCGGTTGAGGGACAACCGGATCCGGTTAAGGTTTCTGTGAAAAAATTTTTTTTTTTAGTTGAATCGGCTGAGGGGAATTCAAAAACTTGTTGAAACACAATCAAATCCCGGCGCCAAAAACTTGACGTGCCCGGTTGGTGCAAGTTTTAAATTTATAAAAGGTGAATTACCAATATTACCAATAACACATACGAGCAAGTATACTCGTCCGTTATAGCAAGATTATGAAGGTAAGTCGGGATCGTTCGCAGGGATTTGAGTGAATCTAAATACAAGTTTGAATTACAGAGCCTATCCAAAACTTATAATAGAGCAAAATAGATATATGAAATTCAGATGATTAAAAACTACACTTGCTTAAACTAGTATCATATCATAAATTAATGTGATTGTGTTAACCTCTTAACATGTTGGTTATGATAATTAGTTGGTGTACTAATCTATTGTTCTTACAAGTCAAACTTTGATCAAGAGTTTAGTTTATAAAAACAAGCATTAAGTTTAACCAATCAATTCAAGATCAATTCAAGTTTCATAAGTCTACATACATAAACTTAAACACAAAAACATCCACTTGTTCATCAAATTGCTTAAGAAATGGTCAATACAAAAGGTAACCGATCATAGACAAAAGGCTACAATTGATTCTCAACAACTAATCTTACGACCATTTAGATGTTTCCAACCAATCCAATTTGATAATCAAAAAGCGTTTCTATTACAACCACACCTTAGTTCCTTTGTATAATCAAGAATAATGGGTAAAAACAATCATCCATAGACAAAATGATTATGACTAGTTGAATAACACGAAGTTCTTTCGACCCCAACGATTACTACCAATTAGCCAAACTTGATTAACAAATGTCACTATGAAACTTTAGCACAATTGGATCTTAGAATTAACTTGAAATTGAATTAAAACATTTTAACACAATCACTAACTAATCATATGATAATCAACATCATTTAAGCAAGTGTATAAAGAAACTAGCCACTCATAGCAAACATGAACATAAACTCATAACTTTGATCATTAGAAAACATGATTAAAAGTCTTACAATGCTTGGAATAAGATTACAAATGATGAAGTGATGTTTCCCAAAGGATCGTGGTAGACTTCTTGGTGTTTTGGCCTCCAAAGGTGGAACTTCTGGAACTCCAAACTTCCATGGATTTCTAAGGACGAATTTTAAGAGCTTAAGGCTTGGTTTGATGAGTAGAGAGATTTGTAATTGAGGTGTGTCTCATATGCTCACAATTAGCATCTATTTATACTATTTCCAAGGCCTAGGGTGTTAAATGCTTAACTTGGCCTCCATGGAGTGAGGAATGGACTAGAATACACCAAGAGAAGGACCTAGAATCGTTTGGATGCAAAGGGGAAGCTTAGTGATGAAGATTTGACAACTGCAGCTTCTCCAACCGAATCGGTCATATGACCAACCGATCCGGCTGGTCCTCAATAATAACACACCGACCGATCCGGTTGCGGGTTGCGACCGATCGGTCTGTTATGGCAAAAACATTAATTCCGACCAAATTCCAACCGATCCGGCTGAAGGTGTAACCGGATCCGGTTGGATCTTATGAGATACAAAACTTGATCTTTTCTCTTCACTCTGCCTTGTAGAACTTGGTTCTTCAATCACTAAAGTCTTCAAAGGTACTTGAGATTTAGCTTTATCTGAAGCGGAATCTTCGATTAGCTGCATATTTCCACATTTTCCTCCATTCCCCTGCACTTGGTTATAAATACTAGACAAACATCTCTAGATACGATTAAGTACTAAAATCACGCAAATATAACCAAATAACAGATATAAAAGTACACATAATGCTACTAAAAACATGCACAATCTGAGTGTTATCACATTCTATCAGAGCCAAACTTCTCAAAACCAACAAACATGAAACTTTAATTATGGAGAATACTAGTCTCATTACTTGACATAATTCCAACACAGTTAATAGTTGCTTCTCCAAGCATACTTCTATAGGATGGATATATTCAAATATAATCTATTTTTAAAGCCAAGATACAAAGCCATTTGTTTAACAACCAATTCCATGTAGGGAAACGGTTACACTTTTATAAATAAAATCTAAATTACAATAAATAAAATTAACAGTAAATAAATAACAGAAAATTAAATACAAACAGAATGTAAGCAGATAAACGATAATTAAATAAAATAATAAAATAGTCAAAAGACTTACTTGATCACCAAATATAGATCAACAAAGAAGCACTAAAAGCCGAGGCACGTGTTTGACACGCTTCCCTTAAAACAGATTCGCCGTCTGTTTCCCAGGGTACAACAACCAAAACAGTAAGTTGTACTGTCGGACTTAACAAAACTGTCTGGAATTTCATCTTAAGAGATGTGTATTCCATATGTTGGAAATCAATAATAACTATTGATTTGATGTGTGTAAAACTTGTAGAATTAGGGCCTCTATTTATACACAATAGACTCCTCTGTTTACTCATCCCACCGATGTGGGATTGAAAATAAACTACTTTTCCTCTTTAGGCATGGTACTGAATGCCTAACTTTGAGACCCGATATCTCATTCACATCAACTCTATTTTGGACACATAAAGGCTTATTGCGAAGCTCTCTTCGAGGAGAACGCGAACCTACAAACTATTACTTATATATATGACACATACATATATATAATTGTGTCCAAAGTTGGTCAAAAGTCACTTTTACCAACTAATTTTCCAACAATCCCCCACATGAATGGAGATCGGTTGTAATAAACAAAAATTACGATGAAATTCCAATAGTTGAATCTTGCAAAGGATAGGTAGGTGTAACCCTTTGAACCTTCCTTTATGAGATGCACTTAGTCTCCTAGATCCGAGTAGGCGATGTCCTTGAACTCACCTCTGCTTACGAGACGACATTACACTTCACATAAGACTCTCCCTGACATTGTCAAGTCCTCATAGTCGTGTTCGTTATGGTCATGAACACTAGCCTGGTTCTGCAAGATTTCTTAGGATTTACGCCCCCACAATTCCCTTCGAAGCGACCCCACTTCTCTCTCACATAGGTGATTTCATCTTGAATCATTAAAAACATATGTTTTGTGATTTCATCTTGAACCATTATGCTTTGTGATTTCATCCTGAATCATTAAAGCCATGTGTTTAACCTCTCAACAAGTCACAATTATTATAGGAATGGACTAGGAAGTTACAACATTTAGTAACTCCCCCACATTGACGTGACTTCCCCCACATTTCGGTGATTAGGTTGTCCTATTGAACCCAGATCTTGGGATCTCTAGTCAACTGGGTTAGGTTTTCCTTCAAAGAAACTCATTCCTTCAAGGGCTTTAGTCCCATTCCTTTAGACGACTTACTAACTAACTCTCTGCTTAAGCCTTTCGTAAGCGGATCCGCAATGTTACCCATTGACTTTACGTAGTCAATCGTGATAACTCTAGTTGAGAGTAGTTGTCGCACCAATCAACGTCTATGAGGGATATGTCTCGACTTACTGTTTTACATTGTGATATGAGCTCTGTCAATTTCCAATTGACTATCACACTTTATATAGATGGTCGTTACCGGTTTATGCCATCTTGGTATGTCCTCTATGAATTAACGTAGATATCCGCATATTCTATAAATTTATATCAAATGATAAATTCAAATTCCATCATAAATTTAGCTATAAAAGTCTATTGAAATACTTTCAAGATTTCCAAGACACAGCTTCCCACGTAGAGTCAACACATCCGCTCAAGTGGATCTAGATTCTTTTATGTAAGAATCCATATTTGCATTACTCTATCATTAGATAGCAGTTGGATATCTTCCAAAGTGCAATATCGTAAGTATCATAGTACTTGTGTAATACTATTCAAATGGTCATCACTTGAATTATTGGTATATTTATGTAACCTGATTATAACTTTTAAATCAGGTCTCACATACGTCATTAGACACATAAGATGCCCAATAATCTTTGAGTATTCAAAATGGGCAACACCTCTACCTTTATTTTAAATAGATTTAAAAAGATGTCGTTGGAGTTCTAGCTAGGTCGGAATCCCCCACATTGAACCTCTCAAGAATATTATCCTTATAATGTTTTTGACTTCAAAACAAATCCATTTGGTTTCATATGATCTTAGTTCCAAAAACCATATCGAACAACCAATGTAGTTCATGTCAAATATTGACTCCAACATTTCATTAGTGGATTTGTTTACCTTGTTATCACTTCCGGTGATAAGTATACCATCCATGTATAAACACACGATTACATATATACCAGTGAGTTTTTTCTTTCTTTTTTTTTCATATACATCCATTAATTTTGAATCCACGTTCTGACATGACGTGGTAAAAAATTTATATGTCATTATTTGGGAGCTTGCTTTAAGCCATATAATGACTTAACAAGCCTACAAACTTTGTTCTCTTGCCCAGGAGCCATGAAACCCTCAGGTTGGTTCATGTAGATTTCTTCTTCTAAATCTCCGTTTAGAAATGTCGTTTTCACATCCATTTGGTGAACTTCCAAATTTTTTAAAGCGGCAATTAGCAAGTATCATCCTAATCGAGGTTATTCGCGTAACAGGCGAATATGTATCAAAGTAAGCTAGTCCTTCTCGTTGTCTAAATCCTTTAATTACCAATCTTGATTTTTTTACTTATCAATGGTTCCATGGACAACCTTTGTGGTTGTTAGGTAACCATTTGTAGCCTAGTGGTTTACCACCAGGAGGTAAAACCACGAGCTATAATGTATCCTTTTTGTAAAATATAATCTATTTCACATTTCATGGCTTCTTTCCATTGAGGCCCTTCTGAGGAAGTAACTGCCTCTCGGTATGAATTAGGTTCGTTTTCAACCATAAAAGAAACAAAATTGGGTCCAAACGATTTCTCGGTTCTTTCCCTTTTGCTTCTTCTAGGTTCAACCTCTTCTTCCTCAGTTTAATCTTGTCTGTCATCTTGGAGATCATTATCAGCTCTTGTTGTCTCTTATCAGAACAAAATTATCATCTGGATTTCTCTCATCATGAAAAACATCATCATTTAGTTGCCTCTCATCATCGACAAATGTATCATCTAGTCTAGATGAACATCCATTTTCCTCGGATAAATAAGGAAACACAGTTTCAAATAATGAAAGTTTTCCTTGATTCCATTATCATATCTTTGTATATATTCAGATTTTCTGAATCATATCCAAATAAATGATAAGCACTACTGTAATGAGCATATCACAAAATATACAATCCACAGTTTTAGGTCCAATATTTTGATCCTTGGGTGCCGGGACAGATAGACACCCCCACATTCGTAAGTACTTATAGGATGGTTTTCTTCCCATCCATAGTTCATAGAACTATCTTCTTTTCCTTACAGGGGATCTTATCTAAAAGATAAGTAGCCAATAAAACCGCTTTCCCCCACATGCCATGGCTTAAACCATGACTTTAACAACATGGCATAACCATATCTTTAAGGCACAGTTCTTTCCTATCAACAATTATGTTGTGGTATATAAGGAGCAATAAATTTATGTCTTATTCCATGTTTAGAACATACATAAAATGGAGACACATATTCACCTCCAATATCACTTCGAACCGCCTTGTTTTCGATAATAAGTTGATTCTTAACTTATTTTTATAGATCAATCTTGTCTATATCCTTACTCTCAAGTAAGTAAAAGTCGCAATATTTTTTGCTACCATC
>OU343220.1:169156762-169284551 GCA_910596185.1 Chrysanthemum makinoi
AATCATACACCTTCTTAGGGTGTCATGGGTTCCTAGACATCATCACAAGACCAACCAATAACCAAGGAATAATTATAGGATGACCATATATATATATATACTCTAAAAATCAAGTATAAATGGTATAAATCACATATGTCTTGCATGTTGCTCCAAAAATGAAAAGATGAATATGAAAATGAAAAGGAAACATGAAAATGATAAAAACAAGCTTACTAGTGATTATGATGAGGTGAAAGTAACAAGGATTAAACTTAAATACCCTTGGTTTTTTATTTCAAAACCAAATAAAAGAGATATACTAGGTTGATATAACACTTGATCTCGGAGAAAAAATTTGTGATCCCTTTGAGAGCTCTTGAATGGCCGGTTTGGTGATTGAGGAATAAGACAGAAGTTTTTACTACTATGAAATAATAATGAAATGAAAATGTGCTGAAAATATTACATGAAGTGTAGATCTATCTATGTTGAAAAATTTTTACCAACTATAATCAATGCCACACCCCTCGTCGCCAAGCGGGGAGGTGTGGATCGCAAAATATCTTTTTTTTTTTGCAAAATTTACAAAGTATGTATAATTGTTAAAAATGGATACGTAGTAAATGCTATAGATAATCAGAATCAGGTAATGTGTACATTAGGTAAAAGAGATTTTTAATAGATCAAAATAGAATGTAATGAGATAATAAAAATTGTAAAAATACATTCCTTGTGAAATTTGAGTGATAAAATAATTATCGCATAAATTTTTAAGAAAAACGA
The DNA here is from genome assembly GCA_910596185.1 of Chrysanthemum makinoi. Taxonomy (NCBI): domain Eukaryota; kingdom Viridiplantae; phylum Streptophyta; class Magnoliopsida; order Asterales; family Asteraceae; genus Chrysanthemum; species Chrysanthemum makinoi. The sequence continues at coordinate 169,157,528 of OU343220.1, forward strand.
CGTAATAATTAATTAATTTATGTACCAAATAAATTTGAAACACTAGGAAAACTAAAATATAGTTTTTATAAACTAAATGTAAGTTTAAAAATACATCGGGATCATTTTTGAAAAGTAACGGATTAAATATTTAAAATAATAACTCACGCCATAACGCTTATTTAATATAAAATTACGCATAAATGTAAAATGAAATGTCATGAATGAATTGATATGATGCAAATGATGTCGATGAAATGTGATCAATCTATCCATACGTAAATGCAATGCGTGATGTTATGATCATGAATTCGCCGCTAAACCTCCAAGGTTACGTTGGTTTGAAACACGTAAACCAAGTTTATTTATCAATGTTGAAATAATGGTATTACGACCAGTCGAAAATGACCTCGAAGTACTGGTTGTCACACGAACCGTGCCTTAAAACCGCTAAAGACGAATGCATGAAGATCCGAGAGAATAGGTTCCCCGGTCGCTATGTCCCAAATGAAATGCAAATGGATTATCAAACGCTTAAGTGATCGAGGAATCCGAACGGAAAAGGATTGCGGAATAGATTAACCACTTTAAAAAGCCAATTAAATAAAAAAACGGCTTAAATGCAAATTAAAGAAAGTTAAAAAGATAAAATCTAGTAAATAAACGCTATCACTATAATTAAAGTGCGATGAACGCTAAAACTTAAAACTAAAAACTTACGTTTAAATTTAAAATTACGAAACGCACAAATAAAAACGGAAACTTAAGAAATAAAAGTCCTAAAATATGAAAATACATTTTACAAACCTAATGATAAAATATAATATTTGAAAAAAGAAAATTATTTTTATAACTAATTATTATTAATTAAAAACTATTTTTAACTATTAAATAATTACCTAAAATACAAGAAATTAGGAAATAAAGCTTGAAAAATAAAATTATGAAATGGAAAAGTCTAAAATAACAAACTAGAATTTTCAAAACTATTTTTGTAATTTTTTGATTAATTTTCTATTTTCTACTAATTTAAAACTATTTTAATCTAATTTAAATTGTGAAAATACAAAATAAAAGGGAAAAAATAATGAAAAATCTTTTTTATGCTTTTTATATTTATCTTAAACTATTAAAATTGAAAAATTATTTTTTTGAACTTTTTCTTAATTAATTGCAATAAAACCTATTTAAAAGTGATTAAAATCTATTTTTAATTAAGAAAAATACTAAATGGTGACCAAAATTAATGAAAATTTCAGGAAAACTCTGAAATATATATCTGGTTCTATGAAAAATGAGAAATGCAGTGCTTATGTGACAGAATCAAGAGCTGTAGTGTAATTGGAGAACAAATAAGCACTTAAAAATAAGCAAACAGTTACAATAAGCCACCAAGCTTTTACAGACCTTAAATTATACTAATATAAGCTAATGTAAGCTAAATCTAACTACTCCTAACCTCTGAATAGCAGTTGAACAAGAATTGAGCTAACTGATTTGGAACAAAGATACGTGAACAGTGTACCAAGTTTGGGCTTATGCAGCAGCTTATTCAGAGAACTTTAGCCAAAAACAGATAATGAGTCTAAAAGATCACCTAGTGGACTACACCTGAGCCAAAAATCAGACCCTACAAACCCTTATTGAAACCTGTGCACAATCTGCAAGTTCTGCAAAAACTGAGTTTTGACACATTTTTGACTTTGAAAACAAAGTTTGTAAGTTTGACTTTGGTGAACTTTTCCACTGATTTTAGGTACTAAGATTGATGTTATAAGATGTAATGAAACCTCTGCAAGCTTTGTTTGAGACTTATGAACACAAAATGAGATTTTGCAACTCCAAATATCACCACAGCAACAATGAGATGGATGCAAATGAAGTTTTGACTTTAATGATGTTGCAGACCCAAACTAAGGTTGAAATGAGCTCAAATGAACTTAAGAGACATGAACTAAGAAGCTATCACCGAACAAACCTCCTAAGACAGTAAAACACGTAATGCCAAACACCCCTTTACACTACTAATTAAGACTCAAAACTAATCTAAACACTAATTAACCCATGATAACTGATCCAATTAAGTTTAAATACTATAAATACAACTAAATCAACAAATTTAAACTACTAATCACTGCACATACATATTATGCAAATGAGCTTGAAATTCACTTACCAAGGGTCCTTAACCACTATGGTTTGAAACATGTGAAACATAGATCCACTACCCTAAATATCAACCCAAAGGAATCTAATTCAACCCATTTCCAACGTGATCAACCCATTTCTAGCTCCATTTCCAATTTTAGCCCTCTAGTTGACTTTGGTTGACCAAATTTCAAAAGTGACTAAAACTTAAACATGAGCTTATAGCAAGCTATAAGGAGCTTGTATAAGCTTATTTAAACTTGAAAAGAAGCTTTATGAAGCTTTAAGTTATGAGATAGAAACTAAAATTTTCAACAGTTAACATATAAAGATGAAATGATATGAAACTTGGAATTAATGTTTAAAACTTGCTCAAACTGACAATATAACTTTAGTTTAATACTTGTGAACAAAAGATTACAGATTTGAAATTAAACTACTACATTAAAGATAAAAACGACATAGGAAAATTTAAAACTAATAATCTACTACCCTTTGCTTGCTTCCATTGCTTCTTTTTTATATCCAATCTCATTCTCTCTCTTCTCTGATGAAATCCCACCAATCCTAGCCCTTGGATAGCTTCAAATTGATCTCAACCGTTTAAATAGGTTTTTGGCGCCAAAATGGTTGTCTGCCAATTGAGGGTTGAGTGAGGGGTTAGGGAAGCAATAAATGATGTTTGGAAGCTAGTGGGGGTGAGGAACAGGTTTGAGTGATTGGAGAGGAGATGGGACGGGGAAAGCTACAAAGCTTGATATGGTGGACTTCGGGTGTTGGAATTTTGACCAGATATAATAATCCAAGGGGGTTCACAATGTATTTTGAATGGGGCCAAAGGTTGCAGTGGGTCCAAAATCAAGTAAAAGGGTTTAAAACTTCAAGGACTAATGTTGTAAGTTCTGAAAATGTAGGGACCTAAGCTGCCAACATCTCAAAGTTGATCCAAGGGCTGAATTTGACAAGTATCAATAGTACAAGGACCAATGTTGCCATTTTCCAATTTTTCGGCCAATTCGCCAAATATCAAAGTTGAAGGACTAAACTTGTAATTTTCTCAAACTTTTGACATTTTTCACCAAAGGACTAAATTTGACAAGTTTTGATTTTAAAAGGACCTTTGGTGACTTTACTTTTGAAATTATGTGCTCAGGGACTGTTTTTGACAACTTTTGAAACTGGGGGGACTAAAACTGCAATTTTTGTAAATTTGATATGTTTTTCATCTGATTTTGATATTTTTGCTTTTAAAACACATAAAACACCGATTTGTGATATTTTGATCATTTTGATGTGTTTCTGAGTGTTTCAGATGATTTTGCAGTTTATATTGTACAAAAATGATGAGTATTTAGACACTCATCAATCCCCATCTGAGATATTGCTAGTCCCAAGCAATCTTTTGAGAAAATTTAATGGATTTCATCTCTTTACCAAAAGCCATTACTTCTCGAGTAGCCAAATGTTTCAGTTCAAGTAAGAACCATGGTACACCGATAACCATCTGATTTATTGGCAAATCATAAAACCATAACGGATTTGATGTGTCTTTACCGAAGCCGCACTTTCTGGACTAGCCAACTCTTAGATAAATTATCGAATTATCTTTGCTGAACTAATACCAATTATGGATTTTCCATGCTTTTACCACAAGCCATAATCTTGCATACCAACTCTTCACTTTTAGGATATGGTGAGTTGAGAACCATACAATTTTGGGCAAATTGCAAGCCATATAAACGAATTTGAGAAATATTTACCAAGAGCCGTTTGCTCTGGATTAGCTAATCCTTTGTTCTATGCACATGGCGGACGATAACCAAATGAGAAAGGGTAAAACACTTACTCCAAAAAAAATTTTGGCCAAAAACGGGGGAATTGGTATATGATAAAATTCGTGAGAATTCCCCCACACTTAGAAATGAATATTGCCCTCAATATTCAAAGTACCGGCGGTTATGCCGAAACAAAGAACGTAAAAGGGAAATACTACGGCCATTATTTAGAAAGAAGATTTTTATTTTTATTTTTTTTTTATTATTATTTTTTTTTTTTGAAAAGACTTATATACAAAACATGTGGGGCAACCCCCCCACACTAGGGTGGTAGAAAATAGAAAGAAGTCAGAAATACGGGTGAAAACCCATATAGTGTGCTATTGTTTTTGATTCCCGAGTCGCTAGCTTGACTCGATCCCCGCATTCATTGGTTCATGGGGAAAGTTTGTAAATCCGGGACAACCACAGGGGGAATGTCCTCTCCAAAATAGTGCTTCAATCTATGTCCATTCACTTTGAAGTTTGGCCCGTCTATTTGAGATAATTCGACGGTGCCATATGGAAACACTTTGGTAATGGTGAATGGACCACCAACGGTCTTAAGTTTCCCCGAGAAGATCTTTAATCTAGAATTAAAAAGAAGGACTCGGTCACCAACGTTGAAAATGCGGTTCTTAATCTTTGAGTCATGGATCTTCTTTGTCTTTTCTTTGTAGATCAAAGAGTTCTCGTAGGCTTGATCACGAAGTTCATTTAATTCGTTGAGTTGAACTTTCCGATGATCACCCGAAGACTTGAGGTCGAAATTTGCATGCTTCAAGGCCCAATAGGCTTTTTGCTCAAGCTCGATCGGGAGATGACACGCCTTCTCATACACAAGCTTGTAAGGGGTACAACCGATGGGTGTTTTATAAGCGGTATGAAACGCCAAGAGTGCATCGTCTAATTTGTCTGGCCAAGAGGCACGATTTTCGCCTACGATCCTTTCCAAGATTCTTTTCAAACCACGGTTCGAAACTTCCACTTGCCCACTAGTTTGTGGGTGATACGCGGTGGAGAGACGGGGGGTGACACCGTACTTAAGCATCACTTTTGCGAATTGGTCATTGCAAAAGTGTGTGCCGCGATCACTAATGATAGCACGAGGAGTTCCAAAACGGGCAAAGAGAGACTTTAAAACTTCACAACTACTCGGCCGGTAGGTAGCGCCGCCTCCACCCATTTAGACAAGTAATCGACCGCCACGAGTATATACTTGTTCTCTTGAGAAGACGGGAACGGCCCCATAAAGTCAATGCCCCATACGTCAAATATCTCGCACACTTGAATGGCATTTTGAGGCATTTCATCTCTTTTAGAGATGTTACCATGACGTTGGCAAGAGTCGCAAGATTTGACGAGGTCATGGGCATCTTTGTAAATTGTGGGCCAATAGAAACCGAATCAAACACTTCTTGGCGGTGTAGTTCGCCATTATGTCCCCCGTGGGTCCATGATGACAAGCCTTGAGAATTTCATCGGCTTCTTCGCGTGAACACACCGCCGGATGACTTGATCTCGCACAAATTTTAAACAAGTAGGTCGTCCAGAAGTTATGCTTAACATCTTTGAAAAATTTGTTCTTTTGTTGGGACGACATCCCTTTCACAACAAAGTTACCCGCATGATAGTTTGCAAAGTCGGCAAACCATGGGGTACTAGAATCTCCATGATGAGATACCACATTAAGTGTCTCGAGAGGAAATGTTTCGCTTATCTCCTTTTTCTCGAGCACACCTTGATGAGGATTTTCAAGACGGAAAGATGGTCACGCTAGGTTCTCCGCCTTTTTATCACGGATGGTGATATCAAATTCTTGTAGGAGGAGAACCCATCGGATCAATCTCGGTTTTGCATCTTGCTTAGCAAAAAGATATTTAAGGGCCGAGTGATCCATATACACTATGCTTTTGGACAAGATCAAGTATGGCCGAAACTTCTCGAAAGCATACACCACGGCTAGTAATTCTTTCTCCGTAGTGGTGTAATGTGCTTGAGCTTCGGTCAAAGTTTTGCTAGCATAGTGTATAGGTGGAAATGTTTCGATTGCCGCCCAAAACTGCACCTATGGCGAAATCACTTGCATCGCACACAAGCTCAAATGGTAGGTCCCATCGGGGCAACTAGAATTGGTGCTTCCGTGAGTTTTAAGAGTTTGAAAAGCTTCAACGCACTAGAGAAGATGAAAGGAGTGTCTTTTCAAGAAGTCGGGTCATAGGCCGATATTTTGAAAAGTCATGAATGAAACGACGATAGAAACCGGCATGACCAAGGAAACTTCTAACTCCTTTGACAGTAGTGGGAGGAGGTAGCTTTGAAATAACATCAACTTTGGCTTTGTCCACCTCAATCCCTTTCTTAGAGATTTTATGGCCGAGGACAATTCCTTCTTTGACCATAAAGTGACATTTCTCCCAATTTAGACAAAGGTTCGTGTTTTCACAACGTTCAAGCATCTTGTCCAAATGGGAGAGACATGTTTGAAAGAATCCCCAAATACCGAAAAATCATCCATGAAGACTTCCATAGTCTTTTCGATCATGTCATGGAAAATGGCCATCATACACCTTTGGAATGTACCGGGAGCATTGCATAAGCCAAACGCATAAGGCCGGTAAGCAAATGTTCATAAGGACATGTGAATGTGGTCTTTTCTTGATCTTGTGGATCAATGGGAATTTGAAAGTAACCCGAGAAACCATCGAGAAAGCAATAGTATTCCCGCTAATCTCTCAAGCATCGGTCCATGAAGGGTAAGGGAAAGTGGTTCTACGGGTGGCTTCATTAAACTTTCGATAGTCAATGCAAACACGCCATCCCGTAACCAATCGAGTAGGAATCAACTCGTTTTCATCATTTTCAACAACGGTGATACCACCCTTTTTGGGTACACAATGAACGGGGCTCACCCAAGGACTATCCGAGATAGGGTAAATCAATCCGCATCAAGAAGTTTGATAACCGCTTGTTTGATAACATCATGGATTTTTGGATTCACTCGTCTCTGTTGAACTGCGGTTTAAAGTCATCCTCAATCAAGATTTTGTGAGTACAAAACTCAGGGTTGATACCCTTAATGTCGGAGAGTTTCCAAGCAATTGCTTGCTTGTGTGACTTCAAGACCTTTATGAGAGCATCTTTTCATCCTTGCTCAAATCTCGAGCAATAATGACGGGTAATTTATCATCACCCTCAAGAAATGCATACTCGAGATGAGGTGGTAAGTCCTTAAGTTCAACCTCGAAATTCTTCGTGTTTCTCAACCCTTGACTCCCTGTTATGAAGCTCGATGGGAGGGAGTGATAATGGATCATTATTAAGCAACTTCTCAATGAGAAGAATATCTCCCTCGATGTCAATTGGAGCGTGATCAATTTCCCATGGAACCGAATCACTAGACAAGTATGCTTCAATCTCTTCCAAGATGAAATCACTTTCCTCAAACGGAGTAAGAGAAGGGGTGGAAGAGTTAGAATTAATAAGACTAGGAGATGATGGATCATTTTTGAGAAATTCTTCAATGGGAAGAATGTCTCCCATTGGATCACAATCATCATCATCCAATCCGTATGAAACTGAAGAGAGTTTGGTTTCATCCACAGAGTTAACAAACTCGATGCGACAAACTGCTTCCGGAGGTGGGACAAGTGGTGTGCTCTTAGAGCTAGCAGTTTCCACCACTTCCGATGAAGTCTCCGATTCTAGATCATCATCATCATCAAGAACACTCTTGACTTCCCTGGTACAACTTTCAAACCATTTGTTTGAACCAGGGGTAATTTTCAAAGCTTTGAGCTCAGCACGTTTTTGGTGAACACTCTTAACCCTGAAATTTGAGAGTGTTGCATTGATTCTTCTTCAGATTTTGATCAATTGTGGAAACACTCTGTTTGTATAGAGGTTTGGAGTTCTGGTTGATATTCAATGTGAGCTCTTCGTTGTCAACCCGTATGGTCAACTCTCAGAAACACATCAATCAGAGCACGACTCGTTCATAAGAAAGCTCTCCCTAAGATAAGGGGAACTCTAGGATCTGCATCGAAGTCTACTACAACAAAGTCAGCATGAAAGTGAAATTTTCCCACTTTCATCACGACATCCTCGGCTATCCCAAGTGGACGAGTTACGGTACGGTCCGCTAGCTCGAGTGTCATACGAGTGGATGAAAGTTCAGAAAGAGACAGTTTCTTCCATACTGAGAGTGGCATGAGGTTAATGCTAGCGCCAAGATCGGCCAAGGCGGAGCATTGAAACATCCCCGGAAATCACACGGGATTAGAAACCGCCAGATCTTCAAGCTTTTCGGGAAGCTTATTAAGAATGGCAGCTGAGCATTGCTCATTGAGAGGAGTTTTAGCCATCTCTGATAGCTTATCTTTGTTGGCGAGTAAACCTTTAAGCGTGGATGCAAATTTAGGCATTAGAACGAGAGCATCAACGAAGCTTATATCAAAGTGAAGCTCATTGAAGATTTGGAAAAATTTTCCATTTGCTCTTTGTTTTTGTCTTGAGCTCTCATCATTCATTCTTGATGGGTAAGGAAGCTGACTAGACTTTTGAGCCGGAATGGAAGTGTTTTCTGGCTCAGGATTTTTCTTTGGAACTTCGGGTTCCGGACTTAAAGCTTGGACTACCGGTGGACGTGCGTACTTCGTGGGCTTGAGAATTGCACCTTGTCCGTTGTCTCCTTGGTAACTTGACTCAATGCCACAGGAGGAGGGGGCATAGGAGTCGAAGGTCCATTGTGCGTCTTACCACTACGAGTGGTGACGGCTTTCAACCTCGGCATTGGATTGGGAATATGCTTGGGAGTCCTCCAAAATATGATGAAGCTTTGTTCATATTCATGTTCATGAAACTGCTCATCATATTCTTTAACTCATTTGTCCGCCGAGATAATGTGGTATCAATTTCCCTTTTAGCTCACTCTCATGTTGTTGATTTGAGTTTGCATTGAACGCATGTTTGACTCAGTCATTTTCATGAAGTCATTTGCCATGGGAGCTTGAGGAGGTGGTTGATAACTTTGATGATTAGGAGCTTGGGGAGGTTGTTGATAACTTTGATGATTTGGAGCTTGATAAGGTTGGTTGAAATTGTTCCGGTTTTGATTGAAATTTTGAGAGTTATGGAAGTTGTGTCCTTGATTCGGAACAAAGCGATTTTGATTGCCATGGTTTTGATTGCCATGGTTTTGATTGCCATGGTTTTGCACAGAGGAAAACCGTGGTGTCATACCGCTAGGTACCCGTAGTGAGGATCACTTGTGGTCGGTATTGATTGTGGTTTACAGAAGCTACGGGAGCTTGGTAAAAGAAGCATCGGTTGCTTGACAATCATAATACGCGTGTGGACCACTACAAATTTCACACACCTTGTTTATGGCTTTGATTGGTTCCGCTTTTGAATTTCGCTTTTGATTTCCTTTACCTCTTTTATCATACAATGGATCATGTCCGTTAGAGCTTATCGGACTGCTAACCTTAAGAGTTATGGATGTAGAAGCAGGAGTGTTTGGAACATTGACTTTGTTTCGAGAAATAGGAACTTTTGATTTACTCTCGCAAATTTCAAGCACATCTTTAGGTCTACGATTCAAGATATTGCCACCAGCGGATGCGTTCAAAGAATCTTGATCGTTACAGTTCAACCCATTATAAAAGATATTGACTTGTTGAAGCTCCGTGAATTCATGATGGGGCATTTCCTGAGGAGATCTTTGAATCTCTCCCATGCCTCCAAAATTTCATCGAAATTTTGACGAAATCCAGAAATTTCATTTTTAAGATTAGTCGTCTTTGATGGAGGAAAGAAGTAATTAACAAACTTTTGAACAAGATCCTCCCAAGTTTCGATGGATCGAGGGTGTTCTTTTTCCAGCCAAACGGGCCCCCTCAAGTGAGAATGGAAATAACATCAACTTGATCACTTTTTGTGGCACATCCTTGAAATTGATAGTTGCGGTCAACTTGTTAAACCAACGGATGTGTGCATACCGGTCTTCACGATCGACCCGGGAATTGATTCGAGACACAAGTGTGATCAAATGTGTCTTCAATTAAGTGATCGAATTGATTATGGTAAAACAATGGCATCTCCATAACCCTCGGCTGGGAGCATTTCTTCCGCCATAGTACGTTCACCGCCATATTGTTGCTTGAAATAGTACGAATCTCGGGTTCGACTATTTAGGCAGACGCTACGAGAACGTCGCTAGAATTTCTGCTAGATCACGCAAAGGACTCAATGATCTAGAAGAACGAAAAGCATGCACTAGAGTTAACTCTAAGAGACTCAGAGTTAAGGAGAGAAATGGAATTATGAAGATATTTCATATGAGAATGAGAATTATGAAGACGTTTTATAAAAATGGGGTGAGAAGAATCTTTATGGGTTTTCTGGTTCAGAAACGTCGATATCACAACAAAATCAATTAACACAAAATCGAGACAAAACAACAGTGAACTTAACCAATAATCCAAGATGAATGGCTTCTTTGAAAAAGGTACACCAATCACAAGGACACAAAGGCAAGTTTTAAATCTTTGGTTCGAACTTATTATGGCCGCACCCCCGTTAGGTAGTGCACTGCCTTGGTTCGCGGTGGTAATCTTTTAAGTTGTTATTATTAAAGAAAACGACGAATCTTTTGTATTTTTATTATTTGATACATATATAGAAACAAAAGAAAAATATTTTTGTGTTTTATAAGTTTTTGCTTGTTTTTGGGTTTTGGATTTTATAAAATATGGATATATATATAGATATGGATGATATAAACAAATGAGTGAGTATTCAAACAACTAATCTGCTAGACGTAAGACAATAGCACAACCCCGCAAGAATCCAAAAATTTGATGCTGCCAAACAGTAAGCTAAATCACACAAGCCGCCACTTGTGAATGGCGGATCCGTAACAAAAGCTTAAAACTGCAAGACGAATGCAATGAAGATCTGAGGAGAATAGGGTCTCCCCGGGTCGTTATGTCCCAGCGAGTTGTGCAATGGATTATCAAACGTTTAGTGATCGAGGAATCTGAACGGGAAAAGGATTTGTGAATAGATTAACTACGGAAAAAGCCAATTAAATAAAACGCTTAAATGCAAATTAAAGAAAGTTAAAAAGATAAAATTTATTAAATAAACGCTATCACTATAATTAAAGTGATGAACGTTTAAAACTTAAAACTAAAAACTTACGTTTAAATTAAAATTACGTAAACGTACAAATAAAAAAACTGAAACTTAAGAAATAAAAGTCCTAAAAATATGAAAAATACATTTTTACAAACCTAATGATAAAAGATAATATTTGGAAAAAGAAAATTATTTTTATAACTATTTATCTAATTATTATTAATTAAAAACTATTTTTAACTATTAAATAATTACCTAAAATACAAGAAATTAGGAAATAAAGCTAGAAAAATAAAATTATGAAATGGAAAAGTCTAAAATAACAAACTAGAATTTTCAAAACTATTTTTGTAATTTTCTGATTAATTTCCTATTTTCTACTAATTTAAAACTATTTTAATCTAATTTAAATTGTGAAAATACAAAATAAAAGGGGAAAAATAATGAAAAATCTTTTTTATGCTTTTTATATTTATCTTAAACTATTAAAATTGAAAATTATTTTTTGAACTTTTCTTAATTAATTGCAATAAAACCTATTTAAAAGTGATTAAAATCTATTTTAATTAAGAAAAATACTAAATGGTGACCAAAATTAATGAAAAATTCAGGAAAACTCTGAAATATATATCGGTTCTAGAAAATGAGAAATGCAAGGTTTATGTGACAGAATCAAGAGCTGTAGTGTAATTGGAGAACAAATAAGCACTTAAAAATAAGCAAACAGTTACAATAAGCCACCAAGCTTTTACAGACCTTAAATTATACTAATATAAGCTAATGTAAGCTAAATCTAACTACTCCTAACCTCTGAATAGCAGTTGAACAAGAATTGAGCTAACTGATTTGGAACAGCATACAGTGAACAGGTACCAAGTTTGGGCTTATGCAACAGCTTATTCAGAGAACTTTAGCCAAAAACAGATAATGAGTCTAAAAGATCACCTAGTGGACTACACCTGAGCCAAAAATCAGACCCTACAAACCCTTATTGAAACCCACAAATCTGCAGTTCTCTCAAAAAAACTGAGTTTGACACATTTTTGACTTTGAAAACAGTTTGTAAGTTTGACTTTGGTGAACTTTTCCACTGATTTTAGGTACTAAGATTGATGTTATAAGATGTAATGAAACCTCTGCAAGCTTTGTTTGAGACTTATGAACACAAAATGAGATTTTGCAACTCCAAATATCACCACAAGCACGGAGATGGATGCAAAGGAAGTTTTGACTTTAATGATGTTGCAGACCCAAACTAAGGTTGAAATGAGCTCAAATGAACTTAAGAGACATGAACTAACAGAAGCTATCACTGAACAAACCTCCTAAGACGAAAAACACAGTAATGCCAAACACCCCTTTACACTACTAATTAAGACTCAAAACTAATCTAAACACTGAATTAACCCATGATACTGATCCAATTAAGTTTAAATACTATAAATACAACTAAATCAACAAATTTAAACTACTAATCAATGACATACATATATTATGCAAATGAGCTTGAAATTCACTTACCAAGGGTCCTTAACCACTATGGTTTGAAACATGTGAAACATAGATCCACTACCCTAAATATCAACCCAAAGGAATCTAATTCAACCCATTTCCACTGCATCAACCCATTTCTAGCTCCATTTCCAATTTTAGCCCTCTAGTTGACTTTGGTTGACCAAATTTCAAAAGTGACTAAAACTTAAACATGAGCTTATAGCAAGCTATAAGGAGCTTGTATAAGCTTATTTAAACTTGAAAAGAAGCTTTACGAAGCTTTAAGTTATGAGATAGAAACTAAAATTTTCAACAGTTAACATATAAAGATGAAATGATATGAAACTTGGAATTAATGTTTAAAACTTGCTCAAACTGACAATATAACTTTAGTTTAATACTTGTGAACAAAAGATTACAGATTTGAAATTAAACTACTACATTAAAGATAAAAACGACATAGGAAAATTTAAAACTAATAATCTACTACCCTTTGCTTGCTTCCATTGCTTCTTTTTTATATCCAATCTCATTCTCTCTCTTCTCTGATGAAATCCCACCAATCCTAGCCCTTGGATAGCTTCAAATTGATCTCAACCGTTTAAATAGGTTTTTGGCGCCAAAATGGTTGTCTGCCAATTGAGGGTTGAGTGAGGGGTTAGGGAAGCAATAAATGGTGTTTGGAAGCTAGTGGGGGGGGAGGGAACAGGTTTGAGTGATTGGAGAGGGGGGGGGATGGGGGGAAAGCTAGTTGCAGGGAAGCAGTTGATATGGTGGACTTTGGCGGGTGTTGGAATTTTGACCAGATATAATGTCCAAGGGGGTTCACAATGTATTTTGACAAGGGCCAAAGGTTGGGTGGGTCCCAAAATCAAGTGAAAGGGTTTAAAACTTCAAGGACTAATGTTGTAAGTTATGAAAATGTAGGGACCTAAGCTGCCAACATCTCAAAGTTGATCCAAGGGCTGAATTTGACAAGTATCAATAGTACAAGGACCAATGTTGCCATTTTCCAATTTTTCAAGGGCCAATTCTGCCAAAATTTCAAGTTGAAGGACTAAACTTGTAATTTCTCAAACTTTTGACATTTTTCACCAAAGGACTAAATTGACAAGTTTTGATTTAAAAGGACCTTTGGTGACTTTACTTTTGAATTATGTGCTTAGGGACTTGTTTTGACAACTTTTGAAACTTCGGGGACTAAAACTGCAATTTTGCAAATTTGATATGTTTTTCATCTGATTTTGATATTTTTGCATTTAAAACACATAAAACACATAAAACACTGATTTGTGATATTTGATCATTTTGATGTGTTTCGAAGGTTTAGTGATTTTGCAGTTTATATTGTACAAAAATGATGAGTATTTACACACTCATCATTTGTAAAGTTGTCTACATTTGGGTAATGAATTGTTGATGATGGAGGAAGAATCACTGATGAACCGCTGCATGTTCTCCAAAAACAGATATTCATCGAAACCAAAGTTGTCATAACACATTCAAGCTGACATTGTTTACGGTTTTGTCTTGATTTTGTAAAATCCGCGAAAGAACCTATTTCTCGGTTTAAATCATAGACTTGTAAAATCCCGTGACAATGGAAACATCCTGGTAATTGTAAAGTACATTTCCGGATCTATCTTACGGTTTATTCTTGGTTTTGTAAAATCCCGCGAAAGACATTATTTCTCGGTTTAAACCATAGAGTTGTAAAATCCCGTAATGATGGAACCATCCTGGAGAAGAGAAAGTGTAATTCTGGATCTTACTTGATGCTGGTGCTACGATTTCTGCTTCAAAGAAGGGATAAAAGGGTGTATTTCATGAATCGGATGTGTGTTTGGATATTCGTCAAGGTAGTTTGGTTATTACATGGTTTTACGGGGTTATGTGCTTTTAACCATGGTCGGGATGAAACCATTATCAAAGTTCATTTAAACGTCAAAGGAGGCTAGAATTGAGCTTTTATTCAGAAGATGTGACAACGGAGTTAATTCACTATTATTTATTTGAGGTTGAAGTGAATTATCACGGGCGAGTGTACTTAGTATCTGAAGATATCAGGGGATGGATGGATGAAGATTCTTCATGATCCTTGTTCAAGCTTATTTTCAAAAACGAAGACTTGGAAATCTAGTTATTTTTGAGAGTCTATTTTTCTGGGGGAATTGGGCTCTTTTTACCACAAAAATAACTATCACTTTAAGGAGTTACGTTGTAGTGCTCAGTGTCACATTCAATTGTGGATTTTCAAGAGGTGATGTACGTCTTATACTTGATGGTTGGTTGGTTGAAGAGTATAGAGTACTTAGAGATTCAAAGGGGCATGAATTCTCGACACCGCTCTTTGTTACACATGTGCAAGTTTAAGTCACAAGTTTGGGTTATTCTACTTCAGGGTCAAATTCATCATATTGGGTTTCTCCATCAGCTGTCACAACAAAGAGCCTACTGAATGATAATGGGGTTGATTACATGTTTTGCTAAGAGAGCTGAAAATGAGAGAGATAATGACGTCTGTTCACATCAGTTCAGGCCTCGTACTCCAAAGAAAAGAAATGTGTACGTTTCAGTGCGCATTATCTTCTGAAGAAGAGAAATCTTCTTATGACGTTTGAATACTTCAGTTCAAACCTCGTTCTCTATAGAAAAGAAAAGTGTACGTGTCAGTGCGCTTTATCTTCTGAAGAAGAGAAATCTTCTTATTATGACCATTCTCATCAATATGCTTCATACTTTTTCCATGCGCTTCAGTCATCAAGTGAACCGGGCTACTGTTGATTGTTTTCTGATTCCACTTTCTCAACTATAATGACGATGGCGACATCCTGTGCTAATTTTGCGGGGGAGAAGTGTGAATAGACTACATTTGGATGATGTTCACTTGTTTAATCAAGAATGGCATCTTCGTATGCAATTCTTGAGGGGAGAAGAAGTGTGATAATTCTGCATGGTTGATTGACTTATGAGAATATATGGTCATACGGCTCCTAACTCATGTAAGAACCGAGCTTCTTCTTATCGGATCATCTTTACATGGAGATTCTTCTAAGAGCCGTTGGTTGACATCTTCACTCGGATTGATGAGTTTATCGACAAAGTGCTTCCGGTTAATGCTTCACGTACACATCAACATGATGATTCCGAACAATCTCTCTGTTCTTGTTTGATGTGATTGGTAGTTTGGTGTTACCATCTTGTGTGTTCATTGCGGCGTGATTGCTGATTTCCTTGATGAACATCTTTCTGTTCTTGTTTGATTGGGAGGGATTTTAGTTAAGGGGATTTGCAAGATGTAAGTTAATTGGGATGCTTTTTGGTGGGATGCTTTTTGGTGTGAGTTGAAGATGTTAACACTCTATTCCCCAACTGGACAATCTTGAAGAAGGTCGAGTCTACAGTCGATTCTACATTTTCTGATGCATGTTAGAAGACTAAAGGCGAATTGCATTTAACGATCTAAAGACTTCTTCTTAATCTGGGCTGTTATCAAACAGATTGTCGGTTTAAGGGAGAGCACTAATTGGGGGAGAGTGAAAAGCCAAAGTTAATCCCCAATTAGACTTGCTCACAATCTTCAGCAAGTTGACTCTCACAGATACTTTTGAGCTAATGATGTTCTTCTCAAAAGATTTCAAGTATATGGGATTATAAAGAGTTGCTGATTCTGAAGTGTCTAAACTAGCAAGGGGGAAAGGAGACACACATCTAAACACAAAGCGAGTAAACTTGATGAACTTAATTCTTCTCAGTGATTGAAGATATCCTGGGAAGACAAATGTTATTACCGCAGAGAAACTCAAGGTTTGACTCATGGCGAGTAAACTTGATGAACTTAATACTTCAAAGTGATTGAAGATATCCCGGGAAAACAAATGTCATGACCGCAGAGAAACTCAAGGTTTTACTCATCAAGGCTTTTAGTGTTATTATTCCAACTATGTGGGGGAAGAGATGGAAGAGTTAGTTTCTGAAGATGAAAGAGGTACTCAAGTGTGTGATGATTTTGATGTTATCACAATCATCAGGGGAGAGAGATTGTGTACATTGGGGATGCTCAACCGTTTTACTTGAGGGCTTAATCTGTGATTCAGAGATATAATCACTTATTCCGGAGTGGACATCCGCAAAGATTGTCATCCGCAGAGATAATCAGTGATTCGGCCTGTTTCTTCAATGTTATCGATTATTCTCTCTTTGGGCATTCGGGTATTTCGGGTTCGTGAGCTTCATACACTATCGTCAGGGGAGAGAAAAGTATACATCGGGGTTATTCTTTAGCTATTGGACTTAATCTGCTACTTCGATGGTATAAGTTTCTTTGTCTTCGGGCATGTGTGTTTGGGTTCGTGTGCTCTAGTTTAAGAGACTGACTGCATCAATTCAACTACTTGGGGGAAGTGGTCTCTTGACACCTTTTGGAATGGATTGCTTTAGACATCAGTAGAAAAGAAATTTGAGAAGATAGTTTTATGTGTGGGATAATACGTTGCTGTTGTTCTATTGGATGATATAGCCTCAAACGAAGAATCACGGCGATTATTCTTAAAAGGAGCAGCTGGATCAATGATAATGGTGTGCTTCTTTGTGCACCTGGCTAAAGCAAGCTTGAAATAGAGCTTCGAATCTGCTCTACATAAGGATTTTCGGTTTGAGGGGAAGCTGCCAAAGTCTCTCTTTCTCAAAGGCTCATGTTCTATCTTCTATTCTGGAGCCTCGGAAGCTTTGGTGGTGGAAGTTTAAGAGATGACGAATTCTATCTTCTACGACGTGCTGATCGATATCCTTATCTCGGTACTCGTATCATCATTTTCTTAAATTATATCATCTACTCTATCTTTGTATATATTTATCAAAAACCAAAATACAAAAATAGAAAACCAGCAAAACAAAATAGAAAAATATAAAACCTTCAAAAACCCATAAAAATCAGAAAATTTGAAAAATACCAAAAATATGTTTTCTCAAGACATGTCTTCTGGTATCGATAACATCTACGGTCTTAGAAATGTCATTCAATAATGGCACGGGACTTTAGATGAAGTTCGAGCAGGAGGTGTAAATATTCTTTTCATAACATGTCTCAAAATATGGCTTGCAGTTACTTCAGACTGCAACCCGCGCTTAAACCATGGCTTGCTATTATTTCTGATAGCAACCCGCTCTTTAAAGAAAGGAAAGTGCTGCGCTAAACAAATTTTCAAAAATATCGTGCACTTATCCTAAAACTATTTGAGGAAAGTATGTCGAAGGACTGCTGTTCCTACACAAATGTTTTTCCGTCTATAAATTCTTCAGAAAAATATTTGTTGTTTTCCAAAAATGGTGGAAAATGAGTTGCTTTTAAAACAATCAGGTTCAGAGTTTTCGTAAAAAATTGAAAACTCAATCAATGACTTCAGCGCTTTTAAACCTTTTAGAAAATGAGTCATTGATTGAGGGGGAGAATGTTTTCAAATCTGTATCATCTAACGAGATTATCTTTATCATCCTACGTGCTTATCTGTAAAATACAATTGCCTATGTTGAAGGACTAGGTTTCTAGGATGTGATTGTTAGGTTTAGATGATTAGAGTTTGATAAACACATTATTCCCATACCTTATATGAACTGATTGACATGTTGCATTGACTTTTATTAGTCGATTGTTGTTTGGGTGATGTCGACCACCATATATTTGTATGTGTGTTCACTAACATATGCAGGTATATTGGTATAAAAGAATGTTCCCGATCCGGATCCCACAATTGAAGATGATTGGATGCCGAAAGGAAAGGGTAACTATATCTTGGGTTGACAAATGAAGAAACGGAGCTTAATTGGACTTCTATGGAGAGTTGGCATAAATGCAACGTAAGAGGTCTTACTGCATCAGCAGATGGTTTTCTTCTAAGTGATTGAAGAAACGAAGCTTAATTTGACCTCAGTTGGCATTCAAAATGCAACGTAAGAAGAAGTCTCACTGCATCAGCAGACGGTTTTTCTTCCAAGCCATACAGCAGCAACATCAACAAAAGCAGCTCAACCACCTAACGTATCTTTGTGCAGGATACCATTTTTAAACAATTTTTGAAAAATTTGAATAAATTGTTTTGAAAATAAATTGAACTAAACTTTGAAAATCACCGGACTTCATTTTTTTCAAAACTTAAGTCACTCAATCATCGACTACTGTCATGGATTGAGGGGGAGTGTGATTTGTAATAAAATATTTTCAAACGATATTTCTTCACAAAAGTCCGTTTTGTACGAAATAAAGTGGTGATCTAAAGATTTAATGTTACGTCATGGTATGATTTTTCTTTAGAATCAAGATCTTTCAAAATGAATTTTTTTTCTGTTCTTGTTTGATTGTGAAATTGTTTTGTTTTACTTAAAAGATCTCTTAAAAACTATCATACCTGACACTAACAATCTTTAATGTCTTAAAATGGTCCTTATCTGTCATTTTTCAAAATTAAATCTTGCCACGTCTTTCCCCAAATTTTTCTAAATGATTTAAATCAGTTGGGATCACAAATCTCAAATGGTTTGAAATTTCTGATCGGGGTAGAGATCGTGATTTAAATCTCAAATCTGTTTTAAATGGAATTGGTTTTAGTCCTTCAAAGGCACTCCTGCCTCCATGTGCCAAACGATTTCAAATACACAATGCACATGTTGAGGAGGAGGATTTATCCAAAAAACCAGATGAGTATTTAAACAAGGCCACATTTTCTCCCATGTTTTCTAAACCTAATTAAATCACTTGGGATCCAAAATCTCAAAGGGTTTGATATTTTTGATCGGGGGAGAATTTGTGATTTAATAATGAAATTTGATAAAAGGTGATCGTTTTGATTTAATTGTGCAGGCTGCTTACTCATACGTGCTAAACGCTTTCGAATCTTGAAGCACATATTGAGGGGGAGCATTTTAAAGCAAAATAAACTATCGAGGTACAAAAGCTTTTATGTTTTAACATAAGGTACCTTGATTGAGTTTTTCAAATGGTTTTCTTAATAGCTTTTGTGATCGTGGATGTGCTTCAAAAGAACTCTTGCCTCTATGTGATAAAATGTTTTTAAAATATCTTTCGCACATATTGAGGGGGAGAATTTTACCATGAAAATCAAATGGCTTTTTCGTATGAAAATTGTGATCAAAGAAAATATTTCAAAGTCCTCTTGCCTCCTTGTGCTAAACAATTTCTAAATCATATGCACATGTTGAGGGGGAGGTTTTCTAAATGATCAAAACTATTAGGGTACAAAATGCTTTGATCTCGTATCACAAGTACCTTGATTGTTTTTCCAAATGATTTTTCAATTGGTTTCAAGGAAGAATGAACTGTACCAAAAGACCGACCATTTTACTTTATGCATGGTGTTATAAGGATGGTTAGGTTAGGTATTAGTTTCCACGATCCCTTGCCAGCGGATGGATCTACCAAGGGACAATCCACTAGATAGTGTAGAGTCCTTAGGTATGATGAAAAAAAGGAGAAAAATGAGAATATGGGAAGAGTGCGGACTGAGACAGAGCTAGTAATGGAATAAACCCAACAAGGTTCTAGTTATGAAGTCTCGGTAAGCACTGAAGGGGTTGAAGAATGAAAAAGAACTGAATGTGAAAAAGGGTGAAAAGAAATAGCCCTCCATCAATTCAACCTTAGGGCAGAAACCGGGTTCAATACATATGCTACTGGTTGTTACTAAGGTAACACTGGTATTGAAGACAAGACGTCATGGACCCAGTGACGCACTGCACTAAACTTCCCAAGCCACTCAAGTTCCTCTTAAAATGGCTTGTTTCATTTCTCACGGGGAACCGACATTATCTATCAACTTTCTCTTAGAGATTGTTGATATTGAAGAAGGAGACCCTCTCCCTAGTCTCCGGCACAGGAACCAAATGTGCACTATTGAGTCTAGAGCCAAGAGATCATCCACAATATCTCATTAGGACACAAAATTAATGAACACTTGCTGTTTCACACAATGTGGAAAGTAAGTATATATTTAGAGTCCTACGCATTATCCTTGTGGTATTGCCAGAACATCTGAGTGGTATGTAAAAGTATTCACAATGAAGATGGAAAGCCTTCTGGAGCCAACATCAAACAAGCTCCTGGTAGGTGGCATGTGAGATCTATTCTATAGATCAACCATGTGACAACTGGATAGAAACGATGGGGCGATTCACTCGTGAATCAACCTTGGTCCAGGAAATGGATTGACGGATGCTTTTGGAAAAACCGTTCGATGTGCAAACCTTTTCTTTTCTCTAACACGTCGAATGTGTACTTATGTTTTCAAATTCAAAAAGTATCTCTGATTGAAAAATACTTTTGGAAAAACCGTTCGATGTGCAAAATTCTTCTTTTCTCTAGCACGTCGAATGTGTACTCTTTTCAAATACAAAAAGTATTTTTGTTTGAAAATTGATCTTTCTCATAAAACCTTCGTCGTATTGCAAAACTCTTTCTTCTAAGCAATACGCGATTGTTTTTCAAATCATTTTCATCAATCAGTGAATCTCAATTCGTTGGTTCACTCACTCCGTGTTGTCTTCTTTGAGACGTTCCGGTTTGAGAACAGCTAGAACAGCTGCGAAACCCTGTCAAGGAGATTCTTAGGAATCCTACCTGATCACAGGCAGTACTTGTACTGATCAACGGGGAACCGTGGGCCGTGTACCTCAATTCAATGAAAGTGATCAAAGACACTTTCGTGTGTTTTATTGCTAATTGTTGTTTGCAGGTACATTTGGACGGTTGCAGCTGATCGATATTGAGGAGTCAATCCAAAGCCGCATGCTTACAGCATCCACACTTAATTTGAAGAAATCATGACTGGTGCATATCTACATAACTGGCTCGATATTTCATACTATGCTTCTACTTCGCGTTGGCAAATATCATGAACCAGTAAGGCTTCCGGTACTCTAATGGAAAGATGTCATGATTCAAAAGTGTGAGCATGTCGGTCCATAAGTCACAACTTCACATGATGGCAACACAATAAAGGGTGATCCAGAGATTTACTGTGGCTGATGATCTCAAAGAAAGCTCGAAGATCATCAAAGATGTGGATCAGTTAAAGGCCTCCACTAAAAGTACAAATCTATGCGGACTTTGAAGTTGCACTACTTATGCACAAAGATTGCGGAATTGAAGAATTGAAGTCTACGAGCTCAAGAACAAAGTCAAGTATAGAATGCTAGGATTCGAAATGTAAAACATGGGGTGACCTCCCTTAGGGGGAGATTGTTAGGAATTAGAAAATTCCATAGTGAAGAGTCGGTCACCCCAAATGTTATCTAGCTTAAGTTAGCTCGTAGACTTGTCATTAGTTACGTTATTTAGTAGTTTATTTATTATTTTGTAGCGTAGTATAGCTTAGTGCAACACCGTGGAGGAAGGACGGGTCTTTACCCACTGTATACCTGATCCACAGGCTGATAGGAGGTCGTATTTCTTGTAACTATAAATACCCCTTCCATCCATGGAAGGGGTGGTGCTTCTCATTCAATCTAACATTCCTTTTGTTTAAACCTCTAGCAAGAACACCCTCTCTCTCTATCTTTCTCTCTCTAAATATGGCAAACATGTATTTTGATCATCCAAGACCACCCGAATCATCAACACAATAATATTTGGATCCTAACAAACAAATAATCAACTAGCAGACATTTTCACAAAAGCACTTCCACGAGAAAGGTTTCAGGAGCTCAGACGAAAGGTAGGAGTTCAACCAAAACACATTACGGGGAGAATGTAAACTAATGTGTTTTCTACAAAATAAAGGAAAAGAAAAACGTTTTTTGAAAGCCAAAAGTCTTCCCAACTATTCAAGTATGAGAAAAGAATAGTATGGCTAAGTTTTAGGCATGTTTTTGTTACCAAAGAGAATATGCAATTTGCTTCCATCAAAGTAAGTCAACTACAACATGAGAAATATACAGCAACAAGATCAACACCAATCTTTGAATACTATACAAGTAGTATGCATATGTTTCACTTGTAATTGTTTTCATATTATAATAGTGTACTACAAGAAGCCTATATAAAGCAATAGCAAATGTAGTAGGTAATGTACCAGTACCAGCTCCTACAAACAAAAAGAAAGTATTTCAAGTTTTTCAAATAATAATATTTTGAGTACCATTGTTCTTCAAATAACGAAGAGTCATTTAATATTTGTTGAAAGATATTTTGTGCGCAATATTTTTGTGAGAGTAACATCTCATATATCCAACACATCATCCCTTCTTTTTCCTCCTGCTACCTCCCTATAACTTCGATGATCACTTTCTCCACCACTCACGTTGAACCTCTCTTCTTCCCCGGTATTCCTTCTGTTTTCTACACTCGAAGGTCCTCTTGTTGTTTTCTTTATCTCTTCGATCAAAAGCCTTATATACTCTCAAGGTTTCATTGCCGATGCGGATCTTCTCGAGTTTCTTGAGAAAAGATTCAACATCGAATATATTTTTAAACCTAACAAAACCATACCGTTGCCCGTTTCGAAGACGTTTCCTTACAATAAACATGTCATATACCGTCCCGTAGTTCTTGAATAACCACCATAGTCTTCCCATCTCTCATCCTTCTGGAAAGTTGTGAAACATAAAAGATGCATTTGACTTCCGATTGACCCCAATGAATCTGATCTCATGTGCCTTACCATTGTACTGATTCTTAGTTTCGTGATGCCCAGAACCTCCCATGCTCTCAAATAGTTTTTTTTCCTCACTTTCTCACTCTATAATTTTCTCTCTCACATATACCTTTATTACGTACGCATGCTACTGCTATTTGATTTCATATTTATGGTGATGAAACGAATCTGAATTTAAATGGCTGTGTTATTCTTGTGTAAGTGATGATGGTGTTTACCAGATGGTGGTATAATAATGTTTAATGAATGAGAGTTGGTACTGCTCGTGTTGGCCGTTTGTACTGCTAGACGGATTTAGTACTGCTCGAACATTCATTAGTACTGCTCATATACGGTAATTGGAAGTTAGTACTGTTCGCGAATTGTTTGTACTGCTGGTTATCATCCGTTAATACTGCTCGTTGTTTAAGTTAATACTTCTAGCATGATATTTGTATTGCCCAGCTTTGGTTAATAGTGTTACGTTTAAATTAGTACTGCCAAAGTATTGTTAGCTGCTGTTCAAGATTTATTGCTTCGTATAACTACAGAGGTGCAATATAGAGTTGTTTTAGAAGCTTGAACTGGAGTACGCAGTATTTTGATTGATGGAGTTTATATTAACTGGTTTATCTCGTACTACATTTATGTTACATGCATTTATATTTTTCAAACTGCTCTTGTGATATACATGGATTGTGTGGTATGATTGGAGGAAGTAAGCATGATATTGTTGACCACATGCATATTGATGTCTTCTGCCATTCGTATTAGGATTGAATGAAGGAAATATTGATGGTGGGCCTCATATCGCATGAAGGAAATTGAGGATATGAGCTGGATATTACTTGTTACATGGCTCTTAGAATATTATGGAGTTAGTAGTACATGTTTTTGGTTCTCAACAGAGTTTTAGTATATATCGGGCAGATTACGTTTCGATATTTGATTTCAATTTGAGGTGAAGTCAATTATAGATTTGGTTTTCGGCTTGATTGTTGGACGACACACACATTTTGGATTTTTGGTTTCTGTTCTTAACATGTTTTAATGGCTCGTTCTTATTTGCATAATTGATTACGAAGAAAGGCGTTTATAACTTATTTGAAGTCGAAGTGGAATTTCTTGGATGTGTGTTTTATCATATCTTAAACGGCGGAATCGTTTGAAGATAACTTGTTCGTGCGTTAATGTGACAATGAATTGACAAGGTTGTCAAGAGATTGCGGTCTTCCTATACACCGGTTTTGGGTATACGTTCGATGTCATCTATAGTACAAGATATAAGATGCAAGTTTGGGTTGTTCTACTTCAACATCAAGTTGGTAATACTTGGTTTTCTTCATCAGTAATCATTACATGGAGTCTACATTCAAGAGATGGTTAACATATGGGTTTTAGGGGAAGCTTAATGGTCAAATGTTTAACCATCTACATGCGTCGTTCGAGGGGAAGGTTTTTACAACTACTAATTGTTATTACTATTGATGGTTTAGGTTTCTATTGTCTTGAATTCATTTATAGTAAGCTTTTTGGTGTTCTTAATGGCGGGTAATTCGAGACATTGGAAGACTAGATTGGATGTATGATAGTGGTTCGTGGTTGTGAAGATCAAAGTTACTTCTACTTAGAGTCCCCTAGTGGATAATACAAAAAGGGGAAGAAGTATTTATATGTTTTGCAACTTGAAGATCTTCGGTGGTACATGTGAGCTTAAGGTGAAGATTGTTTCATTCATGGAAGATCAAGACGAAGGTTTTGTACTTATCAACTAAGGAAATATTTTTGGGTTTTATATTTGAGTTGATAAATACAAAACTACAAGTGAAGAAGATAATGCAAAACACAAGGGACTTGCTTGTTAAAAAAGATTTTACTTATTAGTCATTTGTAGTATTTTGTAACCCTAGTATCTCTATTATATAAAGAGATACAGGGACATTTAGTTTAGAGTGTCAAAAGATGTAAACACTAGGAAAAGTCTGTGTATGTTACTAGGCGTCAAGTCCTCTAAGTGAACGCCTAGGGTTTGTTTGTTTTAAACCCAAGGATCTCTATGATTCCTGTTAGATTAGGTAACCGTACTACACTTGATCACGTAGTATTGGGGCTTATTGTGTTTTTATTGTAGCTGGTAGAGATGATGACGAAGAACCTTAATAATAACAATGGTGTTTTGATTATTCCGGTGCATATTATATTGTCAATCATTGTTATTGTGCTTATTGTTAATCCTAGATTAAGGTCTGAACAACCTAGAGTCCAAAACGGACCTAACAAACTTATAGAAGATGGCGTTCATAAGTTTTCAACAGTTACCATTATAAAAGTTCATGTAAACTCATTTTAGAGATCGAGTCCGATCTAGCTTGAAAATCATGGTTTTTATGTGATTAATCTTACTTGATCTTTGGAACAATCGTAAACCCGACCTAGATATGACTTATACTTCATCCATACCAGAGAACATATGTTCAAAAACTCATTAATCTCAGTAGGTTACTCAAGAAATCCATTTTTGTTTCAAGATTATTTTGACACATCAAATTGACCATAAAATCATGTTTCTACCTAGTCTAAACTACACCAAATTTTTCACCAACAACAAATCCGACCTAGCTAATTCCCATACTCCTTTTCTTGACATCATTAACATATAAAAATAATGAAAACATCAATTTATAAGATTTCATACACGAAAATAACAAGGAAATATATGTAGGGTTCATAAAACCCATTTTTGAGACTAGTTCGACTACAAGATGGATAAAAATCATTTTGTACCATATCTTACCTTTGAATCAAGCTTAAAATTGCAAGAATATGGTGATTTAGGTGGTGTTGGGTCGTTCTAACCAAGAAATAAAAGGAGGAGAAAACAATGTGAATTTGTGTTAAATGAAGAATAGAGTGCATGTGAGCTTTATATATGGTTGAAGCTTATGTGCCAAGTGTTAGGAAAGTCTAACACTTGTGTTTACAATGAGTTAGTGTTTTTGTGTGTTTTCAAAATACAAAGTATGTTAGTTTTGTGTAATATTATGTATAAACTAGCTGTTTGATGATATAACTAAAACGAAAATGGTATTAAAACGCGTAAAACGTTTTAATCGGGTAACATAAAAGTTAAAACTTATAAAAGGTTAGAAGTTTTTAAAAATAAATAATTTTATTATTGTTAATACAAATAAACCGTAAAAACGTTTATTTATATTTTACGATCTTCTAATGTTTTGTCGATAACAAACGTAAAATCATTTTAACGAAACAAATAAAATACGTAAATAGTTTGAGCCAATAGTTTTCAAACACACTTACGTTTTCACATAAAACACTAAAACAAGTATAAGTGATTTTATAATTTAGTAATACATATGTACAACAACTAATGTTTACATATTGGGCAAATATATACATAACTAGTATGTATTATAAATGGGTAAATAACTACAACCCATGGAGCATATCCATAACCCATGGTATTGACCCATACCCACTTGACTAAATACATTGCACTCTTTAGATACATTGTATCTAAAGAAATACCCATGGATCAACCCATAACCCATAACCCATGACCCATCACCAAAATACCCATGGGCAAAGAGGAGCGTCCCACGGATCCCTAGCTTTACGCTAGATGGATCCCTTAAGGGAGGGATCCGTGGATTCCGGGGAACAGTAGCATTTTCTCTCTATAAATAGTGAGCCATTTCTTCATTGTTTCTAACCCCTTTCTCACATACTTTCTCCCTGAGTTAAAAACTCTCTAACCTCATATCAAAGTGATCTATGTATGTAGTTTTGTTTTTGTGTGATTCTCTAGGTTCTTCTTAAAAGCGAGATCACCACCTTTGAAGTCAAGCAAACTCAAGTCCATGAGTTGCCATGCTTCCTCATCATCAAGACTACTGAAGTCCGCTTGTTGATGATTCTTTTCTTTCTACTATGAAGTATAGTATTGAAGACATTAGTGAAAGATGTCTCAAGTGTCAAGACGAAGACATTAGTGAAGGGTGTCGATCGTCCGTGTTGTAGGCATTAGTGAAGGATGCCTAGAAGTCAAGTCACAAGACATTAGTGAAGGATGTCTTAAAGATCTAGTCAAAGGCATTAGTGAAAGGTGCCTAAGATGTACATTCGATATGGTGTGTTTCGATGTACAAGATAGATTAGTATTGGATCCAATGATATTGATATCCTTGATGATGTTGTAATAATGAGTTGGTCTCCTTTGGGGTTAGGTGATTGGTGTAGTGTTGGGTAGTAGTTCCTCCATTGTAATGGAACTCGGTATCTAGCCTAGTACCGGATAAAGGGTAGGCAACGTTGTGGTAGGATTGGTTCTCCTTGGTGAAAAGGACCCGGTGGTTAGCCTAGTATTGAAAAAGAGTAGGCAACGTTGTGAAGGTTTCTCCACCATAAGGAGTCGGTGTTGTGTAGTGATTACGAACTCTCGAGTAGGTGACTCGGGGAGTGGAGTAGGGCAAGGAAGGTGTCCTTGTAGCCGAACCACTATAAATACTCGTGTTGTGGTTTTGTGCTTCTTACTCTTTATCTATTCATTACATATTTATATTTCTATATGTTTGTTTATCAACATCCAACACACATCCAAATAGATTGACATAAGTCGATCTAAATAGTTTAAAACAAGTTTTAATTGGTAAAACTATTCAACCCCCCTTCTAGTTTTCCACAATTTGCATCAGAGCTTCGTTACCAAGTTTCTTAGAGTATATTGTACTTCAAAAACTTGATACGATCCGTGGTTAATTGAAAACTACAAAGAAGGTTTTTCATAAAAACAAACACCATATATTTTAAAACTCTTTGTTTGGATGTTGATTAGATGACAACATTTTTCTTATTATTTATTCTTCATTTAATTGCACTAATCTTCTTTGTCATATTGCTTAGTTAAAGCTCATAACTACCAAGCCATAGGAATCACTTGGTAACAAGAATACCTTCCCTAAGAAGGTATCTTAAACACAAAGGAGCCGGAATTGTCTACTGACACTTGTTGTGTCATTTGTAAAGACATTACTAAGTGCATTAGAGGTATGACTTTCTACTTATCTCTAAATGACATTAGCTTGATAAATAAGTATGCTTACATAGATATTCATATGATTATCTTTTGTGTATATGCATGTATTACATGTAGCTTCATTAGGAAGCCTTTCTCACATACGTGTTACTTTTTCGTCGAAAGTCGTGGTTTATAAAACTTGTGTTTTATTTCATTTAATCCAAAAATCATATCCTTCTAATAATAAAACAAAACACAAATCTCAAATTCCTCCTTCCCTATAAATAAACCATCCGTCGTCCACTCTATCAAATCCTCACTTTTTCAAATCTTCCACTTTAAAAGATTACCTCTCATTCAAAACTTCATCTTCCTCTCATCTCATCTCATCTCAAACCAAAATCAAGAAGATTCGTCATCAACATGGTTTACATCGCCCTCGTGCTCATCGCCTTAACACTCATCGCTCTTGTGTTCCCTATGATGAAGTTCTCATACGGAGACATATACTTTGTGTTGTTAATCTACATTGGGGTTATATACCCAATCCTTTGTATCATTCTTAGCATTGAATCGAAATATTATTAATAGTCTAGTTTATCTAGGTTATTATTATCATAATGTGTTTGTCATTTCTTTTGATTTATCTCTTTCGTATTCTTTTGTGATACATTAGAAACCATGTATGCATGCTAAAAGAAAATGTAGGCTAAAACACATATGTTGGTATAAAACTATAAAACCTATGTTTTTATCAAAATATGCTTATGATACTTGAGATCCACGGATCCCGGTAAGTATACTAGCCGGATCCCTTATAGAAAGGAACCGTCCTTCTGGATAACAGATTTTCCATGCAAATTAAAAACCACTTTCTTCCTAAAAGAAATGTTCTACTAGAATGTCAAACATCAAGTGAGTTAAATGTCATTGTTAATAAACATCTTGTAAAAATGTTAGGTAATCATTGTTTTACCCATAATACGTCACATTAACTTCTCTTTCCTATAGGTTTCGCTATGTCGCATGAATATGAGTTTGATTTTTCACTCACTAGCGTCTACACTCCTAACATCTCCCTTGAGCCCAATACACCTAGCAATCATGTCCGTGGGTTCAATAATCTCAAAACCCGTCACTTCCATGAAGGACGTATTGTCGACACCCCTCTACAATTCAAAGAAGGGATCAATACCTCCTTCCGAGCCATAGGACTAGAATGTCTTCTCGAAATTAACGAGAAAATATGTCCAAGGTTTGTATTGGAATTCTTTCGTCAAGTTGAACTCGTTCGTAACGAGGATCGCTCTCTATCTCTTTGGTTTTGGATCAAAAACCAAAAGTTTGTTTTAACCCTTAGGCAGTTTGCTCACATCCTCCGGATTCCAAATCTTCACTGAAGATTGGTCTCTTGATTCTCTCTTCAACTTTCGTGAAGAAAATAGCCCATATTGTTCACACATACCCTCCCCGGAAGATTTGACTCGCATGATATGCAAACCTCGACCATATTACTCTGATCCAAACATTATCTTTACACAGGAAATCCGAGAAGAGTACAAGTCTCTTGCACTCATCCTATGTGAAAAATTTTGGAGTCTTAGGGGAAATCGATAAATTCTTCCCGCTTGTTGTGCTCACATATTGTATTGTTTGCTAACACAACAACCATACAATCTCGCCTACTTCTTCGCAAGGTGAATTGTAAATCTTCAAGGCTCCAAGAATAAACTCATCCCTTATGGAATGTTCTTGACGCGCCTTTATCATAACATCATGCACTTCCATCCTCAATTTCAAAGTTCGTTGTATGTACTTGTGAACAAGATGATGGAACCTCTAAATGCATCTCTCATGAAGACTTTCTTCATTCCTGAATTGACAAACACTCATCAACCATTTGATGACCCATCTAGCGAAAACGCTCAAGGAACTTAGTCTTCTTTCCAAATAGGATCAATTCTTAGTATCCATGCTTTATCAATGTAATCCAATTTCTCTCATGAAATAAAATATCTTACATTTGATATCTTAGTTTTAGAACCTCTTAAACTAACCTTGAAATATGATGCATTGTCAAAATCATTGCATACCTTTTGTAAAGGTTCTGCTTAGCAGATAGACGGATCCCAAAGTTTGTGCTAGATGGATCCCTACTCTTAGGGAACCGTGGGATTCGGCGAACAGAAAATGCAATTGCAATCATTGTATTTCAAAACATGTCTTTAGAACACTTCACACTAACCTAGACATAGTGCCTTAAGACAAATTGAGTCATTTTCAAATTTGAGTAAATTCATACTCACGCATAACTCACTTAGATCACACTCAAGACGCTTGTAGATCTATCGTTTCACTTAAACTCATTACTCTTCCGCTATCAAGCTCACTCATCATTTCTCACATGATCCCTCACATCTAACTTTGGAAATCTTTCAATTATGGCAAAACTGATCATAATCATCCTTACCTCAAAATTGGTCAAAATTGATCAAATTCTAGTTTTTCCATCTTAAAGCCTTTAGGATACTCTCCAAAACATTATCCTAAGTCACTATCTGATCTCTAGGATCATTTAGATCCATTTGACACTCTCATAATCTTTAGTGTCATCTTTGTTCATTCATTGGTACTCATGAAAGTTCCAATTTCTTTCATAAAAGGCAATCATTAGCTACATCACTCATTACCCTTAAGTATTTAAGCACCTCTTCATTTAAGACACTTAGATGAACTGAAACACTCAAGAAGAAAGAGGTATTAGACTTTACAAAACATCATTGCTATCCTTTCTTAGCTATTGATAGACGGATCCCTAGGATTAGCCTAGGCGGATCCCTCATTGGAGGGAACCGTGGGATCCGTATGACAGATTTATGTCAACTCTAGCCAAAACAATCAGTTCAAGCTCATCTTACTAACTCAAACACTCCATCTCATCTTAAATGAGTTCCTAGATTAGTAAAACTCTGAAGTTGACTCTTGTGCATGTTAATCATCACATTCCAATGAATATTAGTGGCTTAAGTCTTGAATGCACTTGCCAAATCCTTTGTTTTATAAACCACATTGTTAGGACTCCTAAATTCATCATCTTCATCCTCATTTTTCAGCACTTAGAAATCTTTACAAACCTCTTGAAATCATCTCATCACGAGGAAAGCTTCAAGTGGTAACTCATCCACCAAAGAACCACCCAAGAAAATTTCTCGTGTTGTACACGGAATCTCTTCAACCGAATCATCTCCGGTCAAGTCCACAAATGCAAGGATTTCTCCTTCAATCAAACCAATCCCTAAAAGGATAGTACCCACAAAACTACCTATGCCAAACACCACCATACCTCCTAAGCCAAACAATCCCATCTCCACTAAACCATCACCATTGGTTCCTAGAGCTATCTCATTTACAACTCCACTATCATCACCACACCTCTACAATTTAGAGGATTTTCCTCCTAGGCCGTCTCATCCTCCTCCACCAGCAACATTCTCCTCATTAGGAGGAATAATGGTACAAAATCAAGGTGTTGAGTCAACACTAGCTCCAGCTTCCTTTTCACCATCACCATCAAATAATCCAATTTGGATTATGAGAAATTATCAAAGTCAACCACTCGACCATATGGAAGTTGACACTTCTCTACCACCACCATCATTCTTGGTCGAGCCATCTTCAAGTGCGCCTCCACCAATCCCTCTGTCGTTTGAGGCTCCTCAACCCGATCCACTTGATCCTTCGCATCAAGCAATTTCTTTTCTTCCACCACCACTACCTAGCCATGACAAAGATTGTTATCATTGTCAACATGTTGAAAGTTTGATATATGAAGTACGGGAAGATCAACGTTTCATGTTCTATCACCTCCTCGAACGTTTCGACGATATTAAACCTAAACAAACTTGAGTTAGAGGATTTTAGTGGTGTCCTAGTATCAAGCGTTACTTAGATAAGTCTAGTAATTCCAAGTCATGTATCGTTCATTTTCTTAGTTTTTAGAGTCATGTATATCATATCTCTAGTTTTATTAAATGAAATTACATGCTACTTGCTATATTTCTGAGTATATGATTATGTTGTATAATACATATCTCACTTTGATATTAACATTATTTGTTATATCACCATTGCTGAATTTAGTCATCAGCCAGACGGATCCCTGAAATTTGCCTAGACGGATCCCTACAAGGAGGGAACCATGGGATCCGTGAGACAAAAAACTATTTTTCTACTAACTTGAGTAATATTTGCAGGAAATTATGCATTATACTTGTTTTCTAACCTTTGTTTTGTAGTTATTCAATTTACACATGAAGACTTTGACACCCTAAAGCTAGGGGGAGCTTTGTGTCAAAGCAATACATTGCAAAATCGCTTGCAATATTAGGATTACATTTCATGACGTCCATTTGCAAAGTTGCAATCATCAAGGGGGAGCATATTCGTCACATAGACGAAATCTTTTGCAAACTTAGTTGCAAATGAACTAGCTTAGTATTATCTTTCTTGACGCCCTCACATAGGGATGGACTCGTCAAGAGGGAGTTAAGACGAGATCTTTTCCCGTTACTTGCTCTTTACTTTTTATTTCTTTTCTAATTTTCACATGTTTTTCTTAAAACAATGTGTTAGTTTCTTTTCGAAGCTCTTTTTGTTTCGACAAAAAGGGGGAGAAGAAAGTAAAAACTACAAACTCAAACTTTTACGAATTTTAGTTTTTCCTTAAAATAATTTTATGTTTTGTCATCAACAAAAAGGGGAGGATTGTTAATACAAATAAACCGTAAAAACGTTTATTTATATTTTACGATCTTCTAATGTTTTGTCGATAACAAACGTAAAATCATTTTAACGAAACAAATAAAATACGTAAATAGTTTGAGCCAATAGTTTTCTAACACACTTACGTTTTCACATAAAACACTAAAACAAGTATAAGTGATTTTATGATTTAGTAATACATATGTACAACAACTAGTGTTTACATATTGGGAAAATATATACATAACTAGTATGTATTATAAATGGGTAAATAACTACAACCCATGGAGCATATCCATAACCCATGGTATTGACCCATACCCACTTGACTAGATACATTGCACTCATTAGATACATTGTATCTAAAAAAATACCCATGGATCAACCCATAACCCATAACCCATAACCCATGACCCATGACGAAAATACCCATGGGCAAAGAGGAGCGTCCCACAGATCCCTAGCTTTACGCTAGACGGATCCCTTAAGGGAGGGATCCGTGGGATCAGGGGAACAGTAGCATTTTCTCTCTATAAATAGTGAGCCATTTCTTCATTGTTTCTAACCCCTTTCTCACATACTTTCTCCCTGAGTTAAAAACTCTCTAACCTCAGATCTAAGTGATCTATGTATGTAGTTTTGTTTTTGTGTGATTCTCTAGGTTCCTCTTAAAGGCGAGATCACCACCTTTGAAGTCAAGCAAACTCAAGTCCATGAGTTGCCATGCTTCCTCATCATCAAGACTACTGAAGTCCGCTTGTTGATGATTCTTTTCTTTCTACTATGAAGTATAGTATTGAAGACATTAGTGAAAGATGTCTCAAGTGTCAAGACGAAGACATTAGTGAAGGGTGTCGATCGTCCGTGTTGTAGGCATCAGTGAAGGATTCCTAGAAGTCAAGTCACAAGACATTAGTGAAGGGTGTCTTGAAGATCTAGTCAAAGGCATTAGTGAAAGGTGCCTAAGATGTACATTCGATATGGTGTGTTTCGATGTACAAGATAGATTAGTATTGGATCCAAGGATATTGATATCCTTGATGATGTTGTAATAAGGAGTTGGTCTCCTTTGGGGTTAGGTGATTGGTGTAATGTTGGGTAGTAGTTCCTCCATTGTAATGGAACTCGGTATCTAGCCTAGTACCAGATAAAGGGTAGGCAATGTTGTGGTAGGATTGGTTCTCCTTGGTGAAAAGGACCCGGTGGTTAGCCTAGTACCGGAAAAAGAGTAGACAACGTTGTGAAGGTTTCTCCACCATAAGGAGTCGGTGTTGTGTAGTGATTACGAACTCTCGAGTAGGTGACTCGGGGAGTGGAGTAGGGCAAGGAAGGTGTCCTTGTAGCCGAACCACTATAAATACTCGCGTTGTGGTTTTGTGCTTCTTACTCTTTATCTATTCATTATATATTTATATTTATATATGTTTGTTTATCAACATCCAACACACATCCAAATAGATTGACATAAGTCGATCTAAATAGTTTAAAACAAGTTTTAATTGGCAAAACTATTCAACCCCCCCTTCTAGTTTTCCACAATTATTTTAGTAATGAGTTGAGCATTTGACGTTTAAACTTAAATCGTAGGTTGTAGACACGTTCGTTGACACAGGTTCCTAATAAAATGGACGTAAACCATAAAAATGACCGACAAGTAGAAAATCATTATAAAACTTATAAAATATGTTTATAAGAGTGTTTATGCATATTGTTGATGTAGACTAAACTTAGTCTATGGCTGGTATACGTTAAATGTTGCTTTCGGGTTTACGCGATTTAACCCAACGGTTATGCGTCAAAGTAAATATTCAAATATTCAAAGTGAATTGTTTTGAGTTTATCGTTGAGTAAATGACCTGGAAATATGAGGTGTGATAGTGATGCTCTTGATCTATGGATCTCTGCTTTGGAATAAGGGGGAAGAACGATCTAGGGGGCGCAATGATCAAGGGGGAGCACGATATCAGGGTAAAGATAAAGTTCAAGTGATATTCCCGCCTTTTTTATTCAATAAAAGGGGGAGAAAGAAAGCAAAGAGCTCAAGCTCGGGTGAAGACTAAGTCAATACAAGGTCAAGCGTCGCCATATTACAAGGAAAGGTCAAGACGCAAGCTACAACAACGGCGGTCTTAATCTTCGCTACATTTTGTAATTTTATTTGCTTTCGGAATTTATTTTTCATCATAAAAAATGAGGAGATTGTTGAGGCAATATTGATTAGGTATGTTTTAATGATGAAAAATAAACCTTCGCAACATATAAAATCACAAACATTAGCTAAAAACCAAAACGACCCAATAACTGGGTCTGGCGCGCTGCCAACGCTCCAGCGCATGGCCAGCACGCCAGCCTCGGGGTATTTTGCGTTTCTGTTTTTGAAATTTGGCTTTCCCATTACCCGAAAAATGTAGATCTTTCATTAAAGGTATGTATATGATAATAGAGTTATTAGGAACACTCGAAACGGGTTTTAGACTTAGAGGGACTCACAATCACGACCTCACATTTTTGAAAAAATGTCAACTCAAGTATTTTATTAAACACCTCTAGCCAAGGCTTTTCTAAACTTTGGAGACTCATACTTTTCACATAACATCAAGTGAAAGTATTCCTAGGACCATAATCCGTGTTTACGTCTTCTCTAATCACGTAACAAGTTTACTCCCTTATTGGTCAAACAAAGTCAAAGGTCTCTTTGCGTAAATGCATCCTTTCCCGTTATGGGATATGCTTTACTTGTGATGTAGAGCACTTAGCGTGTTTGCATCAAGATGATTATTGATTACGTCAAGTGTTGGTTAATCATGGATTATGATATTGTGAGTAATTGACGTTGAGTTATTTGGATCTATGATTATCCTCTGATTTTCATTTTCAAAACACATTCCATAATCATCATTGTCCAATCTTTTCTCTCTTAATGACAATGTGATTACTCCTTAATCAATCATATACAAAAAACAGAAAACAAATGTCAAATGTAACTACTACATTATTTTATATGCATACAGAACAATCGTGTCAATATCATGATGTACAACAGGAATAAGAAGTTTCATTGTCATACCCTATGGTGAAAACTCAAGTATCAGAAAAACATGTGGCAAGATGGGCAGGTTGGACATTTTTAGTACGGGTCAGATCAAGTTGAGCTGCATACACTTATGAGCCATTTTTTATTTTTTGTATATATATTTTATAAATCAACAGAGAACTTGGCAAGTATGTTGGTGCCACCACATGTTTGATTGGGTGGAATACATATGTAGCAAAGTATTTATGTCGCATATTATAACACTTAAGAATAATGTGTTTTCAATTGGTATTGGCACATGTAACAATTACAGACTATCGCTAATGATGTGCATATCGCGATTTGTACACATAATCTAATAATGATGGGTTGGAAGTTGAAACCATAGATAAAAAGGTTGGACACACTAAAGAAGTACAGTGATATACCTTGAGCTCGATACAACTGTGAAAATGAAAAGGATTGCAAAGCACCAACCATTTAGCTATGAAATATTAGACACAATCGGTGTATCGCACGGGTTGAATAAAGCCTCGTTACATAAATTGTTGTACGTACGTAATTATGACCACATTAACACCTCAAGGTAGTTGATACATGATAACAACCATCTTAAAATGATTAATGTCTATATTAACTACCTAAAATTTTTAGTCTAGTGGTATGTGAGTCGCATATTAACTAAAAGGTTGTAGGTTCAATTCTCTTTAAAAAACTGTCACGCGAACTAATTATACATGACCAACTATCCTTATCCCGTTAATGTGCATGCATATATATGGCTGCAAACAAGAACTAAGAAAGCACTTTGGTTACACTTCACACCATTAGTCTTCATATAGTTTGATATATTTGTCATTTTCAAAACAATCAGTGTTTCTTCCACATACCAATGGAAGGAAACGACCATATCAAAAATGGGTTTCTAAGAGCGGATCAGATCGATCTCAAGAGCTTAGATGAACAGTTGCAAAGGCATCTCAACACCACCTCATCTTCCGCTACATCTAACAGACGAGCTAGAAGTTTCGATAAGAATACAAGTTCCAACATAAACCTCAGCATTAGTGGCATGAACTTCAGTGGTTCTTCGTATATTCACCAAAGACCACATCATGATCATGAACAACAAAGTAAGCATGGAGATGGAGTAGGATATCAAGATGGTAACACCATGCCTAAGTTGAGGATTGATACTAATATTACTAGACAGAGACAAGAATGGGAGATTGATCCTTCAAAACTGGTGATCAAATCTGTTATAGCTCGTGGCTCATTTGGCACCGTTCATCGGGGTATTTATGATGGTCTCGACGTTGCAGGTATGCATCATCAAGTCTCATTAACATAGTGTTTTGTGTGAAGGTTTTTTATTTTATTTTATACATTTTATCTATATTTTAAATAATAGTTTGATGAATCTATAGTAAGAGACTAATTAAATAGGTAATGATTTTGTTGAATTTTAACTGAGAACTTTATATACATTTGCTTGTCTCTGTTTGATGATGATACTTGTACATAACTGGTTTGAATCGCCACGTAATTTGATCGTAATCCTGTAATTTTAAATGATTTTCATAATCATTGAGAATTTGAGATGATGTAAATCATAAAAAGTTTAGTATATGTGGTTGATTTTGAGCCGAAAAATTGTAGTTGGCCTCCATTAATTTTTCAGTTATGAAAATTTTGTTTGTTTGAAGTTGGCATTTATCCAGCCTCATATCATATCCCCCTTATCAGTCGAACCAATAGTAAGTTCGGATCTGCGTTCCTGAACTCTAATGTGTGATGATTAGAATATAAACAACTTCTATGTCTAACCTGTCAAGGCGAAAAGATTTGAAGGTTTGTTGCGTATCTACATGGATACCAAAATATTTTTCTTTTGGTCTTTTGGAAGACAAAAAGGATATATACAAGGCGGCAGTTCATAACTCCCAAAATTTGCTTAAGTTACAAAATTGATACTTTTTCAGTACTAATTTTAGTGTCCACTCTCGTAGTGGCACACACAGAAAGTTTAAAGATTCTACTGTTAACCGATTAAGTATCTATTTTAATTGATCGTAATTTGTAAGTGAACACTTATTTTAGATTGTTAGGAGTACAATATAATATTTCTTGAGAAAAGAATGTCGATATCTAATGAAAAGTAAAGTTGTTAAAAGATGAAACACCCATAACAAAAGAATAGTTGATTTAAAGTAATGAGTAAGAGACTTTAGTAGCAAAAGCCCAGGTCACGAGATGAACATGATCTACAGTTGGACCTTTTAACTTGATGTTGTGATGTTGCTTATATTTAATAAAGCTAACCTTTACTATTTTATCATCATCCACTCATTTGAGTTTGACATGTGAAATTTATGTGAATGTGAATTAAAGGTGTATGCTTTTCTTTCCAACAATATATGTGTTATGTTAGCATAGTTTTTCGATGTCACGTTTAAAGTATGCAACAGCATTAAAAATAAACTGAAAGATTGAGAACGACCTTTGGCCTAGCAGTTTGTGAGTGACCCATTAGCTAAAAGATTACATGTATGAGATGGTGTTAAATTATTGGTAGTATATGTCAATAAACTGCCTTTCTAAAATACAATTAGACAAAAAATAAAATAAATAAAAAATGATACAATACATAGGTGAGTCTAAAAAATCAATAAGCTAATTAGATTCTTGGATGGTCACTAATTTCTGGATCCTGATAGAACAAATGAGAGTAATCTTTTCCTCAAATTTTTATTTAACTAAAACATATATATACAACTTTTACTACAAAATCTTATATTAAAGAATCGTTCGTCTGGCAAAAGCTAGTTAAACAAAAAGTTATGATTAATTTCTAAATTTTGCTACTGGTTTATGGATACTTATGTTGTTAGCGCCTTTGGATATGCCACTAGATGTTAACTTGGCTGCGGTTAATTCTAATTGGTTGTGTATGTTGATTCAGTTAAACTACTTGATTGGGGTGAAGAAGGGCATAGGACAGATGCTGAAATAGCTTCACTTAGAGCTGCTTTTACACAAGAAGTTGTTGTGTGGTACAAACTCGATCATCCTAATGTAACTAAGGTAAGCCTTTTTCTCATATCAGGCTTCTCGATCTGGTCTAAACAATAAATCCTAATGTGGTAATAATAGTGAAAAAAGGACATCCTTTATCTTATTCACGTATGAAGCACGTACGAAATCATACATGAAATAACACTTTGTTTAGAGCATTTAAACGAATTTATTTTGTGCCTCACGAATCTGCACAAGCTCAATTAATATTTTAGTAACCCACGTATAGACTAAATGATAAGATCGCATGTCAGATTGCTACGTCAACTTCTAACAAACTCGTTGAAATAAAAAATGATATATCTATATATACCGTTATAAGCATATCAAGAATGTTGCTATTTTTAGCAGGTTCAGCTATGAATCAGAATTCAAAGTCGTGTCTACAATACCGAAACTATTTTGCACATGATGAACCGAAATCACTGGATAAAACTGATTCCAAATAACATCCAAATCACAGAAAATTATAATCTTATTTAAAAATTTGGGGAATTTGAAATCTATGCCAAAAAAACATGAAAAATTGGCGTCATAGTTTGACTAGATGCATGATCGATCAAAAACTCTTGGCTCAAAATTTATCCACAGTTGAATCTTGCATGTTTCCCGAATGTTTTCTGTTATTTGATAAAAGGCTTTATTTACTAGCTTGACTTTTCTTAGAAAGCTAAAACATTCCGTCTTATTTGGCATGGTACTA
Source organism: Chrysanthemum makinoi (assembly GCA_910596185.1). Taxonomy (NCBI): domain Eukaryota; kingdom Viridiplantae; phylum Streptophyta; class Magnoliopsida; order Asterales; family Asteraceae; genus Chrysanthemum; species Chrysanthemum makinoi. The sequence goes on from OU343220.1 coordinate 169,197,354, forward strand.
AACTTCGAGATACATATTATCCTATCATGTGTGTTTAATTTAACTTGTGGCTATGCTTTCTCTTCTGTTGTGTCTTTTCACAGTTCATAGGGGCTACTATGGGTACTTCGGAACTAAACATACAGGCTGATAACGGCCATTTTGGTCTGCCACGTAACTCTTGTTGTGTTGTTGTGGAATACCTTCCTGGTGGTGCTCTCAAATCTTTCCTCATAAAAAACAGAAGAAGGAAGTTGGCTTTTAAAGTTGTCATGCAACTAGCACTTGATCTTGCGAGAGGGTACATTACATGCCCATCCCTCTTAGAACAAACCTTATATGAAATTTAGAACCGGGTCACTTTGGATCATTTTACTTTTATTTTTTACGGATCATATGAAATAAATGGATTAAGTTGGTCAGATGGGATGAAGTGTATTTAAAGGCTTACTACGCGCCGTCCTCTCTTTGGCCTACATTGACTTTTCGCCCGGCTCTTCTGTTTGGGAGCGAAAAGTACGGCCAGATTGGTAAATGGGGAAAAAGGTGTCCGTTTTTTGCAATGGAGGGTGATACATGATTCCTCCATTAAATTGCTCTTTTGTTAATCATGTATCTTTTGTAACTTACTCAATGGTACTTTAATTTATTAATTAGATACAAAGATAGACAAAAGTTTTGTGTGCCAAGGTGACCCAACCAAGATAAAATTATCCATTTTGACAAATATTGGCTTTCACCCATCCTGCTCGATTTGACAACTTTAAAGCAAAGTGTGGTTTTCAATACTTTTCAGGCTGAATTATCTTCATACAAAGAAGATTGTCCACAGAGATGTGAAGACAGAAAATATGCTTTTGGACAAGTCCCGAACTTTAAAGATTGCAGACTTTGGGGTTGCTCGTATAGAGGCATCAAACCCGAATGACATGACTGGTGAGACCGGAACCCTGGGTTACATGGCACCAGAGGTATGTATTTAATGTGTGCTCAATGATATATATAGATCAATTTAGCCATCCAAATAAATGAACTCTTTAATCAACACGGAGACAGGTTCTAAATGGGAGCGCATATAATAGGAAATGCGATGTATATAGTTTTGGGATTTGTCTATGGGAAATATACTGTTGCGACATGCCTTATCCTGATCTTAGCTTTTCTGAAGTGACATCAGCTGTTGTCCGCCAGGTATGCTTCCTAACATATAATTGGGGCTGCAAACGTGTCAAACCATTGTCCCACCTTAATTGGATTGAACTTTATAGTAAGCACATAAGAAGTCTTGATGATACTTATAAGAATTTTTGTTTTCAGCTGCACAAATTTTTGCTAATACACTTTTAGGTACAGATGAATTCAAGCTTACTTTATTAAACATAGTGATCATAGATACTTTTTGCTCTTTCAGTTCTCCTGAATCATTGGAGTTTGGATATCTCTTGACTGTACATCATATATAGTCTTACATTTGATAATGATTCTGTTAAGTAATCAAATTTTCTTAAAAGAGCCCAAAAAAGCTCATATTAACTGAAACTATTGAAATAAAAAAAAATATGATCACACTGTTTATACGTGAAAGTCTCACTGATGATCAAGGTTGTAATTGGTAGCATTTGAACTTTATACGTGAAACCAATACGCTGTTTGACCTGAAAAGTCAATACGATACTTTAATTTGGAACTCATGGAGCATATTATGTACCATTTGTTGAAACTAAATATTGCCAAATGACAGAATTTGAGGCCAGAGATACCACGTTGCTGCCCAAACTCACTTGCAACTGTTATGAAGAGATGTTGGGATGCAAACCCCGACAAGAGACCGGAGATGGATGAGGTGGTGGCAATGTTGGAGGCAATTGACACTTCAAAGGGTGGAGGAATGATACCCGGAGATCAGGAACAGCAGGGATGTTTTTGCTTCAACCGGACTAGAGGCCCTTAAGTCTATCTCGATCTCTTAAAGAAGTTCTTTTAGTGTTTCCAATTATTAGATATGCATACTTCTTAATGTGTAGTAAAATCATCTAATACAGATGCCCGTGTGTATACTAGCTAAGGTGGTTTGAGTCACACTACACAACTCACTTCAAAGTTGGAAATGCTTTTGCATTTGGTGAACAAAAGCTTGGTATCGTTAAATTTTCTTTTTATGGTATCTTTACAACTTAAAATTAGTTTATCATTTTTGTCAACTAATTGAGTTTAAAAAGTTGATAACGTGGAGATTAGATATAAATCAAATTAACACAGCAAACCTCAGGTTAATTAGGCAAAGTAGTTACATCTGACAAGAAAAAATATATATAGAATGTGCATTGGCTCATATATGCTTCAAAAAAAGAGATTGTGGTAAGTTATGGTTTATACATGAATTTTCACATTCTATGTACTTTTGAAGTTATATGTAGCAATAGCAGATAATAGAATGGCAAGTTAACACTAACACGTCTCCTAAATGCTTGCTGCCAAACATACCTCTAGTATCACATCTTAAGATAGTGGATGGTTCTGCTGATAGAAAGTAACATATATCTATGGCCTGACGATGAGATTGAGGTTCAGTGGATATAGGAGATTAACAACCCATTGAAAAACATCAGCATAAAAATAGCTACTGAAAATAGTAACAAAACTGCGTTGAAATCGTGAATATGAACCATTGGAAGTTTTGTTCCCAATATATGTGTGACTCATATTAATTTGATTTATAACACAAATTTATATGTCACTTTTAGTTTGAGTAAGCAATAAACCAAATGCATTTAAAGGTACTGCTAGCTAAATGAATTCTAAAATTAAAAACCTTAAATTAGAACTAACAGTTACATTACTGATTCAAGAAACACACATACATAAGAACTAACAAGCTCTGCAAAAACAGGAATCGCACGCACCAACAATGTCTGAAAACAAAAACAAAGTTTATATCTAGTACAATCACACTATTCTAATTGATAGACTGTGGTTAGAGGTGTTCTTACTAGAATTCACGATGAAACATAGCACAAGTTGATTAAGCAGCAATAAGGATAACAACGATGATAACTTAACCAAAAGTATAAAACATCAACGTAAAGGATAAAGGAATGTTTGAAATTAAATAACCTAAAAACAATTCAAATTCCACGTTCAAAACCAAACAGAAAATCCAACTTGAGAGAAACAGAATCTCAAAAACCCTAAGAAACAAAACAAAAAACCCTCCTAGCCTAAAAACTCTGAACTCCAAATCTGAATTTACATTATATCAAAAGTGAGCAAATGTAAACCTCTATGTGTTTTGGAGCTGAACTTCAACAGGTGGCGCTTTGCCCTTCTTCGGGGTACTTCTCCAGAACCATGCATATAAAACAAGTTGTGCGCAGCCAAAAACCGCCCCCAATCCATTGGCAATCTACAACAATGTAACAATCACATTCAATATTTTACACACCAATAAATTACAACACTGATTGATATGAACTTAAAGATGTTTTACCAGAATGTTAATATCAAATTTAAGGAGAGCATAAGTTGTCCAGCAGACACCATTCAAGAAAGCAGCCAATGAAAGTGTGAATGGCATGAATTCCACGCTACTAGTTTTTATCACTTTAAACTGTATATTTTCATTTAATAAACAAAATTAAAAGCATGACATCAATCATTCATTCAGAAACTATAAATTACAAGTTTGTGGATGGTTTTAAGAAGAAAAAAAAAATACACTTACCATGATGGTTAAAGGAGAAGCATACATGATAATACCAAATACCACACAAAAACTCCCCACAAAAGTAGATCTAGCCGTATGGGTATGAAATACTGTCAAATCAATAGTTGCAATTGTCCCAAAGACAACAGCCTCGGCAAGTAACCACGAAGCAATCCATTTCTGTAGTTACAAGAAGAAATTTACTTAGATTATAAATAATAATACTGACCAGCAAAGGATATTAGAAACAAACATACAGTCAAAATATACATACCCAATGTTTCTTTTTACCGTAATAGACAAAAAAACTGATATAGATGATCTCTAGCACTAGTCCGATGCCATTAATAGTGACAACAAGGGTACTTTTGGGATGATTAAACGGCAGGCCATAGAAGATCCATAAACAACAGTTTATGATACACGCTAAATAAGGGTCTGGTTTGAAGTCTTCAACTGATTTGTTCTTGAAAATTCTCCAAAACGTTGGCCTATATTTACCAATCACATTCATATTCACATTCTTAGTAATAGAAAATAACCATCTACAAATTAAAAATAAATGTATCACACAAAAAAGGATAAGGAAGTTACGCTGGTGATATGAACAGAAAGAAAGAGATGACATTCCCTGCAGATAGACACAAATGTTTTAAACAGTTTAATGTTTAGACGACTAAATATACCAAAGCAATAAAATGAAGAAACTACAGTGTGAATTAACATACAATCAAGGAATTAGCTAAAAAGAATTCATAAACTATGATGCTTTCATGTAATCCGTCTTAAAACATCTTATAACCATTCCATAACTTGACAAACAGAACTGATTAATTATGTATAGGCCGAGCATATTAACCGTAAGACTAACAATCAAGGAATTAGCTAATAAGACATTGAAACTTTGAACTGTGTCATTGAATCCACCTTACAAGTATCATACGGAGTATAACGATTTTACTGCTTAACAAATAAAACAAATTATTTAGAAGTAGAACATTTTAATGTAACACTAGCAATAACAGATTCAATTCTATAACTTTAAAAACATCTTAAGCAAGTTGAACATATATTATCATATCAGAATTCGAAAAGATAGAATCATATCACAAACAACTATAATCAAGTAACTATTCACAAATTGAGAGAACTATTGTATCATTCATAGCACAAGTTGATAGACACATACATGGACTAGGCAAACCAATATTCACATTGGCATAAAATCAGTACAACACGCAAAAATATTATAAACTAAACCTAATATTTCATGAAAACTAAATCAAAACGCAACAGTCATTAAATCACGATTCTTTCACACAACATGACTATTGCATGAACTTTATTTCATAACAATATCACACACACAAAAAGAAAAAAAATCATTGTCATTTGTATATCTAACACATGAATAAAAAACATGCATGTAGGTTAAAATATATACGTAAATAATTAAATTAACACATCATGATATAACCTAACACACTTATAATTACATAAATAAGAAAGCATACCAATGATGCCAACAATGGTACGAATCTGCATGTTATCCATCGTCATCTTTGAAAGAAAGAGGAATGAAGAAAGAAATCAAAAATGGATTTTATGAAAGATGTATACGTATGAAAGCATGGATTGTGCATCTATTTATATACATATGTTTGAGTCTATCTAAGTGGGTAACTACGCTAATAATAGTACGATTTTTACTATTTGAATATTATCCAAAACTCTATATTTTATATTTATCCGTTTAAATTCAAATGAATTTTGTTTATTTTTATATAGAAATGAGTTTTCGATAAAATAACTAGATAAACAAATTTTAAATAATTACCTGAAAAACATGGTACATTTAAACTTCAGTTAACTTTAATTTAATCTCTAAGCTTTGAAGAACGACACTAAGACCACTGAATATTTTTCTTGCTAGTTTGGTATGACCAAATTTGATAAAACATTAGACAAAATCATAATTATACAAATAGCTAGCTTCATTTGATAGCAACTTATTTTTTGCCAGTGTCAGTCTCATAATTGAACTATTTTTGTCTCGTTTTAGTATTTATATATATATATATATATCCGGTTGATATGCTAAGTTGGTAATGAACAACAATTTAGTATGTGTTTTGCGTAGTTAAATTACGTGACACCATGTCAAAAACACACTAACACGTTTTTGTAAATACAGCATATAACCTAGAAGGTAAAAACATTTATTATCTTGGTTATTTGCAAATGTTTATAAGACTTGATATCATAATATGTGATTGAAGAGAATTGTGAGGTGTTTCATGATAGTAGTAAGTTTATAGTACAAGGGTTAAGTGTACTTTAATTTCTTGCAGCAAAAGTACCCTGAATAAAACTCGGCAACTCGACGACAGTTCGTTGATTTCCTGACGTGGAAATGACGAAATTGACTCCCTCACGAAAAAGACGTGATTCAAATTTAAAAACATGAATATCTATCAAAAGAACAATCTTATATATTAAAGAAATAATTACATAATTAACATATTCAAAATATGGATATCATCTGGAATGATAATGTATGTATTCAAAACTTCTTATCACGTAAGTACTTTAACAAACAGATAATTAAGATGAACAAACATTCAAATTCAATTATCTACTCGAATTTCGAAAAAGTTCTAGGGACGTAAACACTATTTTAAAACCTTATATTTCAGCCCTATCATCGTGTTAAATTTAATATAGCAAAAATATTGTTTGTTTATGATTTACTTATTACAGTATATAATTTGTGACAATTATCAGTCTAATATGCGTTGAAAGCCGGTCAAACAAAATGATACATTAAATTAAGTGATTTGATACTTTTATTTACTAAGATAAACTTATGTTTGAACTTTTGAAACTATGAATTACAAACGTGCCAGTAGTTCGATATTGTTTTGGTCCTAGAAGTCCGACAGAGGAGGCAGATTCTCCAGCGAAAAAATTGTACTGTAAAATATTTAAAATATCTAGCTATTTTTATAATTTGCCCTCCTAACGAACCGATTTGTAGTACAATTTCTAAAAATTATCAAAGTTTGTCCTCATCAACCATAACTACTAGGAGTATAGAATTTGATTATAAAAAGTTTCAAAACATATAGGAATTGATGACATTCTAGATCCTGGTTCCGAAAATGTCCAACTTGGGATAGTGCTTTCAGATGACAATGAGTTTGATTATATTAACATGTTCCCATCCATTATTGCTAGTTTGGTATTTGGGTTCAAATGCATTGGGTCAAAATGCTAAAAGCCCATTATTCAAAGAACAGATTTGGGCTTGTTATTAAACTAGGAAGTTTAGAACTACAGACGATTAGAAATTGGGTTGTCGATAGGCTTCATTTACATTAATGATTAATTTAGGTTGTCATTTCACTAGACATCCCGTTTCTCTGGTTTTTCCACGCGACAATTTCATTTTGGGTGAAAGCTAAAGATACGTAACATAGTTTTTCAAAACAAACGATATACACAATGAACTTCGAAAATTATCATTGTATGCAAAATAATTTCAAATTTGGAACGATGTACGTAATATGACCGGTAACTAGTAGGTTACCAGGTCACAAAGTTTGAAAAATGACAGAAATAGTCCCTGTAGTTTGCGTTGACTTTCACTGGTCATCAGTTGACTTTATTTTCTGTTAAAAAAGTTTCAGTAATGATCCTTATGGTCATTGACTTTCAGATTTAGTCCGTTTTTATCCGTTTTTGTCCGTTTTTCTTAGGTTTTGTCCGTTTTTCTTACGTTTTTATCGGGTTTCATCCATTTTTGTCCGTTTTTCTTAAATTTTCTTAGATTTTTGTCCGTTTTTATCCGTTTTTCTTACCTTTTATCTATTTTCGTTCGTGTTTGCCCGTTTTCATCCGTTTTTGTCCGTTGTTCTTACGTTTTGTCCGTTTTTCGTACGTTTTTATCGGTTTCCATCCGTTTTTCTTACATTTTGTCCGTTTTTCTTACGCTTTTGTTCGTTTTTGTACTATTTCAACATATTGAAAAAAATTTCCTAAAAGAAAAAAAAATTGGAAAGAAATTTTCCAAAAAAAAAATTGGACATATTGAGAAAAAAAAATCGAAATACTTTTTTTGTTTCAAAACTTTTTTTTTCAAAATTTTTCGAAATTTGGACGTATTGAAAAAAAAAATTAAAAACAAAAAAAGTATTTCAACATTTTGAAAAATTTGGAAATTTTTTTTTTCAAACTTTCTTTTAATATATTTTTTTTTAATTTAAAAAAATATATTTTTTTATGAAATATTGTATTCAAATTTTTTTAATTTAAAAAAAATAAATATTCAAAGAATTTCGAAAAAAACAATTTGGAAAAAATTTCCTTTCTTTTATTTTTTAAAAAAAAAAGTATTTGCGGTTTTTTTTTTTTGCAATTTTTTTTCAAATTAATTTTACGGAAATTTTTTTTCCAATTTTTTTTTTCAAATTTTTTTTGGAATTTTTTTTTTCAAATTTGTGAAAAAAAATCGTTTTTTCTTTTTCAAATTTTATTTAAAATTTTTTAATATGTTGAAATAGTACAAAGACGTAAGAAAAACAGACAAAATGTAAGAAAAACAGACAAAAATGTAAAAAAAAAAGAAAAAAACGGATGAAAACGGGCGAAAACGTGAGAAAATAGACAAAACGTAAGAAAAACGGAAAAAATCTAAGAAAAATGTAAGAAAACGGACAAAAACCGATAAAAACGTAAGAAAAACGGATGAAAACGGGCAAAAACGAAGGAAAATAGACAAAACGTAAGAAAAACGGATAAAAATGGATGAAACCCGATAAAACGGACAAAACGTAAGAACAATGGACAAAAACAAATGAAAACGGGCAAAAACGAAAGAAAATAGACAAAACGTAAGAAAAACGGACAACAGTATAAGAAAAATGTAAGAAAAACGGATGAAAACCGATAAAAAAGTAAGAAAAACGGACAAAACGTAAGAAAAACGGACAAAAACGGATGAAAACGGAAAAAAAATGGACTGAACCTGAAAGTCAATGACTATAAGGACCATTACTGAAACTTTTTTAACCGAAAATAAAGTCAAGGGATGACCTATGAAAGTCAACGCAAGCCACAGGGACCATTTCTTTCATTTTTCAAACTTTGTGACCTGGTAACCTATTAGTTACCGGTCATATTACGTACATTGTTCCAAATTTGAAAGTATTTTGCGTACAATGGTAATTTTCAAAGTTCATTGCGTACATCGTCTGTTTTAAAAAATTATGTTACGTATCTTTAGCTTTCACCCTTTCATTTTGGTATTGCTTGGATTAGTCTTTTATAATTATCATAACAGCTAGGGTTGTAAATGGATTTGCATATCACGGATGGAGCTTTGTTTACGTTTTTTCATTCAACTTTAACCAAACAAATGAACGGCCGCGAACACTTAAACAGACAAATTTTATTGTTTATGTTCGTTTATTAAAAACTGAAGTTGTTCTTGTTCTTTTAAACGAACATAAATGAACGAACTTAATTGACATAAAAAAAATAATGAAAATAACAATAAATAAAGCTATTAAAAATATAAATAATATTGTATTTCATAAGTGTTGTTATTATTTAGGGTAAATTGCCAAAATTGTCCCTAGAGTAGCTCAAATGCGCAAGGATCACACCGAGAGGAATTTTGTTGCAAAAACGACATCTTTTTTTTTTGTTGCTAAACAGCCACCGAGAGCTACTTTTTGTTAACGCCCGTTAGTTATCTTGTTAGTTAACCCACCCACGAGGGTATTATCTTGTTAGTTAACCCACACTTTATTTCAAGGACCGAATTTGCAACGTCTTAACTTGTGTTTGCAGCGATGTCGCCTAAAGTAACACGACAACCGAGGAGATTGCTTGCCGCTTATTTAAACAAACCAAACCAAACACACATATCACAACCCTGTTTTTTCCCCAAAACACACATAATACCAATGAACCAAACCATTAATGATGGAAAAAAATAATAAAGGGAAGGCTATCTACTTTCTAATAAAGAGGAGTAGGCAAAAGTGTTAGACAACTATTTTCTCTTTGATTTAGTTCTTGAGGGATTTACCGATGAACCAATTAGTGAGTGTGGTTCGTATAGAAAGATACCTAAGTAGTTGAGAGAAAAGATTCTGAATTGGCTGAGGAAACAAGAGTACTACTATAAAGAGCTTTTTGGTGTTATGGAGGAGAAGCAAGAGGCCGTGGATACCGAGTTACCGGAGGTTGATGCTTTGGAAAGGAGGATTTCAAATCTTGAAGATGTGCTTAAACATCTAAAGGATATGAGGGAAATGAAGGAAAGGAAGGAAAGGGGTGATGCGGAAAGTAGTGGTTCTAACTAAGTATGTGTTTAGATGATATGGAAATTTGTAATGGTTGTGAACTCCTTTTATCATCAATGAAATTTTGGTTCTTTATGTTACTGGTCTATTTTTGTTGTAAATTTCTAAAGTGATGAATTCCAGATAGTCTGCAAATGCACAAACTATTATAAAGGGGGGTTTTTGGCATGAGTGTATACATAATTCCCATTTAACATTTGCAGTTTGATTTTGGAAAGTCAAAATGCAATTGCTTAATGGGAGTTCTAAGTTTTGACTACATTAGATAAATGGGGTGTTTGCCATGAGTGTATCCATGAGCATTTGCACGATTTTCAGCCAAATACACACATTGCATACACTACATGATAGTTGACTTTAGAATGTCATAGTAACCATCCATTTCATTTGAATTCAATGTAACAGTTTCCTCTAACATGATTAAACAAAGATAGACACATAACATTGTTCAAAAGACATTAAACACAATCATAGAGTTAATACTTATAATCCAAAAGACATGAAACTTAACAGAATTCCTGTTTTTCAAAGATCACTTGCAAGATCATCAACTGACTTCTTCCTCTTCTTTGTTGGCCTGTCAACTTGGGGTTTGTGAGAAGGTTGTTTTATTACTGTTTTAGACTCAACTATTGGCCAGAAGTCTCTGCGACTACATGGTGTTAATACAAATAAACTGTAAAAACGTTTATTAATATTTTGCGATCTCTTTGTGTTTTGTTGATAAAAAATGTAATGTTATCTTAAGTCAAATTATAAGGATACATGTTATTTTTGTAAAAGCATTTACATATAGCCTTTTAAATACAAAAATGTAATAATTAAGCATTTGTTGTAATAGTTTATTAGGATGGGTAAAAACTATAACCCATGGACCATAACCCATGGATCTTAAACCCATACCAAAGAAGACTTGATACAATGTATACTTAGATACATTGAATCTAGAGAAAACCCATGGACCAACCCATAACCCATGACCCATAACCAAAAAACCGATGGGCAAAGAGGAGCGTACCACGGATCCCTAGGATTACACTAGCCTGATCCCAAGTGGAAGGGATCCGTGGGATCCGTGGAACAGAGGAGAAATTTTCCTATAAATAGAGAGCCATTTCTTCATTCTAACTCACCCCTCTTCTTACTAAATCTCTCATACACTCTCATTCTCTTCTAACATATAGATTACTTGATCTAGAGAGTTGTTCTTCTTTCTTTCTATTTGTGATCCTCATATAGGTCCTTCTCTAAGGCGAGATCACGAGCATTCTACAAGTCATCCAAGCAAGGGGTCCTTGATTGATTTGTCACTCCGCAAGATTTGTAGCGAAGATCTTGTAATTGATATTTCACATATTTGTTGTGTAATAGTTGTGTTGGTTTGGTCCACCATGCTACGGACTCGGTATCTAGCTTTGTACCGAAAAAAGTGTAAGCAACGTTGTGAAGGCTTCTCCGCCAAGTGAAGGAGTTTGTTGACATAGTGCTTGAACTCTCGAGTAGGTGACTCGAGGAGTGGAGTAGGGCAAGGAAGGTGACCTTGTAGCCGAACCACTATAAATCGGTTGTGTCATTTCTATCCCTTAACTTTATCTATTTGCTTGCATTATCATTAGATCTATACGTTCTCAACATCCATACGATTTCACATAATATCGAATCTAAAAGTTTTTGAAATCAACTTAAAATCGGCAAAACTATTCAACCCCCCTTCTAGTTTTCCAAAATTGGCATCAAGAGCTAAGTTTATAAAAGTTTTAAAATAAAATTGTATTTTAAAAACTTTTCGATCACTATGGGTTCTGAAAATTATAAGGAAGGGCAATCTATGCAACGACCACCACTACTTGAAACTAATGGTTTTATATATTGGAAAAATAGATTCGAAACATATGTGAAGTCTAAAGATATTGATCTTTGGTACATTATTGTTGAAGGTGATTTTGAGGCTACCTCAAATGATGATAAAGGAAATTTAGTTCACATACCTCATGATAAACTAAATGATGAAATGAAGAAAAAGCTTTCTAAAAATAGTGAAGCAAAATGGTTTTATATAATGCTTTACCGAAAAAAGAATTCGAAAGAATTTCTATGCTTAAAACCTCTAAAGAAATTTGGAATTCTTTAGTTGTAACTCATCAAGGCAACCAACAAGTTAAAAATAATAAAATTGATTTATTTGTTCAACAATATGAACAATTTTCAATATCGGATGAGGAAACTATAGATCATTCATTTGCTAACTTTAATACTATTATTACATCTTTACAAGCACTTGATGAATCTTTCTTTAGCCGTAACCATGTTAGGAGATATCTAAGGGCACTTCCATCGAAGTGGAGATCCAAGGTGACGGCAATCAAAGAGTCAAAAGATTTGACAATCCTCACCCTCGATGAACTCATAGGCAACCTAAAAGTCTACGAGCTTGTCCTTGCTAAAGATTCCGAAGCCTCAAAGGTGAAAGAGAAACACAAATCTCTTGCCCTTAAAGCCAAAAAGGCTTCGAGCGATGAGGAGACCTCATCTTCGAGTAGTGACGACGAAGAGTACGCTATGGCTGTAAGGGACTTTAAAAAGTTCTTTAGAAGAAAGGGAAGATACGTCAAACAACCGTATGATGATAAGAAAGGCTTTCGGAAAAGCAAAGAGGACGAAAAGCCAAAGGATGATCGTACTTGCTTTAAGTGTGGGGACCCAAACCACTTTATTAGTAAGTGTCCCAAACGGGATGATCAAAAGGCGTTCGTGAGCGGCACGTGGGGAATGAGCGACGAGGAGGACGGAGAAATTTGTCTCATGGCAAATGACGAGGTATGTCACGAATACTATAGTAGTTCATCACTTGATGACAACTCATTGCATAATGAATATGACAAACTATGCAATATTAGCTTAAAACTAATTAACAAAAACAAGCTTTTAAAGAGTCAAAATCAACGTTTAGATAAAGAAGTCATAGAATTAAAAGCAAAACTAAAACGTTTAGAAAAGAGTAAAATAGCAAGTGGTGAATGTGAACTTTGCGTTCAACTTCAAACACTAGTTGATCAACTAGATTCTAAGATTGCTAGAATGAGCACGAATGCGTTAAATACAATGCTAGATAGTATTAAAACTGAGGACAACCGAGAAGGTTTAGGGTTCCAAAAACTTGATCCACAAACTAGTGAAAATAAAGAAACAAACTTTGTTAAAACACAAGAAAAACAAGCCACTGTTGTGGCGGATCCCACGGATCCCCTAAAAAGGGAACCGGCTAGTGTAGAAAAAGGGATCCGTGGATCTGCTGTAGCAAACATTAGCAATAATGTAGCTTCTTCATCTAGAACTGAGTTTGTCATAGTTAATAAGAAGAAACCAAATCATGTCACCACTAGACAACCACCTCCTAAATATAATCCTACTTTTGCAAGAAACAAAGCTCAATCTTTTTCAAAACCTAACTCATTTAGGAGACCTAATAACGTTTACCCGAAAAGTAACCATCAAATGGGATGGAATCAAAACATGCAAAACGGTTTTCCTTTTCAAAACTTTGTTCCATGGAATGCATACTCATCTTATCCATACATGTCTAACATGAATGGAATGTTTAACACTAATGGACCCATGAACAAATGGGGACCAAACTTTTGAGTTTATTATTGTTTTAAGTGTGCTTAAAGGTCGACCTAGACCCCGGTGAATGGGTCAAGGATAGCGGGTGCACAAGGCACATGACCGGGAATAGGGATCTATTCTCCACATATGAATCCATTAATGGAGGTAATGTGGTGTTTGGAAATAGCAAAAGTAGAATCATCGGTAAAGGTACGATTTCTAACAAATCTCTAACCATTAACGATGTGTGTCACGTAGAAAACCTAAACTTTAATCTCTTAAGTATAGGACAAATATGTGATAAAAAGTGCAATGTACTTTTTACCGAAACCGGTAGTAAGATACTTAAAAATGGCATAACCATAGGAAGAGGAATTAGGAAACATGGAGTCTATGTCATTAAAATCGGTAATGAACCTAAAGACAAATTATGTCTTACCTCTATGGATGATACTTCGACCTTATGGCATCGGAGATTGGGTCACGCCAACATGCGACTTCTTCAATCGCTATCATCCAAAGATCTAGTAAGAGATCTACCTAAGTTAAAATATGAACATCATTTTTGTGATGCTTGTAATATAGGAAAACAAGCTCATTCGAGTCATAAAGCTAAAAACATGGTGTCCACAACTAGGTGTCTAGAATTACTACATATGGATTTATTTGGTCCATCCGCTATCCAAAGTTATGGAGGCAACTACTACACTTTGGTAATAGTGGATGACTACTCTAGGTATACATGGACAAAATTTTTAAAGAACAAAACGGAAACCTTTAACTATTTTGAAATATTAAGCAAAAAGATCCAAAGACAACTAGGAAGTCCCATAGTGTCTATTAGGACGGATCATGGTAGGGAATTCGCTAATGAAGTGCAATTCGGAGCTTTTTGTGACGCTAATGGTATTACTCACAACTTCTCGGCTCCACGCACTCCACAATCGAATGGGGTAGTAGAAAGAAAGAATAGAACTCTACAAGAAATGAGTCGAACCATGCTTAATGAACAATCCATACCTCAAAAATTTTGGTGTAATGCCGTTGATACTTCAACGTATATACTCAATCGAGTCTTGATTAGACCAATCTTAGGAAAAACTCCATATGAGTTACTTCGAGACAAAAAGCCTACGTTAAATCATTTTAGAGTCTTTGGTAGTAAATGTTTTATTCTTAACACTAAAGATTACCTTACAAAATTTGATCCTAAATCAACCGAAGGTATCTTTTTAGGTTATTCACCAAATAGCAAAGCTTACGTCATATTAAACAAAGAAACAATGAAGGTAGAAGAGTCATTAAATATTAAAATTTGATGAAAGTCCACCAAAACCCTCTCCACCTCTTGTCGATGACGAGATTACAGAAAGTGAAGCCATAGTAATAAAGAAAAAGATAAGTGAAGAAGAAGAACCTCTAAATGATGAAATAGTAAACATTAAAGTGTCCAAAGATCACCCCGTAGATAAAGTCATAGGAAAACTAAACGAACGAACATTAAGATCTCAAGTTCAAAACCAAAGTAGCTTGTTTTGTTTCGTTTCAACCTTAGAACCTAAGAATACACAAGAAGCCATAAAAGACGAAAGTTGGGTAATGGCTATGCAAGAAGAACTAAATCAATTTGTTTCTAATGATGTTTGGACACTTGTCCCTCCACCTAGTAATCAAACCATAATAGGAACCAAATGGGTTTATAAAACAAATTAGATGCAAACGGAGTAGTGTCTAGGAACAAGGCTAGACTCGTTGCTAAAGGGTATAACCAACAAGAGGGAATAGACTTTGATGAGACCTACGCCCCCGTGGCTAGATTAGAGTCTATAAGAATACTTCTTGCGTATGCTTGTGCTAATGATCTAAAGCTTTATCAAATGGATGTCAAAAGCGCTTTTCTAAATGGTGTCATAAATGAAGAAGTATATGTATCTCAACCTCCGGGCTTCATTGATTTTGAAAAACCCAAACATGTGTATAAATTAAAGAAAGCCCTTTATGGTCTTAAACAAGCTCCAAAAGCTTGGTATGATAGACTCAAGTCATTTCTAGTTAAACACAACTACACCATGGGGTTAGTTGACAACACACTTTTTACTAAGAAAAGAGAGTCACATATAATCATAGTACAAATATATGTAGATGATATTATATTCGGATCCACTTGTCAAGACATGTGTGATGATTTCTCTAAAATCATGCATGACGAGTTCGAGATGAGTATGATGGGAGAACTTAGTTTCTTTCTTGGTCTACAAATAAAACAAGTAGAAGATGGTATCTTCTTTAATCAATCTAAGTACATCAAGGAGATGTTAAAGAAATTCGGTCTTGAAGAGTCAAAACCAATTAGGACTCCAATGTCATCCGACACCAAACTCACAAAAGACGAGGACGGAGAATCCGTAGATAATACTAAATATCGTGGCATGATAGGTAGCCTTCTATACCTCACGGCAAGTAGGCCGGATATCATGTTTAGTGTTTGCTTATGTGCTAGGTTTCAAGAAGACCCCAAAATATCACACCTAGAAGCCGTAAAAAGGATATTTAGATATATTAAGGGTACAACACAATTAGGAATATGGTATCCAAAGGGCACGGGAGTAGAAACAATTGTATATGCAGATTCTGACCATGCAAGTGATTACGTTGATAGAAAAAGTACAAGTGGGGTATGTACTTTTATGGGATGTTGTTTAACATAATGGTTTTCTAAGAAACAAACGACACTTGCAATATCAACAACCGAATCCGAGTACGTCTCCGCCGGCAAAGCATGCCAACAAGCACTATGGATGAAACAAGCGTTAGTAGACTACAACATCCATCTAAGCAACATAGCCATCCTATGTGACAACAAAGGTGCAATCGATCTAAGCAAGAATCCGGTATTGCATTCTCGCACAAAGCATATAGAGATTCGTCATCACTTCCTAAGAGACAATGTTCAAAAGGGGAACATCTCTATTGAGAAGGTAGCATCCGAAGACAACATAGCCGACGTCCTCACCAAACCGTTGAAGCGGGAACAATTCAACCTACTTTGTCTTGGTCTTGGTCTAATGGAACAAACGTCGTAATTTAATTGAATCTACAAGTCATGTAAACACTAGCCTTCTTCTTTCTGAGTCTGGGATTTCTATTTCACGCACAACTCACAAACAATACGGGAATTTTCAAAACCCAAGATGAGTTTTTACACTTATAGTTTTCTTATTTTTTAAGCCTACTTTCACAATGTTTTCTAAAAGGATGATACCTTCCTGTATCAATTTCACAAAAGCAATTTCTCACGTCTAGGACAAATCGCTTTTTCATTATTAATACAAAGTAAAAACCCGTTTTCATTGCATCTCATGTCTTTTGAATGCTAAAGGGGACACATAACTAATATGTGTTTTCGGGTACATTCATTTAAGAAACAATGAATTAGGAGCATTGATAACACAAAATTACGAACTCATGTACTAAATATGTGTTTTCGGGTTATCTCAATAGGATGCTTTTACACTTCTAGTTTATTTTCTATTTTTTTTAGGAGTCGAGATAACCGAAACTCCAAATAGTTTGCATATAGGCACACACTAGGCAAAAATGTTTCCAAAAAGAAAATTTTGTGCTGCCTGAATCACCAGACCCACGGATCCCAGCCTTTATGCTGGACGGATCCCTCAAGGGAAGGATCCGTGGGATCCGTGTAACGGAAGCTGTTTTCAACTTCTATTTTTTCACTTTGGATGAAAAATTCACATTTGCTTCAGTTTTGGGAGTATGCTCTTTAATGCTTGTGTTCTCATAATCACATGCCTTGAATTCATATCTAATCATTAGATTTTAATCCACATTTTGGGTCAAGCATTCATTACAATGCTTTGTTTTTCTATATATATAACTCCCAAAATGCTTGCATACTCCATCTCCTTCTCACAAACACACTTCATCATGTCATCCAAAAACCCTTTAGGAGAATCATCTAGTACAAACAATCATGATATCCAAACCTTTGTACTTCCACCATCCAAAATACCACAATCAAATGCTAGGATATCCGCACGGATTAGTATCCGATCTTGTTGTTTAGCAAAACCAACCTCAAATGGTTCATCCTCAACAAATAACTCACCACAAGATGCTTCCATTATAGCACCACCCTCATCACCAACAAGTACACCAACTTCATCACCACCTAAAATAACTCTTTTGGAACTCCTTAAGACTCCAACAAGATCTAACCAACCTAAAGAAAAAGAATTAGTCTTTTCAACACCCCCCACATCTCCAAATACTATCTTTCAAGATCATGGAACATCACCACCATTAGCTCCCATCACATTACAAGAACATCTAGGTTCTTTTCCACCACCATTTATTAACATTCCGGATTGTGATCCATATTTTCCTATTTTTCCACCACAACTTCCGCAAAACTCAAATCAAAACAACCCGGAAAACTTCCGCACTCAATACCCACATCATTTACATTGAAAACATTGCCAACCCACTAGGGAAATTGCAATAGAAGTAAGGGAAGAAATGCGGTTCAAACTCAACCTCATCCTTGATCGCATCAATACCATTACTCATCAAAATCCCCATCCATAACCTTATGCAAGCATGGAAGGAATCACTACTACTACTTTTTCTACCTTTAGTATTATTTTTCTTTTGAAGTCATTTTCAAGAACAAGTCTTCTTATTTTTACATGCTTGTAAGTGGCATACATACCACTACAATTTGTTGTTTTATTACAAGGCCTTGTTTACATACCTTGGCTCCTAATCTTGATTCTCGACAACCACAAGATTATATAAGCATGTTACTAACCTTTTTTTTTATAGGAATTTTTATTTCTTCTTCTCTTGACGCCCCAAACAAGGGGGAGCTACCGTCAAGGGGAGTTAGGAGTTTGTTTATTTCTTCCAAGGGTTAACTTTTTGTTTCGACAAAAAGGGGAGAAGAAGTAAAACTTAGGGGCTTTCAAAACTTACATCTATTTTTAAGTTTTACTCATCATAACATTATGTTTTGTCATCAACAAAAAGGGGGAGATTGTTAATACAAATAAACCGTAAAAACGTTTATTAATATTTTGCGATCTCTTTGTGTTTTGTTGATAACAAATGTAATGTTATCTTAAGTCAAATTATAAGGATACATGTTATTTTTGTAAAAGCATTTACATATAGCCTTTTAAATACAAAAATGTAATAATTAAGCATTTGTTGTAATAGCTTATTAGGATGGGTAAAAACTATAACCCATGGACCATAACCCATGGATCTTAAACCCATATCAAAGAAGACTTGATA
The DNA here is from genome assembly GCA_910596185.1 of Chrysanthemum makinoi. Lineage (NCBI taxonomy): Eukaryota > Viridiplantae > Streptophyta > Magnoliopsida > Asterales > Asteraceae > Chrysanthemum > Chrysanthemum makinoi. The sequence continues at coordinate 169,216,326 of OU343220.1, forward strand.
CAATGTATACTTAGATACATTGAATCTAGAGAAAATCCATGGACCAACCCATAACCCATGACCCATAACCAAAAAACCCATGGGCAAAGTGGAGCGTACCACGGATCCCTAGGATTACACTAGCCGGATCCCAAGTGGAAGGGATCCGTGGGATCCGTGGAACAGAGGAGAAATTTGCCTATAAATAGAGAGCCATTTCTTCATTCTAACTCACCCCTCTTCTTACTAAATCTCTCATACACTCTCATTCTCTTCTAACATATAGATCACTTGATCTAGAGAGTTGTTCTTCTTTCTTTCTATTTGTGATCCTCATATAGGTCCTTCTCTAAGGCGAGATCACGAGCATTCTACAAGTCATCCAAGCAAGGGGTCCTTGATTGATTTGTCACTCCGCAAGATTTCTCAGAGCGAAGATCTTGTATCAGATATTTCACATATTTGTTGTGTAATAGTTGTGTTGGTTTGGTCCACCGTGCTACGGACTCGGTATCTAGCTTTGTACCAGAAAAAGTGTAAGCAACGTTGTGAAGGCTTCTCCGCTAAGTGAAGGAGTTTGTTGACATAGTGCTTGAACTCTCGAGTAGGTGACTCGGGGAGTGGAGTAGGGCAAGGAAGGTGACCTTGTAGCCGAACCACTATAAATCGGTTGTGTCATTTCTATCCCTTAACTTTATCTATTTGCTTGCATTATCATTAGATCTATACGTTCTCAACATCCATACGATTTCACATAATATCGAATCTAAAAGTTTTTGAAATCAACTTAAAATCGACAAAACTATTCAACCCCCCCTTCTAGTTTTCCACACATGGGTTGATCTTGAATGAGTATATATGTGCCCATGTTTCTAGTCTGTAAGCAGCATGAACCCACTCTTCAGGTATACCAACTCCTCTTCCATTCTCAATCATGTGGTTTATTGTAGCCACAACATGTTTACATGGTATTCCAGTTAGCTCCCACATCCTACAACAACACTCCTTTCTATCCAAGTTAACAACACACTGATCCCCGTAAAGCATAGTTACTTGATATAAAAAAAACCTTCAATCCATTGAACAACGCAATCAGTAGCTTCTTTTTTGATAGCATCAAACATGGTTGTCACAGTAGGGGTAAGTGGTCCAACAGTCTTTTCTATCTGTTAATACAAATAAGCCGTAAAAACGTTTATTTATATTTTACGATCTTCTAATGTTTTGTCGATAACAAACGTAAAATCATTTTAATGAAACAAATCAAATACGTAAACGGTTTGAGCCAATAGTTTACTAACACACTTACGTTTTCATATAAAACACTAAAAAAGTAATAGTGTTTTCATGTTATAGTAATGCATATGTATAACAATTAGTGTTTACATATTGGGTATATATATATATATACATACTTAGTATGTATTGTATTGGGAAATATAATGGGTAGAAGTCTAAGTATTTGACCCATTAACTAAATACATTGAATATAGTTGGGTAAAGCCCAAAGTCCATGACCCATACCCATGGAGCATGATCCATAACCCATGACCCATTACATGACATCATGCATAAGTCATAATGGGTATTATCCATGACCCATGGAGCTAACCCATGACCTATTGACTAGATGCATTGCATCTTCTAGATACATTGTATCTATTTGGATACCCATGATCCAAAGTCCATAACCCATGCCCCATGATCCATGACCCATAACCCATTTAGGGGGAGCATCCTACGGATCCCCAGAATTGCACTGGATGGATCCCTCAAGCAAGGGATCTGTGAGATCCGTGGAACAGTAGTGTTTTTTCCTCTATTAATAGTGAGCCATTTCTTCATTGTAACTCACCTCTTTCACACACATTCTCTCTTAGTGTTGTAAACTCTCTAACCTCAGATCCAAAGGATCTTTCTATGTAGTTTTGTGTTTGTGTGATTCTCTAGGTTCCTCTTAAAGGCGAGATCACCAACTCTTGAAGTTGAGCAAGCTCAAGTCCATGGGTTGCCAAGCTTCGTCATCATCAAGACTATTAATGGTATCTTGTTGATAGTTCTTTCCTTTCTCATTAGAAGTGTTGTGTCAAAGACGTAGGTGAAAGATGTCTAAAGGGTCAAAACAAAGGCATTAGTGAAAGGTTCCGAAGAGTCGTATCGAAGGCTAGTGAAAGGTGCCGAAGATCCATGTCAAAAGTATTAGTGAAGGGTGCCGAAATTCCTTGTTGAAGGCATTAGTGAAGGGTGCCTAGGAGTCGTGTCAAAGGCATTAGTGAAAGGTGCCTAGGGTGTACAATCGATATGGTGTGTCGATGTGCAAGATAGATTAGTATTGGGTCAAAGGATATTGATATCCTTGTTGATGTTTTTATAAGGAGTGGATCTCCTTTGGGATAGGTTTTGTGTAGTGTTGGGTAGTAGTTCCTCCTTTGTAATGAAACTCGGTATCTAGCCTTGTACCGGATAAAGTGTAGGCGACGTTGTGATAGGTTTGGTTCTACCTCGTGGAAGAACCTGGTGTCTAGCCTTGTACCGGATAAAGAGTAGGCGATGTTGTGAAGGCTTCTCCGCCACAAGGAGTTTGTGTTGTGTAGTGATTACGAACTCTCGAGTAGGTGACTCGGGGAGTGGAGTAGGGCAAGGAAGGTGTCCTTGTGGCCGAACCACTATAAAAACTCATGTCGTGGTTTTGTGTTTCTTACTCTTTACCTTTGCATTACATATTTACATACTTATCTGTCAACATTCGACATACACATTCGAATAGATTGACATAAGTCGATCTAAATAGTTTAAAACGAAGTTTTAATCGGTAAAACTATTCAACCCCCCCTTCTAGTTTTCCACACTATCAGTTGCTGGACTACTACAATCCTCTTCATCAAGTACTCTTTGATATATTCAAGACAAGTAATGATGGGTTGATCTTTGACATCATTTAACTGCCTATTGAACACCTCACATATGTTGTTTAAGACAAACTAGATTGGGCTCTGACTGTTAAACAAATCACACACTATATAAGTATATGACCAATTATCAGTATGCTTTTGTCCAGTGAAAGTTAATGAATTACCTGAAAAATGTTATCTGCCCCATTGTTCAGCTGGAATCTTGATCAACCAATCATAAGCAGCAAAATTGTAATACTTGAGATGTGCCATCTCTTTGTTGAATTCGACAACAGTAGTAGCTCTAGCTGCATTCCAAAGCATGTCCTTGTAAACACCTCCTTTAAACTATAACTTCATATTCTCATGAATATGCTTAACACAGAACCTGTGTTCAGCACTTGGAAACATACTTGTAATGGCTTGTATTAGTCTCTGTGAACAGTTAAGGTTAAGGATGGTGTTAAAATTGTACATGTTCTCATTTTGCATAAAACACATGATTAATTATAGAATATAGATGTGTACCTTTTGCCTATTAGAAATAAAATTAAACTTGCAGTTGGTTTCTATACCAAGATCCTCTCCAAGTAATTTCAAAAAGCAATACCAAAAGGCCTTATTTTGTGCATCAACTACAACATATGCTACTGATAAATCCCATGGTTTGAATCAATCCCAACTGCTGTTAGTAACTGACCTGGAATTCTCTGCCACAAGCTTTGAAACCTTGTTTCAGAGCTCCCAAACACAGATACACCCTTTTAAAAGTTCTTGTTGAAGAACGTGGATTTGGTTCAAGCTGTATATCAATCCTAATAGTTGTGCCTGGATTTTGATTAACTAACTCTTGGGCATACTCTTTAAGCAGTGCATAATGCTCCATAAAAACATGTATACTTAAATCATGTTTACTGTCTGGATTGACAATCAAATTAGACTTACTTACAGGAACATCTTCAAGTATATGAGCATCATCATCATCAAACACTTCATCATTCTTTGGATTATAATCCAAATCCTCTGAACCACTCTCGCCACTCTCTTCTTCTGTTTCATTATCCACCTCTACTTCTTTCACATTTCTCATAGGACCACCTACAATTATAAACCCATAACATTAACAACAAAGTACCTTCTTTAAAAACCAAGAACAATATTTAAGTAAACAGGAAAATGTACTATGTTCTTACCATATTGTGCAGAAGCAAGGACGATCGATGTAATCTAACCAAAGCTATAGACAACGAGTAAAATAGAATGAGATTGTGAGTAATTTGCTTTCCTGCCAACACGGGGTTTGTGAATAGGTGGTCGGGATAGTGTGATAACGAGTTGGGTGGCGGAGCCAATGAGGATTGTCTTTGAAGATTAAGGGGTATATTAGTTATTTCATATGTATTTGTCCTTGACTAACGAGATAACTAACAGGCGTTAGCAAAAAGTAGCTCTCGGTGGTTGTTTTGAAAAAAAAAAAGAAAATATTAATGTCGTTTTTGCAACATAATTTTTCTCGGTGTGATCCTTGCGCATTTGGGCTACTTTAGGGACCATTTTTGCAATCTACCCTTTTATATATGTAAAAATATTTATAAGCATATCAAAAAAGATTTGATACACGGTCATAAGTAAATTAGAACATGTATTGTTGCATAGGCAAGCTAAATACAAAAGAATCGCTAAAACCTTAAGAATCAAATCAAGTTCATTTGGACGACATGGACATACTAAGTCTACATTAGTCATGAAGTTCACTTTTTAGTTTTGTTTTTAGTCTAAATCGGTAATTCCTGGTTTATAAATCTAAAACTTGTCAAACACATCATTAAAAAGTAATATTTTCTTCACATGCGCTAATTAGAGTCTAAGACAAAGAGGGAGTCCATGCCTTCAATGAATCAATATTAAAGTCTTCTAAATAAGCACAAAGAATTCATTGAAAGTAAAGTCAAATTGTGGTCAACAAACTTCGAGGGACTTAGTATGCCAAAGTTTACAAGATATTCAAATTGTATCAAGTTTAGTTGTTGTTTGAAAAACATTGAAAAGATGAAGAACCCAAGTGTAATTAGCTTATAGATAAGCAACATTACACAATTAAGGTTTCATTATCTTTCTGTTTGCAGTCTTGTTTTCTCTCTCATTTTGCTATATTGTCTAGTTCATCTTTTAGATATCAATCTCGATATCCATTATAGTCTGAGGCTTGTATAACACAATAAATATCTTTATTTGATTGTGTTAGTCTGAGTATGAGTGATTTGTAGTGAGGTTAGATAAGATCCATCAAGTGGGGATTATTAGTTTTCTTTTCTATTTGTTTGGTAATAGTCCGTTTAGGAACTTATATACTTTAGCAGTGTGAATAAAGATTCGCGAAGGGATGGTTGGCTGGGTGATACGATTGTGTTGTTGTGATTGTTACCATTTTTACATGGTTTCAGAGTCACAACTTTGATATCTGGTGGTTCTTGATTTCTAAGGTTTCTAGAAATTTTGGTGGCTTCTTGATCTGGTGGTGTAATTGGTTAATTGGGGTTGTTATCTCGACGGTCGTGCTAGAATTAGTCTGTCTTGGTATAGATCTAGTGATTTGTGGGTTGATCTGTTAGGGTTTCTTGAAGCCTTAATTTTGTTAATTTGGGGATTTTGATCTTCTGGTGGTTTCTAGTTCGATTGGGCTTTATTCTTGATCACTAACATCCCTTGACTAAGTGAATCAAGGGTGTTTTTTGGTTGGTATTGTTCTTTCCGCTGCATATTAAAGCTCTGTAAGTTGTTTCTCTCTTTTAAATCTCTAAACACATTAGTGTAAACGCTGCAAACATTGTGGGTAACATCTTGACCTACTTCCTTTGAGAATCAAGGATACCAGCTCTTCCCACATCCAGGTGTTAAGCTAGGTGTTTCAGTCAGATTTGGGTGTGAGTTTGTCATTTTTTTTGCTGTTTTTAGTCATTGATTGAGTCTAGATTGCTGGAGGTTAGGATATTGGGCAGTCTTGGAAGTGGTTGGATTTTGATTAAGTGGTAGTTGTGAGAATTCACATTTTTCTGGTTAATACTTAACCATATAGTTGAACGTTTTACTTTGAACACGTGAATACTTAATTTAACGTATAACCGTTAGGTTATCCTGTATATAATAAGAAAAATCTTTAAATGTATTCTGTCACTAGACTAAGTTTAGTCTATATTAAACAAGTATAGTATCACTCTCATGAGCATGATTATATAATCACATGCATTCACATTCATGCTCTACATAATTTACATTCTAAGTGTTTTTAACCTACATGCATACATGCACTAGATACCCAATAAATGTACCACCTTTACCAATACCCCAAAATACTTATACAATTTAAAATTAACTCATTTCTTCCCCTTTTTCATAAGCAAAACTGCTCCCCCTCTTGCACTCTTTAAGCCATCTTTTTCTTGTCATAAGATGTTTAGTTAATCTACCATTTATATATTGGCTAAAACCCACAAGACACCCAAGCTAGTCACCTCCCTCCCCTCTTTTTCTTCCCCATCACATGGATACATGGTACTTATGTCATATTTTTATCTCCTAAAACCCTTTTAAAACCAACTAAAACCATTACAATTTAGTTCATCTAAGTAACTAGTTAGTTAGACCACTCTTTATCCTATAAATAGAACCAACTTTCCTCTCATTTATTACTCACAAAAACACACATTGTTCTCTCATATGTTGAAAACTAACAGACCTTGATAGATCTTGAGCTTCGTAGATCGTTAGTATTGCTTGTGTAATCACAACCAAACTAAAAGAAAATCTCTACAACTTGTATTCTTTAGCGGAATATAAACACAAGTATAAAACACAGATAACTAAGAACTCTTTGATCCTCTATGGATCGTTATATTAATAATATGTAAAACGTCTAATTCATAATTCATTCTATTGTGTTCCTTTTATAGACAAGGAACCCTAAATCAAACCCTAAACCGTTTCCCAAGAAACGTATAAACATAAAACTAAATAAGATATACACAATCACTTCCTAATAAAGCTCATGTATATCCAAACTAAATATACTAAACACGGAATAACAACTTCCGCAGAAACAAACTATTCTTCACAGAACTATGTCTTCTCAGAATCCATACACTTGAGAATCCATTCAGCGAAACAACAAAGATAATTCGTACTTCACATAATTCCCAACAATCCTACCCTAAACTGGAATTTGACTTGGTTAAGTTCCAGTTTCTTGATAGATCTGTAAACTTTGCAGCACTAGAGGATTGTACTCGAACATCATCAGCAAAGAATCAAAACAAAAACATCTCTTTGATGAATAAACTCTGAAACTCCATATCTTTGCAGCAATAAATGACAACATGTACATCAAAACATTTTAGTTTCATACTATTCTCATCACATCCAGGTGTGTTAACTCTTGTGAGAGGTGAATCATTGAAAATAATGGATTTGATGTCTCTTTACCAATAGCCATCACTACTGGAGTAGCCAAATGTTTAAGTTCGAAAACCATGGTACCGCGATAACCATCGATTTATTAGCAAATCGCAACCATGAACGGATTTGAAATGTCTTTACCAGTAGCCGTTTGCTCAGGACTAGTCAATTCTTAAAATTGGTGAACTGATTACCAAATATGGTATTCCACTGCCTTTACCACAAGCCATATACATGTGGGCTAGTCAATTCTTGGATTCCAAAAAGGAATAAACCATGGTGAATTGAGGACTATACAACACTCAGCAATTAAGCATGGGTGGTTGCAAACCCTATGATTTTGAGCAAACCATTACAGCTATCAACAGATTTGATGTGTCTTTACCAAAGCTGTACCCTTTGGACTAGCCAACTCTTTGATATACACAAGATATATCTGGTGAGTTAATAACAAGCAATAGTATACAACAAACCTGCAATAAAAGTTAGTTAAACAAAGAATATACATAGTTTTTTTTAACTAAGAAATAAAGAAAACAAATATTACAAAATATACAAAATACCACAATCAAGATAAACCTTTATGTTGCAGAAGCCGAGTTTTAATCAATCCAACACATTGTTCTGCATGAAGATCATCATTGCCAACTAGATTAGGAGGTACTTCCAACTTCTGTCTAAGCATTCTTTCCATTAATGAAACAGACAAGGGATAAGTCTTATCCGAGAACATACACAAAATCATGCCACATTTTGTCTAAACCACATGGACACATGGCATAGGATAAAATCGCCAACTCTCAATCTCCCACTTATGTGAATCCTTCCAAATAGAATACCCTTTACCATCTGGAGAATGAGAATCAAACAAGAATTGAAGATCACCCAATAAATATAAACCAGAACCCTGTGGTGAATGAATAGTATAATGCTGAGTAACATGTTCATACAGCATCTTCAAATCATGTCTATCTACCAAATGAAAGATTTCCTTCAAGAAGTTGAACTGTATAGTAGAATTATCCAAATCGATAAACAAGTGTTAAGCTTCCCACCTGTCCAATTGATCAATACAGCATGTGTTCCTTCATGAAAAACATCAACTGATCCTACTTTAATAAAAGTTGACTCAGCAGCCTTGAGATCTAAAGAGATATTCTTTGAAAAATGTTTCCTAGCTAGTCTCACAGATCTCCTTAAGGAACGAAGTTTCCTTTTAGTCATCCTTTTCTTAATCAATGTATCACCCAAATTATTAATAGATTCAACACTAGGCGAAGCTTCAGAATAAATAGTAGAAGGTTCAGCAGATAAAACCATATCAGCTGAACTTTTCTCCTCAACATCTGTATTAACTACAGGAGAACTTAATTTTGGTGCCACAGCATCAAAATTATCTACAATCTCAACTGTCTTGGGTCTCTTTGCTTTAGGAACATCAGACGTATTAGCAATCCTGTCCAATGTAGAAGAAGTAGAACCAGATGAAGAAAACTTCATAATCATATTATACTTTCTTATCAAAGCATCATCAGATAAAGCTAAGATTTTCTTCATTGACATGCCAGTAGTGTATACAGTAGTACTATGATTCTTCACAATCCTCCTCATATGAACTCTCTGAGCTACATCATTGGTTTTTCCCTTTTTGCTTTATTCCTTTGAGCAACAATAGCATTCCTCTTTGCAGCTGCTTCTAGTTTCTTTTGTTTTCCAAGAGCCACCATTTGAGCCACAAAATTCTCACTATCATAGGCTGCACCTAAAATGCGTTTAGCAAGATTAGAATCAGATGCACCTTGATTAGTATAGGCATCCCATTGAGCATCAGTAATCGTAGGAAATAATTCATCAAGCCCTAGTTGTCTCTCTGTAGACAAATTAGAATCAGACTGAGCATGAAGAAATTCAGCCACTACACGACTCTTCTGCATATTTTCATAATCAGCAAACATCCTAGCTTGAGCATACCTTTCTTCTTCAGACACCAGATCTGAACCAATTACTTCATCAATCACAGTTTCCTTTCCTTTGTCAGAAGATTCCATAGCTGAATCAGTTTGAGGAATATGCACAAAAAGAACTTCAGAAGAAACACCCATATCAACATCAGAAGAAACATGTTGAGAAAACGCTTCAACAGGTGTAGAAAAGACTTCAACATTAGAATTCAAGTTAAAAATTCTGCCAGCAAGAAACACTGTAGAATCATCTGCTGAAGGTTGAGAACTTGGTGGTTCTTGTACAAATGAAGCTTGACCGTGTTCAGCAGCAACATCCTCCATTTGAACATCAGCAGACACATTTGCAACAATTTGTCCTTTGAAGCTTCGTAGATTCCTTATTCAAATATAGTCTTTTCCTTTTGCTAGTGTATCGAATAGGTTCCTTATTCTTTGAAGATTCAGCAGCAATATGAGAAGAAACATAAGTTGTTAGAGCTGCATCAGCCAAGATTCCTAGTGATGCAAGCTGAGTATCTTCTTGCTCCTCATCAGAAGAAACCAAAATTCTCCTTTTGCCCCTTTTTCCAAGTTGTTCCTCCAAGTTCTTAACTTTATTCTGCAACTCCACAATCTTACTACCAAGATTAGACTTGGTCTCTGCAAGCTCCTTCTTGAGATCAACACCTCACCTGCATACCTGTTCACTAGAGCATATATAGATGTAAGTGTAATAGGGTCCTCAGATCTACCAGCAGATTGCTCTGTGGGAATGGGAGCATCATTGGGCCTTTCAGAATAAATATCAACATGCTCAAAGAATGGAACAAGATCATCAAATGAATCTCTAACAGGACTAGGTGTAGGCAGCCTATTAAACTCAGTCTCATCCTCAGCAAGAGGAACCTGAGTAGGTGGTGGACTAGATCTAGGTGAAGGAGTGGTTAGAGGTTGTTCAGGAGTAACAAAATGTGCTTCAGCAGCATTAGAAGGGCCTTCATCTATTGTCACTGATGGATTCCCATCAGTAGCAATAGTAGTAGAAGGTGGAGAACCAACAACATTCCCCTCATCAGTAGATTCATTGCCCTGAGGCAACATAGCCGCTAGCAAAGGATGATGTGCCCCCTCATACTTAGTTCTCATTGAAGCAAATAATTTAGCAGATAAAGCTCCTATGGGATAAAAAGCTTGGAGTTGGGTAGTAACATCCAAGATCATCTGTAAAAACCTAGGGTACATTAAAAACTTTTTCTTTTTCCTAGTTATATTTTCAACCATATTATCAAAAATAAACTTACAAAAATTATAAGTTAAACCCTGAGATAGACATATAATACCACATCCCAATTGAGTAGAAAATTGATCCCATCCTCTTGATTTATTGTTCATACACTGAAGCAAGGTATGAACCAAAAACCTCCACATAGGACAAAGCTGATTCTTTTACCACATGTCTGTCCTAGTACCTTGATAGCCAATCGCTCTTAGCCCATCAAGTACCACAACAACATTAGAATGATAAACCCCATTCTCATCATCCAAATGAAGTTGTCTTCTTATCAGCTCCTCTGTCACCACATGCTCTGTTCCGTCAATCATTGCAACAATCTCTGTATCACTCCGTTTTGTAGCAGTCGCTCAAAATTGAGTAACCAAAGATTCATATATTGCATTCGGAGAATGTGTTAAAGCATAATGAATCTTGGATCTCTGTAAGAATTCTACCATCGGTCTATACAACTCATCACCCTTAGCCGTTCCCAGAAAAGCGACTTTATTATGATCATGCTTGAATTGAAGCGCCATGAGAAAAATATTAAGTTAGGGTTAAGATTCACACAAGTGGAAGTGTTTTGAACGTGAGTAAAAAGGAAATCGTTTAATTTGAGACGAAGATATGCGAGTAGAGAATAAGTAGTAGTTTCCCAATTTTGGTCAAATTGTTGACCAATGCTGACGTGTACTTCTACTTTTACCCAATTAAACTTTCAACTTCAGTAGAAACACTAGTCATTCTGCTGAAGAATACCAATCAGCAGAAATAGATCACGTATTCAAGAAGCTTCAAAATATCTTTTACTTTGTTTCACCCACACGCATTAAATCTCATTAAGTCTTGAAACTGTCTATAAAACAATCCCAATACACACATAACTCTTCATCAAAAACCTCAAATATCATCACAAACCCTAATTTCATCAATGCTTCAAAATTAACCACAATCAATCATGAGTACTAAACCTGAGATCATAGATCTCACAGCATCATCCTCATCATCATCAACATCATCAAGTGATGATTCAAACCCATGGCTTCATTACTTTGCTCAACCATATCCACGATCAAGTAAATCACCCTTTCTTCCTTCTTCAGAAGATGATAGTGTAGTGAATCCAAGTGAATCTGCTGATGATTCTGATGACTCCTATAAGGAGAGAACATCTAACTCCCAACCTCCAGCACCTCAGCCTCAACGAAGGCCACGAGCCAGAAATCCGTCACTCCCTAAGAATAGAGAGGTGGTTCTTGGTCTTTCTGCACCGGTTTGGTGCATCATCACATATTGTATAGAGGAAATGCTTAGGGATGGTGGATGGATTGCATTTTGGTTGAAATCAGTAGATAAATCACAAAGGACATATTATTTTTCTTCATCATCATGTGTGGTCATCGTCATTATCATCGTTTTCATCAATCCATCCTTCCCATTTTGATCCTTAGCTTCCTCGTCATTACATGTCATGCATATCCGACCATCAAGATAGAAGGAATGTGTGGTTATGCAAGTTCTGATAAATGCATATCCAACATCTAGTGTGAAAGATGTGAGCGATCATGCTTATCCAACAGCCTGTTAGATGTTGGAATAGATGATATGAACTAGATTCGGATTAGTAGATCATGTATAGCTCTTTTCTTGTAGTTGCATTTGATGTTGATTGTACTCTGTAGTCGTAAGCGTAAACTGTTTCGGAATGAATGAATGAACAATTTGCTTCAGTACTTCTCTTGAATGAACATTGTAACTTCAGTACTTTGTCTTCAGTGGAAACAAATAAATCACTTCAGCACTTTGAATTCAGTAGAAACAAGCTTTAGAGCTTTCTTGACCATATTCCAAATTAACAACTTGAATAACCATGGTAAATTCCAACTTGAATAACCAATCTGCAAAACAGAACAAACACAGAGAAACACACAAACCAACAAAGAAAAACGAACTATCATTACATTAGCTGGTTAGTGTTAGAAAACAGAAACAAAAAGTATACACCAAACAAAATTTACATAAGAAAATGCAAAGTATACACAAATCCTCCCCTGAGGCATATGCCTCCCCTGAGGCCTATGCCTCCCCTTAAACTTTGCAGTTAAGGGTTAAGCATACCAATATGGACCACAAGGTGTTGAAACCTTGGTCCATCAAAAGCTTTGTTAACAAATCGCCACATTATCATCGTGTAAATTTTAACCACTTTTATCAAATGTTTGTCATATGCATCTCTTATAAAGTGGTGCCCGATTTCAATATGTTTTGTTCGACCGTGAAAAACTGGATTTTTAACAATGCATATGGTACTTTGATTATCAATAAAAATTGTTGTGTTCATGAAGTTATACCCATAATCCAACAATTGATTTTGTATCCAAAGAACCTGTCCACAGCAATTTGCAGACAGCGTACTCGCTTCAGAGATGAGGTAGCCACAATAGCCTATTTCTTGCATTGCCAAGAAATCAATCTCTTCCCAAGGAATTGGCAACCTCCAGTGGTGGACCTCCTATCCAGATTTGCACCGGCATAGTCACTATCACTATATGCTTCCAGCTTAAATGGAGATTCTTTTGGATACCAAATACCTAAATGAGGTTGGCCTTTGAGGTACTTAAAGATCTTCTTAACAGCATTGAGATGGGAAGTAAGTGGAGTAACTTGATGTCGAGAAAAAACACTCACAGGAAAAGTAATATCAGGCCTTGAAGCTGTTAAATACATCAAAGAACCAATCATAGATCTGTAAAGATGTACATTCACTGGTGGATCTATTTCATTGTTGGTCTTTGACTTTGGAGCTTCATAAGGTGTAGTGGCAATCCTGACACTCTCCATACCAAACTTCTTCAAGATGTCCCTCACATATTTGTCCTGACTTATAAAGATACCATCAGGTTTCTGCTGAACTTGAAGACCCAAAAAGAAAGTCATTTCTCCCATGGCACTCATCTGAAACTCTCCCTTCATAAGCTCCTCAAACTCCCTGCACTAAGCTTCCTTTGTGGATCCAAAAATAATGTCATCCACATACACTTGCACAAGAATAATATCTGTGGAATTCTTCTTCAGGAAAAGTGTTTTATCAATAGCACCTCTTCGATATCCATGCTTCAGCAGAAATGATGAAAGCCTAGCATACCAAGCTCGTGGTGCCGGATGTAGTCCATAGAGAGCTTTGACTACCTTGTAAACATGAGTAGGATGATCAGGATCTTCAAATCCTTTAGGTTGAGTGACATAAACCTCCTCTTCTATTTCACCATACAGGAAGGCTCCTTTAACATCCATCTGATATACCATAAAACCCATATAGGATGCATAAGCCAAGAAAATCCGTATGGCCTCAACTCTTGCCACAGGTGCAAATAATTCATCATAATCAATCCCCTCCTCTTGTCTATAACCCTGAGCAACCAATCTTGCTTTGTTTTTAATTACAACATCCCTTGCATCTCTCTTATTCTTCAGAATCCATTTAGTCCCAATTGCATACTTGCCATCAGGAAGTGGTACCAATATCCAAACTTGCTGATTTTGAAATTGTTGCATCTCTTCCTGCATTGCCTCAAGCCAACTTGAATCTTCAAGAGCCTGAGTAACACTGGTTGGTTCCACTTGAGAAAGAAAACAAGCAAGCAGACAATGTTCATAGTCTGTGTGATTGTCTCTTTGCTGATTTGAGACATAAGAGATAAAAGCCACTTGACCATATTTAGAACTTGCCACAGTACCCCTTGTTCTAACAGGTGCATTAGGATCACCAATAATATTGGACTGTGGATGAGTATTGTGAATCCTTTTTGTAGCAGTGGTGTTGACTTCAATGGAAGAATCAAGATTAGTCACAGTAGGTTCAAAGTCAGTGTCATAAAAAGGTGAAGTGAAGACTCCAGCTTTGGGTTGATGATTACCAAGATCTGAGGGTCTTGGAAAACGAGTATAAGGATCTCCAAATTCTGTGGACACTCTAGTAGAAATGGGAGTAGAAACAACATAGCCTTCAGCAGAATTGGTGATGATAGGAGAAACAGAATTACATTCAGCAGCATTGATGTTTCCACCGATTGCTTCACTGGCACTCTCCTCAGCATTCCTCTCAGCATCTAGATTAGCTGCATACTCTTGTTTCTTCAGCCTAGCAAGGTCCTCTGCATAATTGGACTCGTCTTCACTCTCATCGGAAGTAACTTTGGAAGTGTCACCTAAAATTGTTAGGGGAGAAAGAAGGCACTACAATGGGTTGTTCATCATCTTCAAACTCACTATCGAATCAGCATCCGGGTATCGCACTGTTAGTTGGAGACTCTTGAGTACTTGCATTTTGATTAGCCATATGTCTAGAATAACCTAAATAATCAGTTAAGTAATCAAGGTCAAAAGACCAAACATGACCCTGTCCTTGAACATTAGGCTTGTCTTCTAGAAACCTCGGGTTCAATGTCTCCTCAATCTTTTGGAGATAAATTTTAAACTCATGACTTACTATGAGTGAATATCCCATAATGTAACCATCATCAGCTTTTTCATCAAATTTGCCCAATGGATCACTCGTATTCAGAATGGTCACTTGACATCCAAAAGGTTTAAGGTAATGAATAGCAGGAACTTTCCCATAGAGAAGTTCATATGGTGTTTTGAAATGTGGTCTAGTAATGGATACCCTATTCAGGACATAACAAGCTGTGCCAACAGCTTCAGTCCAAAACATGGTGGGTAGCTTAGAGTCCGCCAGCATTGATCTTGCAGCTTCTATTAAGGTCCTATTTTTTCTTTCTGCCACCCCATTTTGTTGTGGGGTTTTTGGAGTGCTATAGTCCCTTTTGATTCCTTTAGACCTACAGAGTTCTATAAGTAAAGCATTCTTGAACTCTGTCCCATTATCACACCGAATTCCTTTAACCTTTTTGTTCAACTGATTCTCAATAAGGGTAATGAACTCTTTCAACACTGGAGATGTTTCATCTTTAGTCCTTAGAAAGAATACCCAACAAAATCTGCTATAACCATCGTGATAACCGATAAAAATACTTTTGATCTATGCTTCTAACTTGAGTTGGACCAAACAGATCCATATGAAGCAACTGAAGAGGTTCAGAAATAATACTCACAGCAGTAACAATTTTGTATGAGGCTCTATGTTGCTTTCCCTTGTTGCAGGCAACACAGTTATGATCATTTGTAAAGACTTTGGAAGGAAGACCTTCAACAAGACCCAGTTTAGAGAGCTTGTTTATGGTCTTGAAGTTGACATGGGCCATTCTCCTATGCCATTTGGTAGACTCATCCAAGGATGTTTTAGCCACCAAACAAGTTAAATCACCTTCTCGGTTTAACATCGTTAAGTTGAATGTATAAAGATTGTGATTCCGAGGAACTTTCAGCATAATTGAAGTGTCTTCTCGGAGTTTGAAGTCTTTAGACAAAGCACAAGACATTCATCCTCAGTGAAGAGTACTTTGTTCTTGGTGTCACAAATTTGTGAGACTGAGAACAAGTTGAAGTGTTGAAGTTCCTTGACATAATATACATTCTCAAAGTCCAGTTGAGGTGTTTTGATGGTCCCTTTCCCAGTAATCCTTCCATCACTTCCTCCAAAGGTTACATTGCCTCCTCCTTCAATTGATACAAAGTTATGCATCATATCCCTGTTTCCTGACATACTTCTTGAACAACCACTATCAACAATGCCAACATCTTTATGCTTAAGAGGATGATTCTACAACAACAAAAATATACAAAATATTAGTACACTATGGAGGCTCAAGTCATTGCTGACTTGAACCTGCCTTGTGGATCATATGAGTTATGCCATGCAGATGAATAAGATACACTATTGTTCTTGGGTTTCCATTGAAATTTAGGTCCTTTTTTATTCCAAGAACAACCTGCTGAGGACTTGACAGCAGTATCCCAGTACCCTTTCCCATCAGTCATTGAGTCAACATATCCAGGCCAATACCTATTCTTAAAATATTAACTTGTTGGTTGTACATATGGTCTTGCAACTGGTCTTCTCCTAGGTGTAGGAGAATTAGTATAAGTTGCTTGTGGAACATAAGGTGGTATAGCATTAACATTAGTCCACATTGGTCTAGATGTCCTAGAATCACCACACCTACCCATCCTTTGCTCATGAAAATCACAATCCTTAATTAAATGAAATTTACTTCTACACACAAAACATGTCTTCTGTTTAGAAGATTTATTCAAACCAAAAGATGTTCTATTACAAGCAGAAGTATTCAAACCAAAACCATGAAAAGAATTGTTTTTAACAGTATTATTATGCAAAGAATTAAAAGGCAAGTCTTCTGAGGCAACTGTCTTGGAAGAGGATTCCTTGGCAGCAACTCTGACATGCTTATTGGTAGTCTTGGGTGCGGCGGGGTGTAGACTTGGGAAGGTCGGACTTGTCATTTGAATCACACTCTGTAGACCCTTGCTCGGAGGACTTGTCACTGTTAACACAAGAGACAAAGTCATTAGAAGAAGTATCGAGGTCCGGCAAGTCATTTGACTGTTTGCCATAGAGATGATGTGATCCATCAAAGTCAACAGTAATGGAAAGGTCAATGGGCATGTGCTCACCTCTAATAGGTCCACGTACAGCATGAAGGGCACCTTCTTTCACAAAATTAGCTAGGCCTGCTGGTGTAGATTTGCGTGTGTCATGCCTAGCTTCTAACCCTACATACTTCTTAAAGCCTAATCCTATAGAAGTATTTGGAGTTTGACTAGCATAGATGTGACTAGCTAACATATTTCCATTTAACAACCATTCGTTATGCCTAGCAATTTCCTCATCTAGTTTCACTTTTAGCTCTAGATTTTCTCGACACTACATACGCTCTTAACTTCTCGAATATTTTAACTCATTTTTAGCATATTCAAGATCCCTTTCTAACACACTTATTTTCTCATCATAAGCTATTTGATTCTTCAGAAACCAAACCTTTTGTCTTTCTAGTGTTTTTAAAGCCTGTTTATAAGCTTCAACTTCTACAAAGCATTCATTATATTTAGGTTTCAAAATATCATAAGCTTCTTTGAGTTCATTATAACGCTCACTGCAACCAAACAAACAGTTTTGTACCTGAGAAATGCCCATCAAGGCAATCTGATCATGCCTATCCTCTGAAGTACAGCTTGCAATCAACCCAACATTATCAGACCATCATTATCCCCGCTCATGATGCTTCCAGTCCACATTGCTGTCAAGAGTGACCAAAGCTGCTGATCCCTTTAAAGTTCGACTCCCTCGATTCTGCGATAAGTAGAGTATCCCGTCTCATCACCAGCTTTCCTATCTTTGCACTCTCTGGAGAAGTGACCCATCTGTTGACATGTGAAGCACTTGACCTTCCTTTTGTCAAACCTCGCTGGATCTCTTCCTTGGAAGCCAAACCTTCTGCCAACTTTGCGCTCAAAATTCTTGATATCCATGGACAGCATAGCCACCTGCCACTTCAGCTTCATCTCTTCCATCTCCAGGGGATCCACCTGATCTAAATCCTCCTAGGCCAGTTCCTGCTGAGGATCATAATCAGCAAAGAAGGATCCAAGCACATCTTTCATTATACCTCCAGATTGAGAACTTGATGAAGTGTAAGTGTAAGATGATGATGAGTAAGTTGGACTTGGACCATGACTCATCTTAGGGGTAGAGGCTCCAACGAATGCTGTGTGACTTGCAGTAGATGATGATCTAAAAGGACTTCTTACATCATGTTCAAGAGCTTTAAGTTTGTTGTACATCTCATCAAAAGTAAGCATATCTAGGCCACCTTTAGCTTTTAAAGCAATGCTTACTTGTAGCCAGGACTGAGGTAAAGACCTCAAGAACTTAGAATTGCAATCATCATTATCTGGCTTTGCCTGCAGCTGATTTAACTGACTTAAAATCTTGTCAAACTTGTCATATCCCTTATGAATTCCTTCCTCTTCAGAGATTTGAAAGTCTTGAAACTGTTGACGCAGCATGGACTTTCTCATTCTCCTAGACTCCTCATTCCCACCGAACTTAGCCTTAATTGCTAACCATATGTCCTTGGCATCTTGCATGAAGTGAAAATCACTCAAGTGATCCTCAGGAATAGCTTGAAGAAGAATGGTTTTAACCTTGGTTTCTCTCTGAACTACCAGTAACTCTTCAGCAGTTTTGGGAGGAACATAAGTCATCTTACCAGCAGCATCTATGGTAGTTTTCTTCAAACTGTTTCCTTCCAGTACTATCTCCCATAGATTCCAATCAATGTTGGAGATCCAGTTTTTCATCTTCATCGCCCAAAGGTCATATTCCTCCCTTTTAGGAAGGAAACTTAGCATTACTGTTAGAGAGACTTAGGTGTTGCAGATGGGAGGTGTTTTGGTTGTTGGTGATTTCAAGATCAACGTCTGATCCAGGCATGGTGAGTTTTGTTTTGGTTGTATTGGTGTTTAGAAAAACTTGTCCTTAGTATCGTAGAGACTCTCACGAGGCTCTGATACCACTTGTTGAAAACTAACAGACCTTGATAGATCTTGAGCTTCGTAGATCGTTAGTATTGCTTGTGTAATCACAACCAAACTAAAAGAAAATCTCTACAACTTGGATTCTTTAGCGGAATATAAACACAAGTATAAAACACAGATAACTAAGAACTCTTTGATCCTCTATGGATCTTTATATTAATAATATGTAAAACGTCTAATTCATAATTCATTCTATTGTGTTCCTTTTATAGACAAGGAACCCTAAATCAAACCCTAAACCGTTTCCCAAGAAACGTATAAACATAAAACTAAATAAGATATACACAATCACTTCCTAATAAAGCTCATGTATATCCAAACTAAATATACTAAACACGGAATAACAACTTCCGCAGAAACAAACTATTCTTCAGCAGAACTATGTCTTCGGCAGAATCCATACACTTCGGCAGAATCCATTCAGCAGAAACAACAGCATAATTCGTACTTCACATAATTCCCAACATCATATCCCAACTCTAATTTGTGGCATTCAACAGTGCTAACAAGGGTTGTAAGTGTTATTTAAGGGTTTGGTAAGGAAGCTAGGTTTTTTTGTTCAAAATTTAGGGTTTTCAAGGGTTTCTTGGAAGGTCTTTGTGCAATTATTGACCATCACCATTCCAATCTTTGTAAGCACTTCATATAACTCGTTTACTCACTTTGATACATATTTAACATTTCATTCTTACTTTCATATCACCACTATATGTTTTTTGTGTAAAAATTTGATTTGAACTTAGTATAACCAAACCTTAAATCGGCCAGATTTCCTAGTCGAATTAGGTGCACCATTTAACTAATTTAAAATTATCTTTGGCCAAATTCCTTCTTACCAAAGTTAGACATACTTCTTAGGTAGACACTATCCAAATTATATCATTTTTGGATTTTGTTTATTATTTTTAAGATTTTATACGAAACTAGTTGTCGGAAAAAGCCTTAAATCTAAGTACTCAACACAAAACACCTAAATGATGGACCTAAAATCCAAACCGTAAAAATATAATTGGACTTTTGGAAAGATAAGACATAGATCTAACTCTGAGAACTTGAATTTTGAAAATTGGATGAAAAACACGTGAGTTATAGTCCCGTGAAGTCGCGAACATTTTCTCAACAAACTGTAATAGCAGGTCTGCCTGTATTTATGTATAAATCGACACCTAAAACATTTTTCACAAACTGAGGCCTTGATTTCTTGAAATTAGATAGTTTTACCTACTTTTAGGGATTTGAATGGACAAAAACGGGAAAGAAACGAAGAAGTTACGCCCATTTTAAAGTCGTAACTTGTTTCAAATCAGCAACATTTTTAAATGTTTTGAGGATCGAACGCGTTTTACTTGTTTTTGTTAAATGATTTGACCTACGTATCTTTATAAAACTTCACTGCAAGTATATAATGGTGATAAAACTTTATAAAACTCATATGCATATAGTACATGTCGTATCATTCCTAAGACGACTTATTTATTTAGGTCGCAGTTAAGATTCCTTGTTCGTTGAACTACGTTATAATTCTCATATTCAATGCTCAATTAAGGTGAGTTTCATAGCCCCACTTTTACTTGTTTACTACTCGTTTTGAAGTACTTTGGGTTGAGAATACGTTGCTTGGTTCTATTTAAGGACACAAGTGCGTTAAACTTTAAGGATTTCCTAAGTACCCATTAACCCACTATGGCCCCCACTATCATGAACCGTTTATTACTTTGTAAGCACGAATCTTGTAAATAGATTTATTAGAGTTGACACTCTCGTCAGGGTAAGTAGCGCTTACTTGATTTCCATATCAAATAGACGTATTTAATTTGGGAAAATTTGGGTATTCTTGGGTTTGACACTACCGAAGCAACAACTTGTAACAACGTATATTTTGTTTAAGGCTTCGGTGTCAGGAGCTTAGCAAAATCGTAATACTTTTATGCTATATTATATTTGTTATAATAGTTACACACGAAAATCTTGTAGTCCACTTTTACATTTACTTAAACCTAAGAACTCACCAACATTATGTTGCCGTTTTAGCATGTATTTCTCAGGTCCTTAGACGCTTATACTCGGATTTCGTATGGAGCATCACTAGAGTCACATTTTGCAGTCTCATCATGTCGAAGATTTATGTGCATTACTAATAGCGTTTGGTTATGTGTAAAAATCCCTTTTATTTTGTTGTGAACTCTAAACTTAGCCCTTTTGTAAACTTTCATGTTGTAATCAAACATGTATTTTTAAACGACTCATGTAGAGGTCATTCTTTATATCTTGTGTTTCTTGTGCTATGAAGTCATACCCCGGTACCTTTTCTGTAATGCTATTGTGTTAGCTTGGATAATGAATTTAGTGTCTCAAGATGTTTATATGGGACTGATTTATTTTTAAAATGCTGCATCTATTTGGAAAGAGTTACAAACTACTTATGATTGAGTAGATGGTCTGTTATATACAATCTTTTGGGAAAAAAAATAAGTTGTCAAACAAGGTGGTAATACTAATTGTTAGGTTCCCATTTATGTAACACAAGCATCACTATAAGAAATATAGATAACGGAGTGATCAGATGAACAAGTTAACACAAACACACGAGTATATAAAGAAAGTTTATGCGTAGGATTTGTGATAAGATGAACAACCAACTCCCAAATGGGAGTTTACAAGACTATTTATAGGAGAGGGAGCTAGGGCAAAAATCCTAGTCCCTTCCTTTCCTTATTGGGCTTTGGCATAGGCTCATGGGCTTTCTACATGAGCCTAGCCTTAATAACTAACAAAAAAGTCTTAATTAAGCTAACTATTACATATTAATTACTAACACTTGTAATCTAGTTTAGGAGTGATTCCAACAATCTCCCCCTAAGTGTTGGTGATTAATGATTGGAGTGAAAACGTTGTAGGTGCTGATGTAATAGTAGCTTTGACATCTTCTGACATTCTTCTTTCTTTTGAGAAGAAGTGTCTTGATTCCAACAATCTCTCCAGAGTAGGGATCTTGTTTACTTTGAAGTTTTCAGCTTTTGACGTCTTCATTATCTTTGTTCTTTGATCTTTGTTCTTTGTGGTGGTAGTGATAGTATGTTGTGGTTATCTGCATCAGGTCCGCTTCGTTGCTCCAGTGTCTCCACGTCTTTCTCCAACATGCTCACACACTCTTTAACGTTGGATTTCAGTGTTGATGTAGTTCTCTAAGTCTTTAAACTTTGTAGATTCTTAAGTTGATGAAGAATCATTTTTACTTTGTGTTGCTTTTGATCTTGTGAGAACTTCATATATGATGTGGTTGGTATGAGCATGTAGAGAATCAACACGATCGTTTCCACCCGCAAGCATCCATAAGAAGAAAACATAAAACATGGGTTAGAAATAATCCAGCTTTCAAGTTTGAACTTCGAGTGATACAGATAGTGTGAAAACACATCTCTAATTCTCACAAAGGTCGTTCCTAACCGGAGTCCCACAAGTGAGATAACGCTGATATCCGAAGTATATCTACGTTCAGTTGAGTCAGAGGTACACCGAAGCATCAACCCACGACTGTAGACCGTTTGAGACACACTAAGCGTAACCCACAAGGAGTTACCGAAGTGACCTGCTGTTAGGGCTGTTTGATGTTGACCATGGCAGGAGTTTCCATTCAATCACTGAGGATCACAGGTGTGACCCCCTCATAAATGTTCTCGACAGATTGCTAAGATTTGTGTAGGACTCCTAGAATTGTATCACTTGCGTCCTTATTGTTGAACGACAAGTGATGAAATGTCAAGTGTACCTAAGAGATCTTTTAATGAATCTCGTGGCTCTAGACTCAATAGTGCGCTTTGGTTTTCCTAAGCGGAGACTAGGGAGAGGGTCTCCTTCTTCAATACCAGAAATCTATAAGAGAAAGCCGATAGTTTACGTAGGGTTCCCTGTGAGAATGAAACAAGCTTCTGTTGAGAGAAACTTGAGTGGTTAATAAGGTTTAGTGCATGCGTCACTGGGTCCATGACGACTTTTATTCTTCAATACCGGTGTCATCAAGTGACAGCCAGTAGCATATGTATTGAACCCGGTGTCTGCCCTAAGTTGAATAATCTTGAGGGCTATTTCTTTTCACCATTTTCTTTACTTTTCTTTTTAATTCTTCAACCCCTTCTTTCTCCGATTCTCATTTTCTCCTTTTCATAATCATTCCTAAGGACTTCTAGATTCTAACTATTAGTGGTGTCCTTGGGTAGATCCTTCCGTCTCTGGCGGATCATAGGACGGTTATTCCTAACCTTAGTCACCTTATAACTCCATGACTAACCTATGTTGCCATAAAACCAATTTTATGAAAATCTCTCAAAGTGGATATGAATAAAAGCATTTAGTACCACTGTGAGAGTTTTGTATTTTGCAGAAATACTCCCCCTCCACACGTGCTTAAGTATTTTGACAGAAATTTGCACGGTAAGAGAAGAGCGCGCACTTTTGAATTGATCAAATCAAGATAGACAATTCCCCGCGAGACACGGTTACGTTGCATAGTTAAAAAGTTACATTGTCAGCTTTTAGGTGACAACTAGCTCTAATAACTATCTTGAAGGTGTGGACAAACCTCGAAAGGTTGTCAAACCCTTCAAAGTTCATGTCTATCAAGAGCTTCTCGAATAGGTACATTCTACTAGGACAAGTCCTTTGCGAGACACGTTTACATCACTAGCGAACTAGCTTGAAATTATTACCCGTCCCGGATAAGTCTTTTCGAGTTACTAACATTTAAGATCTCGTCAATTCATTGGTTAAGTCTTTAGCACGACGATTCTTTTGCAATTCACAACATATTTCTTATCACATAATTTTTCTCCCCCTAAAAAATGGCATATAAATGTTATTTTTGATGAAATTTTGATATCGAATATGTCCATTTCGAGTTTTGTGGGAAGATTACCACTAAGAACAATTTTATGAACAAAGATTTTAAGCAAATACTCCCCCTCAACAATTGATATTAAATTTTGAGGTTTTGAAAATCACAAGGGGAAGTACTTGTTCTTTTGAGCAAAACTTTGAAAAGTGAAAGTTTTGATTAGTTTTACTCAAAAGTAAGAAGCTTTCGCTCCTTTTATAGGATTGTGGCACTGATGCGTACCACAGGGTCCTTTTATTACAAGTATGGGTTGTACACTATTATGTGTGCACAAGCCATAGTCAGATATAGATCATGCATCCAAATAATGATAAGAGAAACAGATCAAGGGGTACCAGGGGTCTCAGGTAATCCAGCAATAACTCCAAGAATGCGTTCTGGACGTTGGTAGCCAGTGAGAGATATGCTTGGACGACCGCCTACGAAACTCTCCAAAGTTCTGATTTGATCCCTTCCGAGCAACCTTTCATCAATCCGCGTGATGATCTTCTTAACATCCCTCCTATCCATTGAATTCCATCTCTTCTTCGACCCTATGCCTTCATGAATCTCCTTTAACCGATAAGCTAATCCGTCCCTGACTTTCTTCAATGTATGATCCCCAAACTTGTGAAGCTCTTTGCACGCCATAAAGCAATTGTGATGTAGTTCACTTCGGTAGACTACACCAAATGGCTTCTTGATGAGGGTGTACTGAGCAAGTTGGTTTATGTCGAGAAGATCTAGCTGAGGTTTTGTGAGGTTAACACGCTTCTGATATGAATCCACGGCAAGTTGAATATCTTCTACACGTTCTTGGATCACGATGCTATGGATGAATATGAGTAATGACTTGATGTACTCGCGTTGGATGTTCATTGAGAAGTGTCGCATTCTTCCTTGTACCTTGGCCAGATACATATCTTTAATGTCATTGAGCGATAGTCTTGGGAAATCCGCTTCAGAGAAATCATATTCCTTTTCGTCCTGTCGTTTGACCATGATCTTTGTTAGGAATGTGTAGTCCCACTTTGACGAAAGAGTAATATGTTAAATTGCAACGATCTGTTTGTCACTGAACACTTCCTTTTTAGACTTAAGCACCTGGCTGCTCCTGTAGTAGATTCTTCGTCTTTCTAGCCAATGATGAATCCCATACAGTGCATCGAGGTCATACTTTTCTTCTTTGTCAGCAAACATGTGTGTGGCGTCTTTCTCGATCACTATGCTGTTGGAGTATGTTGCTACCGGGAAAGGAAGTGTGAGTGATGTAGCATATTTCTTGGAGACATCGCTACCGTGTAGAAGAAACTCGAGGTCGTTGTTGAAGAAATAGCGGAATGGAATATTGGGTTGATCCGGTCGGCCAATGATAGGTAGAGGTTTGGTCCAGTCAGTGTAGTATGGAGCTTTGTCTTTTCTGGTGAAGTCGATGTTTGCTTCAGGGTTGAGCCAATCGATGTTGTTAGACATGGCTCGTGCAATGTTGTCGAGGTGATATTCGACTTCAATTGCACTGTCTGAGCTGTCTTTAAGTAGTTGAAATGCATCATTCTTGATTCGCTTCAACTCTTCTTTGGTCATTTTCTTCACTTTGAACTTTTCTTGTAAAAGCTTCACATGCTCCATTGTACGTCCATCTACCATTTCTTGACCTTCTGGTAATGAGGGGGTAGCATCAACAAGTCTAGAAAACCAGTCATATTCTTCGGTTGTATCGTCATCTAGCCATGAGACAACAGCGGTCTTCATCTTCTTTTTCTTTGGCTTTGATGATGATTCTGGTTTCTTTGTTGTGGCAGAAGAGGTGGGTTGTTGTTGGGGCTCAGGGATCTCTTCATCGTCACCACTAGTGTATTCGAAATGATCACCGGTTTTCTCAGTTTGGGGTGGTAAATCAGAGTCCTGAGGTTTCTCAGTAGCAGCAGAACGTGGAGGAGATCTTCTATCGGTGGAGGTCCTTTGGGGTGGTGGTAGAATAGAGGAAGATTCGCCAGATTTCTTCTTGCTTTTTGGCTCTTTATCTTTATCCGCTTCATCATCATCGTCTCTTGGACGCTTAGCCTTGTCAGTTGGCTCCTTGCATGAAGTCTTGAGTTGATATTCCTGTAATGCCTCAAGTAGTTTACTTTCATCAGAGGTGAACGTTGCAGATCGTTTAGACAATTGTAACACCAGCTTGGAAATCAACTCTGCATCAGAGAGAACTGCAAGCTCAATTGGAATGATCGTCATGGTTACCGGAGTAGATTGCATTATTTGCTTGACCAATTTCATGAGATTCGGATATAGTTGTCTGGTGAACATCTCCCTTGTCACACCAGGGACAGTGTCGAGAAGAAACTTGTGAGTATATTCTCTGGATGTCTTTTCCATTTCCCCTTGGATATCTCTGTTAAGAAGCTGTTGAATTTTTTCCCTTTCTCCCAACATCTCGTTTATCACTTTCTGAAGTAGATTGATTCTGTCCGCAAGCTGATCCAATTTCTTGTTGACCACATTCTTCTTCCTTGCTTGCCTGACAGCTTTAACAATCTTAGACTTAGCTCGTGATGCCCAAGTGTCGGTAGGTTTCTTTACTGATCTGGATGCTGATCTTGTGGTAGCCATTGATGGTGGTGGTGAGGAATGAGAAGATGAGTCTGATGATGATGATTCATGAGGAGGCTCAAGGCCCATTGGTGGTTTAGAAGTTTGTTCCTTACTACGTGCGGGACTATCTAGAAGATAATCTTTAGCTTCTTTCTCGGCTTTAGCTTTTTCTTCGGCCGTAATACGAGCTTCCTCTTCAGCCTTAGCACGAGCTTCCTCTTCAGCCTTTGTTCTGGCTTCTTCTTCTGCCTTAACCCTAGCTTCTTCATCTGCTTGAGCTTGAGCTTCTTTTTCTGCTTTTTCTTTAGCTGCAGCCTCAGCATCTTCATCAGGGATTTTCTCAGACTTCTCCATTTCTGGTTCCTCAAAGTCATAGATGATAGAATCCTCTAGTTGCCTTTGTTCTGATTCGTGGGTGGTGGTACCAGTTCCCTTATCGGGTTGATTAACCGTATCGGAAACTGGTGTGATTAATGCACCACCACTTGAACCCCCTGGGCCACGAGTTTGTTGTTGGTTGAATTCCTGAGCAACATGTTGAAGTCTGAGATTCTTCAATTTCTTTCTGTAGTCTTTGTCTTCATCCAGTGGCTCTTCTTCTGAACTCTCTTCTTCCTGCTCTTGCACTGGAGTTTTCCCTTTATCAGCCTTGGGACTTGGAGGTTTTGCAACTGTTAGTGGGTCATCTGTGGTAGTTTCTGAGTAGATAACCTCTTCATCGGTTTCAGTCTCCTCTGAGTCCTCGTCCATTAGTTTCATCGGTTTTGGTTCTGGTTTGGGAGTAGGGATGGCATCCTTTAATGGAACTTTCCTTTTTATGGGAGGATTCCTCTTTGGATACTTTCTAGTACTCTCAGTGCTCGCAACACTTCCTGCACTGCCTCTTCTGGTCTTCCTAACAGGTGTGCCAGAAGATTTTTCATCAATGAAACCTACTTTGCCTGCTTTGTTAGGAATTGGAAATTCCATGTTAAAGTGTCGGTCACCCCAATTATAGTCTAGCATATGTTAGCTCGTAGACTTGTAGTTAATTACGTTATTTATTAGTTAGTTATTTAGTTTAGAGCAATACCGTGGAGGACGGACGGGTCTTTACGCAATGTATGCCTGATCCACAGCCCGTAGGTGGCGTTATTTGTAAGAACTATAAATAGCCCTCTCCACATGTGGAGAGGGTTGGTGCTTTCATTTCTCTTAATCATACAACTTCTTTTTCTCTCATCTCTTTCTCTCTCTAGAAAGTATCCCACCCATCTCTCTCTCTCTCTAAAACCTTCTTGTTTGATTCAATCTTTATATAAGTTCTTTGATTAAAACAATAACCAATATCCTACAAATGGTATCAAGAGCCATGGTTTGATCTTGGATATCTTGTGTTCTTGAATCTTTAAGTGGTTATTGTTGTTTTCACTTGGTTCGAATTTGTATTTGTGTTTGCACCAAGTTCGAATTTTATTTGGTTTAATATGTTAAAGATTTGTACTTTCATGTTTACGAGGGATAGATTAGTATAGTTTGATGTTTGGTTAAGTTTTATTATATGGTTAGGGGCTGCTGTTTGGTATTTTTTTTTTCGTGCTCTTGGGCTGCTACTTGACATTCATAATAGCGACTTGGGCTGTTTCATCTTAGCGACTTGTGTAGTTTCCTTAGCGACTTGTGCAGTTTCCTTAGCGACTTGTGCAGTTTCTTTTTAGCGACTTGCAGTTTCTATCTAGCGACTTGCAGTTTCTATCTAGCGACTTGTCAAGTTTCTATCTAGCAACTTGTCAAGTTTCTATATTGCGACTTATGCTTTTTATTTAAAAAGCAACTTGGGTTTTTGTATTTACAGAAGCCTAGCGACTTGTTAAATACAAAACAAAAACAAGACTCGAATACAAAACAAAACCAACTCATCCCTGATTAACAAATCATACGAAAAAGAAAAAGATAAGGATAGTATAACAATTAGTCCTTTATTTCGCTCACAAGAGTAACATCACAGATCTCAGTTTGTAAACTTGTTTTTAAATCTTTCAAAGACTTACAAGTCTATTCTAAACCATCATTGATCTATTTAAGAAGATTCACTTCTTTAATTTTCGAAAGCTATAAAAGATATAACAAAACAAACGTGTTTCATCATCACTTTCTTTCGATCTATGAATAAACAACAACATATCAAGAACCTACCATCGATCTATCAAGACCATGAAGCCAACAAGTAAAAGGAAAGATTGATACATGTTGTGTTTGGTTCTCGTTTATCACAGCAGCAAAACAAATAAAAGATCAATTTACGAATTTTTTGTTGTTGCGTTTGCTCAGTAAACAATTTGTGACTGCAGTTGAGAGAGATTAGGGTTAGCAAAGTTTAAGGTGTGGTGTGATTAGTGGTTTTTTATAACACAAATATTAGGGTTAAGGCTGACGTGGGTTGATTCGTTGTTTGTTATTTACTTGGGCTGGCACTTCTCTTTTATCTACCGAGCTTGATTTCATTGGGCCTAGCCTTCTGTTATTTTCATTGAGCTGCAATTGCTAATGTAATTTTCGTGGACCTCATTTGGATGTGCTTGCCATATGAATTTAAGTGAACCATTATCATTATTTGAGGTAGTATTATTATTTGAGGGAGTATATTATTCGTATGGGATTGTGATTTGTCTTGAGTTGAGATTATTCGAGCTCGTGTGATAATTACTGGTGTGTTTGTTTATTTCGGGGTGTTTGGACTTAACGAACATGATTATTTCATTACAAGCATCATGTTCAACGCACATACTCCAATCACTGCTCCGATTCTTCTGTTATCCTCCTACGTTTAATTTCTCATTGTCTCACGGTTTCGTCTTGATTTTGTAAAATCCCGCGAAAGAATCTATTTCTCGGTTTAAATCATAGACTTGTAAAATCCCGTGTATACTACAACATCATGTCTTACACTACTGACCCAGTGATTTCGGAAGTACTTAAATTGTATGATGCTGTGGACAACAATGATAATGTGTGCTACGCTGAACGATTAAAGATGTTTGAATTAATCAAAGAGGATATGAGTTCGTCATGCTCGGAGTCCAATGAGAAAGATTTACACCTGTTCAGGCTACAGAATGCCATGCAAAAGGAAAGTAGCATTGAACCTTATCAACAACTTCACTCACACCTAATGTTACTCACACCGATAGGAATGGAACGAACATGCAATGCCCTTTTCCGTCAAGATTTATCCACATTAACGGGAACATTACTATTGAATTTAGAACAATTAGAACAGCAACTTGTTAAAGAAAAGGTTCAAAAGAATTGTTCCAGTGCTGCACTTCAGGTAATCCACAACCAATTTCAGCCATTCATCAATGGAGAATATTCAGCAGATTACGATCAACACTTGACTAGAATTTCCTTCAAAAAACATACTGGAATGGAAATTCAGGAATTTATTGAGACATTTATCCAACTCATGGATAATGTGGAAAAGTACATTGAGGAAGCTGCACAAAAGGATGAAAACTTGAATGAATTTCATGTGCAATTGAGAGATAGTTGTGATGAGTCGGTTAATGTATCAAATAATTGGTCAGGTGTTGCTGAATGCAGAATATCAGAGACAACAATGAATGATGTAACCAGCTGCTCGCTAACTCCTGTCTCAATAGAAGTGGATGATGTGAACAGTACAATGAATCAATGTGGGGTGCAATCAAGTGGTAGTATGGTTGATTCGGGTAATGCATCAGGTGATGTATCAGTTGTCACTGAATGCAGCAGTACAGAGAATGACAATCTTGATACAAGCAACAGCTCAGTGACACGTGCTAAACAGAATGCAGAAGCAGATTTCAGAAAAACAAATGAACACGTGTCATTTGCTGAGGTACCCTTAATTGAACAACAAAATGAATTTGTTAATGTTCTTAAACAAACTGATCACGATGCTGAACATGATTCTAACATATGTTCTTTGACTGAAGCTGAGTCTGAAACTAGTGTTTTCAAAACTAACACTATGGTTGATAAGAAAAAGTACAATGAACTTTCAAACAGATTTTCACAACTTGAAAAACATTGCATTTCACTTGAAATTGCAATACAAAGTAAAAAGGAAAGTTTACAATCTCATAAACCATGCAAAAATCTAGAATTTCCTAAATTCTGTGAATTTTTTGAAATAAACACTTTGAAAGCTCAGCTTCAGGACAAAAACTTGACAATCAACAATTTGAAGAAACATATTTCTGATATGCATGCGAAAAATAATTTGGTTACAAGTAATTCTGATGTTAATGCTATTGATGATATTCCAATGAGAAATAATGAATTAGCGGTTTGTGTGGCCAAATTACTAAAGGAAAATGAGGCTTTGAGAAAGCATAATATAGAACTAAGTGACTCTGTCAAAGAAGCTAGAACTAAGTCATTCGAACAAACAAACTCTTTGATAGAAAAAATTGATGAACTCAAAGCTCAACTTCAGGATAAGAGTTTCACAATAGTTGCCTTAAAGAATGAGCTCAGAAAAACCACAGGGAATAGTGTGAACACTAAGTTTGCAAAACCATCAATCTTGGGAAAACCAGTTGTTAGACAACCGACTGCATTTAAGTCTGAACGAACAATTTTTTCAAAAACACGGTTTGCCTCCCAAGTTGATGCGAATCAAGTTTTGTCAAAACCAGTTACTTCACTTCATTTTCCTAAGAATTCTCATGATATGAATGATTTGTTCAAGAACTATGATATAGAAAAGGCTAGGAAAAAGGCACAAATTAGAACAGATGGAATTTTAGGTGCTAGAACTAGGGTGATGAATTCTACGAGATTTCAAGGGACTGCTAGTAGTTTTAAACCATCTCCTAGGAACACTCAACTAAACACTAGGGATTGGCTTGGATCTAAGAGTAGTTGCATTTTGAATAAAGCTATTCCCATAGCAAATCCCTATAAGAACTCTAGATCAGTCAATCCAGCATAAGCTGTTTGCTCAAATTGTCTGAAATGCATCTTTAAGGCACATCATGATAACTGTTTTTCTACATCCCTAATGAAGGTAAATGCTCATCCAAAGGTTCAACCTATTAAGTCTAGGATCTTCACTAGGTCATCTACTGTGTATATGAAGAAAATCAATCTGAAAACTTCGTCTAGATGGATACCAACTACTAAATCTTTGGAAACTAGGAATAAGGATAAGTCTTCCACTATGCATAAGAAGCCTAACAATCCTAGACCTAGCTATAATTGGATACCGTCGGGTAAAATGTTTAAGGATGCTGGACTTAGGTGGATACCTTCCGAAAAGTTGTTTATCGATGGCAAAATCAAGGTTGACTGTGAATCCCCAAAGGGTTTGGATACTAATGTCACTAACCAAAATATATGCAATCAAGTTTGTAATATTAGTGCAGGTAGTTCTTACTCAGTTGCAGATTCTTCGATCCTTCACTACATGGACTGGCTTAAAGTATGGATTAAAAATGGATTGATATCTCCTAACTCACGGGTTCAAGTAACTCAATCTTGATATTCATTCGGCTATGACGTCTGTTCACTTCAGTTCAGGCCTCGTACTTCAACATAATGGCGTCTGCAGATAACACTTCAGGCCCCGTTCCTCAAAGAAAAGAAAGGTGTACGCTTCAGTGCGCTTTATCTTCAGAAGAAGAGAAATCTTCATGTTTATGACCATTCTCATCGACATTCTTCATCAACAAGCTTCATGTTTCTCCCATGCTCATTTAGTTATCAAGTGGATCTATGTTCATTGGTGTATATTCTTATTCATTTGCTATATCATAAATGGCAACTTCGGATGCAATTTTTGAGGGGGAGAAGAGTGAATATACGAAATGATGATGGATGTTTGAATAATGGCCATACGACTTAATGTTTGATGACTCTACTCCAACGCCTAATGTTTCACTTACTAAGGATTAATGGGATTTATTGTTTGGGATTCATTGTTTCAAGATATGTTTGATGAGTATTTCCAACCGTTAGCGAATGTTGATCATCCAAGAAGTACAACTCAGACTACTCAAGAAGCCTAATCTCCAGTTATTCCTCAAGGCGTTGGTAATGTCTATCACTGCAGTTGCACTCATGAATAGTGATCCGCTCTTTGGTATTCCTTTGCCAAATCTTCACGGATCATCGTTTCATTGTTCTTTCCTAAATGTGCACTCTGTAAATCAACCACATGAACATTAAGGAAAATAAGTTCCTCATCCGCTTAAAAACATTATTGGTGAATCTTCCAGATTAGTTTCTACATGTATACCTTAAGGAAGAATGCATTGATGTTGAGGAATCATTTACTCCGGTTCATTCAGTGGGTCAATGTACATCCGATTGTATGTTTATTCACGTGTTGGACATTTGACACAAGTTGATTACTTTGAAGTTACTCTTTTATCACTTATTTGAGGTTGAAGTTGACGTTAACAAAGGCGTGTTCTTATTTGATAACTTGCTCGGGCTTAAGAATTAGAGTTGAAGTCTTGGGTTATCTAGTTACCAGCAGTCGAGGTGGATGGTTGAAGACCTGGTTAACTATCACTATGTCACACCCCCAAATTACCTGTTTTGCAGCGGAATGGAATTCCTGGGGATTGACTGTCATAGCATCACAATCACAGTTATATTGAACGACCTAAAGTGTCGTTTGGAAAATACATCGTTTGATTTAATAAAACAATCAGAGTTTACAAAGATAGGTCCCAATTGAAAATCATCTTGTGCGGAAATAAGTTTGTTACAATTCAAACGATGTGTTAAAGTATGTAAAACCCAAGTGAGACGCGTCGTCACCACGACTCCATGATGTG
Source organism: Chrysanthemum makinoi (assembly GCA_910596185.1). Classification (NCBI taxonomy): domain Eukaryota; kingdom Viridiplantae; phylum Streptophyta; class Magnoliopsida; order Asterales; family Asteraceae; genus Chrysanthemum; species Chrysanthemum makinoi. Next base: position 169,249,652 of record OU343220.1, read on the forward strand.
TCCAAATGTATGCCATGAAGTGAATGCCTTAGATACCTGAGATAAAACATGCTAAAAAGTGTCAACACAAAGGTTGAGTGAGTTCATAGAGTTTGAGTTGAATTGTAAAGCCTTTAAAAATCGTTTATGCAGCAAAGGCATTGTAAATCGTTGCAATGTAAAGACTTTCAAAATCGTTTATGTAGCAAAGGCATTGTAAATCCACTCAGTTCCAAGTCCCGCCCATACAAAACTTGCAACCTCTGTGTTCACAACCCACGCTAATATGTAGAGTTAATGCTCAAGTGCATGATGTCAAATGAATTCACATAATAGTGCATGGCTCAATGTATCGAATCGTTATGCAAAGAAAGGCATTGTAAATCCACTCGCCCAAGTCCCCACCCATACAAAACTTGCAACCTGTGTATTCACAACCCATTGCCAAAATGTATAAATAGTTTATATTCAACCACACATCGTCAAATGAATTCACAATAGTACCTAACTCGACGTAAAACCATAGGTTTAATTAATTCGTTTGAACACAATCATCGTAGTGTGAGTTAAATTGTTTCACACTCATCGTTAAAAACAAAATCGTATTTATTTCACTAAGTTCATGACACCAAAGCGTAAACATCGCACCAATAAAGATTGGTAATCATCGTTTCATCGCCGCCCTAATAGGTAAACTTGCCAATTTATACTTACCGGTTCAATATAGTGCTTTCGATTACTGACCGGGTCAATAAGAACGAGAGTGTTAATTCCAATAGGCCTATTCACAATATTCACGCTCACTCGCAAGTGACTAATGGTTCATGATGTAGGGACTTCTAACATGGCAAATACTTAGTGACAATAAAACATTCTGGATATAGCATACGCTTCAAAGCATTTGTGTTCGATTAAAATGTAGCATGTATCTCCCCAAGTGTTTGTAAAACAGTTAAAAGAGTAAAAGTGGGGCTATGAACTCACAGTAATCCTTATAAAAGTTAAAGTACTTGTGAAAGTAAATGAAAATAATTGAGCATGTATCTCCCCCAAAACAGTTATGAAAACAAGTAAAAGCAGGGGCTATGAAAACTCACCTGTTGCAATGATTACGATGACAAAAGTGGATACATCAAATATAGCGTGAATCTCTAAAATGACCTATTATGAATGATATGATATGTAATGAGTTGCAATGTAATGTTATGCATGCATTTAGATGCTATTTATACCATTTACGAAGTTTTGAAAAAATATTACTTGTCGTCGAAAAATACTCGCTTTGACGCCTTGACCCTTCAAAATGACTTTACAAGTTTTTACGCCAAAATGTCATCCTACAATGGTTTTATAATGATTTATGGTGAAATTTTCACTTTTCGACGCGAAAACAATGTCGCCGGAATATCATGAAATTAACAAAAATGGCTTCGGAAAACTAGTCGTAAAACGGTGTACGATCGTTAGAGAACGAACTCGACGGTTTTGGAAAGTTTGTATCGATATCTAGAAGTTTCAGTTCAGGAGTTTTCGTCCAAAAGGTCTCGATCATAAAGATATTAATGGTTAAAGATAGTGATTTTGTTGAATTGTTGTGCAGAAAATAATAGTTACGGCAAGTTTTATGAAAACGCATATCTTTGTCGCTTCAAACCGTTTTCTACGATAATACGTCCTTAGCTTCAGACAAAGTATACTAATAGATTTTTGATAAGTCAAATAATTTGTGAAGCTTAAGGCTCGTTTTGACCTCGCATAAAATAATAATAGTATGCTGAAATTTCAGAAAAATATATATTTCGTCGCCAAACTTGTAAAATCCATAACTTCTTCAAGTTTATAACTCCGCTTTATTCCTCAAGCGCCACGGATTCGTTTTTAAGTATATTTTCTAAATATCAAGGCCAAAAATTCGTGCCTACTGTCGGATTTTCCAGAAACTCAAAACAAGGACAGAACATATTTATAACTTATCGAAAATAGTTTTTCTCGTACTAAACTTATTCCAATCCCTTCAAATCAACTCCAAAACTAATCTAATCCTACCATACACCTTCTTAGGGTGTCATGGGTTCCTAGACATCATCAAGACCAAAGTATACCAAGGGGATAATTATAGGATGACCTTATATATATATATATCTAAAAATCATGTAAAGAATGGTATAAACAACACAAATCATGCTTGCTTGCTCCAAAAATGAAGAGATAAATATGAAATGAAAATGAAATATATAAAATGAAAGAAATATGCTTACAAGCTACTATGATGAGGTGCAAAGAACAAAGGTTAGCCTAAACACCCTAGGTTTTTATTTCAAAACCTTAAATAAGAGTGTAATCTAGATTGTTATATACTTGAGCTTGAAAAACTTTTGAGGATCCCTTGAAACTCCTTAGATGGCCGGTTGATAGAGAAGAACCAAAAGAGAGAAAAAGTTTGCTAACTTGTTGAATTATTGGTGAAGAATGAATGTGATGAATGGAGTTTGAGTGTGTATCTATACTATCAAAGAAAATACCAACTTATTTAATGCATACCTCCCCTTGAACCGTTTTGGGGGATGTATCCTCAAAGATATATTTTTTTTCTCTTATATATTATGTAAAAATGGTGTAAGTAAATTGACATAAGTAAAGGAAATTTTGTAACTTGTATATACATTAATGTATTTAAGGTAGTTTTAGTAGAAGTAATTTTTAATAGGTCCAAGTGAAGTATAATGAGATCATAAAAATTGTAAAAATACATTTCTTGTAAAAATTGAGTGATATAATAATTATCGCGGTAATTTTAAGAAAAGCTAAATAATATAAATTTAACAATTTATATACCAAATAAATTTAAAACACTAGGTAAACTCAAATATAGTTTTTATAAACTAAATGTAAGTTTAAAAATATGTCGGGATCATTTTTGAAAGTAATGGATTAAATATTATAATATAACTCACGCGATAATGTTTATTAAATATAAAAATTACGCGTTGAATGGGAAATGAAATGTCATGAATGAACTAATGAGATGCAAATGATGTCAATGGAATGTAGACTAATCTTAGTCCATATGAAATGTATGTGATGTTATGATCATGAATTCGCGCTAAACCTCCAAGGTTACGCTGAATTTGGAACAAGTAACCCAAGTTTACTATAAATGTTGAAATAATGAGACATGAATTGCATCGAGAAATGACCTGAAAGTACGGGTTGTCACATTCGCCCATCAAAAAAGGAATTCAAATTCCTGATTCAATCGTTGTTAGGTATAACGGGTTTAGGGTTTGATGTGGCAAACTTTCCCATTCCCGAGCAAAATCCTCAAAAGACTTTTGGTAACCGATTTTTGCTTAATCCCACAACTCATCAAACAAGAACTCATAATGATTAGGCTAAATCGTTTTAGGTAACAACTTGTTTCTAGCTCGATCTTTGCAACTCATCAAACAAGAATCGCCACGCTGATCAAACTGAAACAAGTGGTTTGAAGAAAATCTTTGAAAATTTGGCTCGACATTTATTGCTTACACATATAAGCCTTACTATTTCACTTCATTGCATGATTCTTCCTGAATTAGACATAGGTGATCAGGCTATGTATAATTTAGGAGTAACTATGCAATGCTTGGACTAATCGACTCATATGTTGTTTGGTGTTGAGTCAACTGATGTTAAAATTGTGCTAGGGAATGACAGGGCATCCATGTGACAATCGTTATGAAATGAAAGTAAATAACTCTCAAAAATGTAACGTGATAAATCGCACGCAAAGTGAACATGCACATATGATGAAATGATGAGATGCTATGATGATGTAGTTATAGTCTAGGGTCAATGATGCAACCTAGTTCTCTATAATCCGAAGCTCATGCCAATCACACCCCCAAATTACCTGCTTTGCAGCGTGAATGGAATTCGGGATTGACCGTCATAGCATCACAATCACAGGTATATTGAACGACCTAAAGTGTCGTTTGGAAAATACATCGTTTGATTTAATAAAACAATCAGAGTTTACAAAGATAGGTCCCAATTGAAAATCATCTTGTGCGGAAATAAGTTTGTTACAATTCAAACGATGTGTTAAAGTATGTAAAACCCAAGTGAGACGCGTCGTCACCACGACTCCATGATGTGTCCAAATGTATGCCATGAAGTGAATGCCTTAGATACCTGAGATAAAACATGCTAAAAAGTGTCAACACAAAGGTTGAGTGAGTTCATAGAGTTTGAGTTGAATTGTAAAGCCTTTAAAAATCGCTTTTTATGCACCAAGAAAGGCATTGTAAATCGCTTGCAATGTAAAGACTTTCAAAATCGCTTTATGTAGCAAAGGCATTGTAAATCCACTCAGTCCCAAGTCCCGCCCATACAAAACTTGCAACCTGTGTGTTCACAACCCACCGCCGAATATGTAGAGTTACTGTTCAAGTGCATGATGTCAAATGAATTCACATAATAGTGCATGGCTCAATGTATCGAATCGTTATTATGCAAAGAAAGGCATTGTAAATCCACTCACCCAAGTCCCGCCCATACAAAACTTGCAACCTGTGTATTCACAACCCATTGCCAAAATGTATAAATAGTTTATATTCAACCACACATCGCCAAATGAATTCACAATAGTACCTAACTCGACGTAAAACCATAGGTTTAATTAATTCGCTTGAACACAATCATCGTAGTGTGAGTTAAATTGTTTCACACTCATCGTTAAAACAAAATCGTATTTATTTCACTAAGTTCATGACACCAAAGCGTAAACATCGCACCAATAAAGATTGGTAATCATCGCTTCATCAGCCGCTCTAATAGGTAAACTTGCCAATTTACTCCATCGTGGTCAATATAGTGCGCCGATTTCCGACCGGGTCAATAAGAGCGGAGTGTTAATTCCAATAGGCCTATTCACAATATTCGCCACACCGCAAGTGACTAATAGTTCATGATGTAGGGACTTCGAACATGGCAAATACTTAGTGACAATAAAACATTCGGATATAGCATACAGCTCAAAGCATTTGTGTTCATTAAAATGTAGCATGTATCTCCCCCAAGTGTTTGTAAAACAGCTTAAAAAGAGTAAAAGTGGGCTATGAACTCACAGTAATCCTTATAAAAGTTAAAGTACTTGTGAAAGTAAATGAAAATAATTGAGCATGTATCTCCCCAAAACAGCTTATGAAAACAAGTAAAAGCAGGGGCTATGAAAACTCACCTGTTGGAATGATTACGATGACAAAAGTGATACACCAAATATAGCGTGAATCACGAAAATGACCTATTATGAATGATATGATATGTAATGAGTTGCAATGTAATGTTATGCATGCATTTCGATGCTATTTATACCATTTACGAAGTTTTGAAAAAAATATTACTTGTCGTCGAAAAATACTCGTTTGACGTCTTGACCCTTCAAAAATGACTTACAAGTTTTACGCCAAAATGTCATCCTACAATGGTTTTATAATGATTTATGGTGAAATTTTCACTTTTCGACGCGAAAACAATGTCGCCGGAATATCATGAAATTAACAAAATGGCTTCGAAAACTAGTCGTAAAACGGTGTACGCCGATCGTTAGAGAACGAACTCGACGGTTTTGGAAAGTTTGTATCGATATCTAGAAGTTTCAGTTCAGAGTTTTCGTCCCAAGGTCTCGATCATAATGATATTAATGGTTAAAGATAGTGATTTTGTTGAATTGTTGTGCAGAAAATAATAGTTACGGCAAGTTTTATGAAAACGTGCATATCTTTGTCGCTTTCAAACCGCTTTCACGTATAATACGCCCTTAGCTTCGTAGATCAAAGTATACTAATAGATTTTTGATAAGTCAAATAATTTGTGAAGCTTAAGGCTCGCTTTTGACTGCATAAAATAATAATAGTATGTCAAATTTCAGAAAAATATATATTTCGTCGTCAAACTTGTAAAATCCATAACTTCTTCGTTATAACTCCGCTTTATTCCGCTCAAGCGGCCACGGATTCGTTTTAAAGTATATTTTCTAAATATCAAGGCCAAAAATTCGTGCCTACTGTCGGATTTTCCAGAAACTCAAAACAAGGACAGAACATATTTATAACTTATCGAAAATAGTTTTTCTCGACTAAACTATTCCAATCCCTTCACATCAACTCCAAAACTAATCTAATCCTACCATACACCTTCTTAGGGTGTCATGGGTTCCTAGACATCATCAAGACCAAAGTATACCAAGGGAATAATTATAGGATGACCTTATATATATATATATCTAAAAATCATGTAAAGAATGGTATAAACAACACAAATCATGCTTGCTTGCTCCAAAAATGAAGAGATAAATATGAAATGAAAATGAAATATATAAAATGAAAGAAATATGCTTACAAGCTACTATGATGAGGTGCAAAGAACAAAGGTTAGCCTAAACACCCTAGGTTTTTATTTCAAAACCTTAAATAAGAGTGTAATCTAGATTGTTATATACTTGAGCTTGAAAAACTTTTGAGGATCCCTTGAAACTCCTTAGATGGCCGGTTGATAGAGAAGAACCAAAAGAGAGAAAAAGTTTGCTAACTTGTTGAATTATTGGTGAAGAATGAATGTGATGAATGGAGTTTGAGTGTGTATCTATACTATCAAAGAAAAATACCAACTTCATTTAATGCATACCCTCCCCCCTTGAACCGGTTTTGGGGGGGGGATGTATCTCTCAAAGATATATTTTTTTTCTCTTATATATTATGTAAAAATGGTGTAAGTAAATTGACATAAGTAAAGGAAATTTTGTAACTTGTATATACATTAATGTATTTAAGGTAGTTTTAGGTAGAAGTAATTTTTTTATAGGTCCAAGTGAAGTATAATGAGATCATAAAAATTGTAAAAATACATTTCTTGTAAAAATTGAGTGATATAATAATTATCGTGTAATTTTTAAGAAAAGCGCCGTAATAATATAAATTTAACGAATTATATACCAAATAAATTTAAAACACTAGGTAAACTCAAATATAGTTTTTATAAACTAAATGTAAGTTTAAAAATATGTCGGGATCATTTTTGAAAGTAATGGATTAAATATTATAAATAATAACTCACGCGATAAAGTTTATTAAATATAAAAATTACGCGTTGAATGGGAAATGAAATGTCATGAATGAACTAATGAGATGCAAATGATGTCAATGGAATGTAGACTAATCTTAGTCCATATGAAATGTACGTGATGTTATGATCATGAATTCGCCGCTAAACCTCCAAGGTTACGCGAATTTGGAACAAGTAAACCAAGTTTACTATAAATGTTGAAATAATGAGACATGAATTGCATCGAGAAATGACCGAAAGTACGGTTGTCACATTCGCTTCATCTAAAAAGGAATTCACCCCGAATTCAATCGTTTAGTCTAACGGGTTTAGGGTTTGACGTGGCAAACTTTCCCATTCCCGAGCAAAATCCTCAAAAGACTTTTGGTAACCGATTTTTGCTTAATCCCACAACTCATCAAACAAGAACTGCCATACGATTAGGCTAAATCGGTTTAGGTAACAACTTGTTTCTAGCTCGATCTTTGCAACTCATCAAACAAGAACTGCCACGCGGATCAAACCGAAACAAGTGGTTGAAGAAAATCTTTGAAAATTTGGCTCGATTACATGAATTGTTACACATATAAGCTACACTCCCTTCATTGCATGATTCTTCCCATTAGACATAGGTGATCAGGCTATGTATAATTTAGGAGTAACTATGCAATGCTTGGACTAATCACTCATATGTTGTTTGGTGTTGAGTCAACTGATGTTAAAATGCTAGGAAATGACAGGCATCCATGTGACAATCGCTATGAAATGAAAGTAAATAACTCAAAAATGTAATGATAAATCGCACGCAAAGTGAACATGCACGTATGATGAAATGATGAGATGCTACATGATGTAGTTATAGTCTAGGTCAATGATGCAACCTAGTTCTCTATAACCAAGCTTATGCCAATCACACCCCCAAATTACCTGCTTTGGTAAATGAATGGAATTCCGGGATTGACCGTCATAGCATCACAATCACAGTATATTGAAACGACCTAAAGTGTCGTTTGGAAAATACATCGTTGGATTTAATAAAACAATCAGAGTTTACAAAGATAGGTCCCAATTGAAAATCATCTTGTGCGGAAATAAGTTTGTTACAATTCAAACGATGTTTAAAGTATGTAAACCCAAGTGAGACGCTGGGCCGTCACCACGACTCCAAGATGTGTCCAAATGCATGCCATGAAGTGAATGCCTTAGATACCCGAGATAAAACATGCTAAAAAGTGTCAACACAAAGGTTGAGTGAGTTCATAGAGTTTGAGTTGAATTGTAAAGCCTTTAAAAATCGTTTATGCAAAGAAAGGCATTGTAAATCGTTGCAATGTAAAGACTTTCAAAATCGCTATGTAGCAAAGGCATTGTAAATCCACTCAGCCCAAGTCCCCATACAAAACTTGCAACCTGTGGTGTTCACAACCCACTGCCCGAATATGTAGAGTTAATGTTCAAGTGCATGATGTCAAATGAATTCACATAATAGTGCATGGCTCAATGTATCGAATCGTTATGCAAGAAGGCATTGTAAATCCACTCAACCTAAGTCCCGCCCATACAAAACTTGCAACCCGTCAGGTATTCACAACCCATTGCCAAAATGTATAAATAGTTTATATTCAACCACACATCGCCAAATGAATTCACAATAGTACCTAACTCGACGTAAAACCATAGGTTTAATTAATTCGCTTGAACACAATCATCGTGAAGTGAGTTAAATTGTTTCACACTCATCGTTAAAACAAAATCGTATTTATTTCACTAAGTTCATGACACCAAAGTGTAAACATCGCACCAATAAAGATTGGTAATCATCGTTCATCGCCACCTAATAGGTAAACTTGCCAATTTACCTTACCTGTTCAATATAGTGCCGCTCATTTCCACTGACCGGTCAATAAGAGCGTGAAAATTAATTCCAATAGGCCTATTCACAATATTCGCATTTCTAAGGCCACTGCAAGTGACTAATGGATCATGATGTAGGGACTTCGAACATGGCAAATACTTAGTGACAATAAAACATTCTGATATAGCATACAGTTCAAAGCATTTGTGTTCGATTAAAAATGTAGCATGTATCTCCCAAGTGTTTGTAAAACAATTAAAAGAGTAAAAGTGGGGCTATGAACTCACAAGAATCCTTATAAAAGTTAAAGTACTTGTGAAAGTAAATGAAAATAGTTGAGCATGTATCTCCCCAAAACAGCTTATGAAAACAAGTAAAAGCGGGGCTATGAAACTCACCAATGATTACGATGACAAAAAAGTGGATATTACCAAATATAGCGAATCTCAAAATGACCTATTATGGATGAGATGATATGTAATGAGTTGCAATGTAATGTTATGCATGCATTTCAGTATGCTATTTATACCATTTACGAGTTTTGAAAAAAAAATATTACTTGTCGTCGAAAAATACTCGTTTGACGTCTTGACCCTTCAAAAATGACTTTACAAGTTTTACGTCAAAATGTCATCCTACAATGGTTTTATAATGATTTATGGTGAAATTTCACTTTCGACGAAAACAATGTCGCCGGAATATCATGAAATTAACAAAAATGGCTTCGAAAACTAGTCGAAAACGTGTACGCCGATCGTTAGAGAACGAACTCGACTGTTTTGGAAAGTTTGTATCGATATCTAGAAGTTTCAGCTCAGGAGTTTTCGTCCAAAAGGTCTCGATCATAAAGATATTAATGGTTAAAGATATTGATTTTGTTGAATTGTGTGCAGTAAAATAATAGTTACTGCAAGTTTTATGAAAACGCGGTATATCTTTGTCGCTTCAAACCGCTTTCTACGATAATACGCCCTTAGCTTCGCAGATCAAAGTATACTAATAGATTTTTGATAAGTCGAATAATTTGTGAAGCTTAAGGCCTGCTTTTGACTCACAAAATAATAATAGTATGCTGAAATTTCAGAAAAATATATATTTCGTCGCCAAACTTGTAAAATCCATAACTTCTTCAGCTAACTCGCTTTTATCCGCTCAAGCCGCCACGGATTCGCTAAATATCAAGGCCAAAGATTCGTGCCTACTGTCGGATTTTCCAGAAACTCAAAACAAGGACAGAACATATTTATAACTTATCGAAAATAGTTTTTCTCGTACTAAACTTATTCCAATCCCTTCAAATCAACTCCAAAACTAATCTAATCCTACCATACACCTTCTTAGGGTGTCATGGGTTCCTAGACATCATCAAGACCAAAGTATACCAAGTGGATAATTATAGGATGACCTTATATATATATATATCTAAAAATCATGTAAAGAATGGTATAAACAACACAAATCATGCTTGCTTGCTCCAAAAATGAAGAGATAAATATGAAATGAAAATGAAATATATAAAATGAAAGAAATATGCTTACAAGCTACTATGATGAGGTGCAAAGAACAAAGGTTAGCCTAAACACCCTAGGTTTTTATTTCAAAACCTTAAATAAGAGTGTAATCTAGATTGTTATATACTTGAGCTTGAAAAACTTTTGAGGATCCCTTGAAACTCCTTAGATGGCCGGTTGATAGAGAAGAACCAAAGAGAAAAGTTTGCTAACTTGTTGAATTATTGGTGAAGAATGAATGTGATGAATGGAGTTTGAGTGTGTATCTATACTATCAAAGAAAAATACCAACTTCATTTAATGCATACCCTCCCCCCTTGAACCGGTTTTGGGGGGGAATGTATCTCTCAAAGATATATTTTTTTTTCTTTTATATATTATGTAAAAATGGTGTAAGTAAATTGACATAAGTAAAGGAAATTTTGTAACTTGTATATACATTAATGTATTTAAGGTAGTTTTAGGTAGAAGTAATTTTTTTTATAGGTCCAAGTGAAGTATAATGAGATCATAAAAATTGTAAAAATACATTTCTTGTAAAAATTGAGTGATATAATAATTATCGTGTAATTTTTAAGAAAAGCGCCGTAATAATATAAATTTAACGAATTATATACCAAATAAATTTAAAACACTAGGTAAACTCAAATATAGTTTTTATAAACTAAATGTAAGTTTAAAAATATGTCGGGATCATTTTTGAAAGTAATGGATTAAATATTATAATTAACTCACGCGATAAAGTTTATTAAATATAAAAATTACGCTATTGAATGGGAAATGAAATGTCATGAATGAACTAATGAGATGCAAATGATGTCAATGGAATGTAGACTAATCTTAGTCCATATGAAATATACGTGATGTTATGATCATGAATTCGCCGCTAAACCTCCAAGGTTACGCGAATTTGGAACAAGTAAACCAAGTTTACTATAAATGTTGAAATAATGAGACATGAATTGCATCGTGAAATGACCTGAAAGTACGGGTTGTCACACACTATTAGGAGTTACTTTGTTTTACTTAGTGTCACACGCATATGACGGTGTGGATAATCGCAAGAGGTGTTAATGTCTCATACTTTGCTTGAGTAGTGAGTAATTAGAGATTTGCTTGAAGCATAAATTCTATAATCGCTCTTCCATCATTAAGTGCAAGCTTAAGATACAAATGTGGGAATTCGAATTTGAGTTCAAGTTTGGTAGGGTTTTTCTTCATCGCTCACTTCAAATTTTCTACATATGGGTTGATGAAGATAGTCGAGAGAGTTTCAGAGTTGATTCTCATGATTCTAAAGGTTTCTTCTCTATTTCAAGAGTATTTGGCATGTATATGTGTTGCCGATTCTGAGGTATCAAAACCGTAGGGGAAGGAGACACACATCTAAACACACAAACGAGTACACGGATGAACTTAATACTTCTTCTCTATTTAAGTAATCCCGAAAGACAAATGTCATAACCGCAGAAACTCAAGTCCATTAACTCAGAAGCCTTTGGTATGTTATTCCAACTATTTGGGGGAAGGATGTATTATTCCAACTATTTGGGGGAAGGATATATTATTCCAATCATTTGGGGGTAAGTGGTCTCTGGATAATTTTGGTATGTGTTAACTCAACCTTTAGTAGAAAGAAATATGAGAAGAATATTTGGAACGTGAGATGATATTGCTTATCGACATTTTCTATATGATTGATGACAAATTGCTTCCGGTTAGTGTTTCATGTACACATGTAATGAACATGATTCCAATGATAAAGTTACCGATGTCATTGTTTCTACTCGCCAAAATTGGGTAAAGCTTGTGTTCATAATGGGCTTGGTTATATGGAAGATAACCGAATGCACTTGGTAAAATGAAGATGTTGTTATATTGTTCCCCTGAATTGACAACTGGTCAATCTCGAAGAGTAATGTGTACATCGGGGACGCACAAAAGGTTCATGTGATCGGTCTTAATTAGTTATTCCGGATTTGATAACCACTGAGATGATCAATGTTTAAACTTGTTACTTCATTGTTCTCGTGGATTCTTCCAGTGCTTAGCTTCATTCAATGAGACCGTCTTTATTCATTTCTACTCTTGGGGAAATGGTCTTATAGTTTGTCGGTTTGGGGAAGCTACAAAATTCACTTCGAAGCCTGCTCAAGTTCACGATGATTCAAGAGCCTCGAAAGCTTTGATGGTGAAAGTTTAAGAGATGATGACTTCTATCTTCTACAAAGTGCTGAATGATTTCCTTATCTCGACACTGTATCATCATCTTCTTAAATTATTTCTCTATCTTTGTAAATAATTTTCAAAAAAGAAAAATACAAAAATATAAAACCAACAAAAACAAAATAGAAAAATATAAAATCAACAAAAGCCCATAAAATCAGAAAACTGAAAAATACCAAAAATATTGTTTTTCTTAGACATGTCTTCTAGTATCGATAACATCTACGGTCTTAGAAATGTCATTCAATAATGGCACGGGACTTTAGATGAAGTTCGAGCAGGAGGTGTAAATATTTCTTTTCTAAACATGTCATAATTATGGCTTACAGTTATTTCAGCATCAAACCCGCTGCTCAAAAATGGCTTGCAGTTATTTCAGACTGTAACCCGTGCTTAAACAATGGTTTGCTATTATTTCAGATAGCAACCCGTTCTTCAAGAAAGGAAAGTGGTACGCTAAACCAATTTTTAAAATATTTCGTGCTTTTATCCTAAAAACAAAATGAGGAAAGTGTTCGAAGGATCCATGTTGTTCTACACAAATGTTTTTCTCGTCTAAAATTCTTCAGAAAAATATTTGTTGTTTTAAAAAATGGTGGTAAATGAGTTGCTTGAAAATCAATCGGCAGAGTCGTAGTGGTTGAAAACTCAATCAATGACTTCGCCTTTTAAACTTTTCTAAAATGAGTCATTGATTGAGGGGAGAATGTTTCAAATCTATATATTTTAACGGGCTTTCTTAATTAATTATATGCTTAATTAAAAATGATGTTAACCTATGTTAAAGGACTAGCTAGGCATGTTGATTGTTAGATCGGATGATTAGGAGTTTGATTAACACATAAACCCAATGCGCCTTATATGACGGTTATGTTGAATTGACGTAATTAGTCACCCTTACTGCTGGGTGATGTCACCACCATATACGGTATGTTCACTAACATATAATATCATGGATATAAGAATGTTCCCGATCGTGATCCCACTAATGAAGATGATTGGATGCCGGAAGGAAGAGTAACTATTTCTTGGGTTGACAAATGAAGAACGCGAGCTTAATTAGACTTCAATGGAGGTTGGCATAAATGCAACGTAAGAAGTCTCATCTGCAGACTGCATCGTTTCTTCCAAAGCCCTACAGCAACAACCGTAGCTTCTCAACCACCTAACGTATCTTAGGTGATACCATTTTTAAACAATTTTACTAATTTGATTAAATTGTTTTGAAAATGGAAATATAATTTTGAAAATTAATTGGACTTCAAGTTTGAAAAATCACTTACTTCTTTTTATCAAAACCTATGTCACTCAATCATCGTACTCTCATCAGCCCATGGATGAGAGAGTGATTAATTTAAAGTATTTTCAAACAATATATCTTCAAAAGAGTCCGTTTGTAATGCTAAAATGTGGTGTGACCTAAAGATTTAATGTTATGTCATGGTATGATTTTCTTTTAAAACTCAAAGACTGGCCAAATGAAATTCTTCTGTCTTGTTTGATTGGTAAATTGTTTATTTTACTTAAAGGCTCTTAAAACTATCATATATCACACTAACAATCTATAATGTCTTTAAAATGGCCCGTATCCGTCATTTTTCAAAATAAAATCTTGCCATGTCTTTCCCCTAAAATTTTCCAAATTATTTTAAATCAACTAGGACAACAAACTCAAGAGGTTTGAAATTTGGATCGGGGAGCAGAATAGGATTTAAATCCTCATCTGTTTTTAATGGAATTGGTTTTAGTCCTTTAAAGCACCGCCTCCATGTGCCAAACGTTTCACCAATACACAATGGACATGTTGAGGAGGAGGATTTATCCAAAAAAACTAGAGTATTTAAGCCTGGCCACATATTCGTTTTCCAAACCTATTAATAAATTGAGATCCAAAACAGTTATTTGATATTTCGACGGGGAGAATTTGTGATTTAATAAGGAAATTTGATAAAAGGTGATCGCTTCGATGTGAGACAATCTGCTCTCTATGTGCTAAACGCTTTTGAATCTCGAAGCACATATTGAGGGGGAGCATTAATGGTTTCTTAATGGCTCTTGTGATTGTGGATGTGCTTAATTAACTCTTGCCTCTATGTGATAAAACAAATATCCTATGCACATTGGAGGGGAGAATTTACCAAAGAAAATCAAATGGCTTTTCTCATGAAAATGATCAAAGAAACATTTCAAGTCAGATCTTGCCTCCATGTGATAAACAATTTCTAAATCATATGCACATGTTGAGGGGAGGTTTTCTAAATGATCAAAACTATTAAGGTACAAAATGCTTGATCTCGTATCACAAGTACCTTGATTGTTTTTCCAAATGATTTTTCAATTGGTTTCAAGGAAGAATGAATCGTACCAAAAGACCGACCATTTTACTTTATGTAGTGAGTTATAAGGATGGTGAGTTGTTAGTATAGTTCCCACGATCCTCCAACCGGAGAGATCTACCTGAGACAATCCATTAGATAGTGTAGAAGTCCTTAGCTATGATGAAAAAGGAGAAAAATGAGAATTAAAGATACGCCTGAGACGAGCTAGTACTTGGAATAAACCCTACAAGTTTCTAGTTATGAAGTCTCGGTAAGCACTGAAGGGGTTGAAGAATGAAAAAGAATTAAAAGTGAAAAGGGTGAAAAGAAATAGCCCTCCAATAATTCAACCTTAGGGCAGAATCGGTTCATGGCTATGCTAATGGATAGTTACTAAGGTAACGTTTATTGAAGACAAGACGCTCATGGACCCAAAGGACGACCACTGGCAACTTCCAAGCTACTCAAGTTCCTCTTAAAGCGGCTTTTTCATTCACGGAAACCTACATAATTTATCGACTTTCTTTTAGACACATATTGAAGAAGGAGACTCTCCCTAGTCTCCTGCAAGAAAGAAACCAAATGTGCAATTGAATTATGAGCCAAGAGATCATCCACAATATCTCATTAGGACACTAAATTAATGAAGACTTGTCAAGCTTCACCAAGTGAAAGTAAGAATATTTTAGAGTCCCAATGATTATCCTTGTGGTATTGCCAAAACATCCAAGTGATATGTTAAATATTCACAATGAAGATGGAAATCCTTCTAGAGCCAACATCATACAAGCTCTTGACAGGATCTTTTCAAAGATCAAGCTTGTGACAACTGGATAGAAACGATGGGCATTCTCTTGTGAATCAACCTTGTCCAGAAATAATTGACGAATACTTTGGAAACCGTTCGATGTGTGAATCTCTTCTTTCTATAGCACGTCGCATGTGTATTCTTTCAAACACAAAAGTATTTTGATTAAAATTGACCTTTTCATAAAACCTCACGTATTGCAAAACTCTTTCTTCAAGCAATACGATTGTTTCAAACAAATTTTCATCAATCGTGAATCTCAATTACTGGTTCACCAAAGTCGGTTGTCTTCTTTGAGACGTTCCTGTTTGAGAATGGTAGAAGCAAAAACCCTGTCAAGGAGATTCTTAGGAATCTACCGATCACAGCAAGTATTTGGTAATCGATCAACGGAAAACCGGGCCGTGTACCGACCAAATCAAAAAGCATCAAAGACACTTTCGTGTTTTATTGTATAATCGTTGTTTGCAGGTACATTTGGACGGTTGGTACCATCGAATTAAGGAGTCAATCTAAAGCGCATGCTCACATCCACACTTAAATGAAGAAATCATGACTGGTGCATATCTACAACCGGCTCGATATTTTATACTATGTTTCTACTACTGGCCAGCAAATATCATGAGAGTTAAAGCTTCCTACTCATGAAAAGATGTCTTGATCCAAAGTGTGACATGTCGGTCAAAAGTCACAACTTCACATGATGGCAACACAATTAGGAGAGATGAAGAGATTTACTGTGGCTGCATGATCTCCAAAGAAAGCTCAAAGATCATCAAAGATGTGTATCAGAGCCTCCACCAAAGTACAACCTAATCGGACTTTGAAGAATCGCTACTAACGCACAAAGATTGCGGAAGTGAAGAACCCAAGTCTCCTGAGCTCAAGAACTAAGTCAAAAGAAATTGTGCCAAAACTGTATTTCATGGGGTGCACCTCCCTTGGGAGATTGTTAGGAATTGGAAATTCCATAAAGTATCTGTCACCCAATTATAGTCTAGCATGTTAGCTCTGTAGAGACCAGTTAATTACTTATTTATAAGCTAGTTAATTAGTTTGAGAGCAACACCGGGAGGACTTAATGGTCTTTACCCAATGTATGCTGATCCACGTTAGGTGGCGTTATATTTGTAAAGAATCCAGGAATATCCCTCTCCACATGTGGAGAGGGTTGGTGCTTTCATTCTCTTAATCATACAACTTTTTCTCTCATCTCTTTCTCTCTCTAGAGTATCCCACCATCTCTCTCTAAAACCTTCTTGTTTGATTCAATATTTATACAAGTTCTTTGATTAAAACAATAACCAATATCCTACATGCTTCAACTGCTACTAGATATCGTTTGTACGATTGAAGTTCTTTGATAGCAAAGAAGAAGATAACCGTAATATTACACCTGCTTTGTAGTTGATTCAAATCTTACCACATTGAGTGTGGGTTCAAGTAGCCAAGGAGGATGTTTGGGGTCTTCAAGTCTTTGGGAATATCTGGATTGGTTCAAGAACTTTTGATCAATAGTTTTGTGATCCGATATAAGGGATCTTGGTGCCGCCTTTTCGTAAGTCATCGTCGTCCGCAGTATCATTTGCAAATTGATGTTTTTCAATATTAACTATGCCCCAAAGATTTGAAGTTCCATGAGCTTCGGATGCCCCCGCACCACCGTCACGCCCTTAAAACGACGAATAATGCAGTGTTCTCCATGCCGAGGAATATTCTTGAGATCTACCGAGGAGTGTTTTGTGATAACCCCAGAAGTTCATCATAGCCGGCTCGACCAAGAACTGGAGAACGAACCCCTTCCGTAGGAGTAGCAGAGAAATCAGTAGGCTCGACGGTTGGAAGAAGATGAATAGCTCTTAAATTCGCAGGAGTGACGGTGACTTGTTTGTTGTTCAGCGTTACTATCACAGCACTTTGACCTTTGACCTTTTGTATTGTGTGCCCATTGTGAACATAGATCTCGCACAGCGAGCGATTGGTGAGCATATTTCAAGCGGTGAGTCTTCGTAATATCCATGCAATCTGACAAGACGACCGTGAAGTTGTGAAAATAACCTCTGAGGTTGTTCTTCCCAATCTTCAGGAAAATTCGGGGAAGATGTCTTCTAGCATAGAGAACATTTGGTGCATCAACGCCATTTACCGTCCATATCGTGATCTCAAAGACATTTGCCAAAGAACCAACATATCGAAGATTATGTTAGTTAACAGTTTATTTTATTGTCCAATTATTGAATATGTTATGTTAATGAATGTTACGAGTCCAACGCTACTTGTTTTTCCAATAGTCCAAAGTAGTCGTGATAAGTTTCGCGAGTTTGTTAATTTTGAATTTTCAAGTCCAAATTTTAACTTATATTCACAAATATATTAACCATTTAAGCTTATTAGTGACATTTTGGTTTCGTGACACTATGAATTATTTATTTACAAGTATGTACGCCAAGAACAATTCATAATTTTGCTAAAAATTTGCTTAGGCGTAGGATTTGCAAGCTATGCTGCGAAGTAGACCATACGTGCGTAGGTATAAGCTTATGCGTAGGATCTTGACTTACACATAAGAAATGCTGCGTAGGAAAAGAGAGCCTTAGGCATAGAGCTTACGTGCAGCCAATGCGGAGCTTACTAGTAAGGTTTCGTAGAGTGAACCTTATGCTTAAGACTCACTGCTTTACGCATACTCCGGCTGTGATACCAAGTAGTCCCTCAGAGAACCTTTTACGCAAGTATTTCATTTAAGAACACACATTACGCGTAAAGTGATCCTTATGCGAAATATGCAATGGTTAACCTTGATTCTAATTTTCGCTTAATAACCCCAAAACAAATAAGACATAACTTCACCTA
This sequence comes from Chrysanthemum makinoi, assembly GCA_910596185.1. NCBI lineage: Eukaryota > Viridiplantae > Streptophyta > Magnoliopsida > Asterales > Asteraceae > Chrysanthemum > Chrysanthemum makinoi. The sequence goes on from OU343220.1 coordinate 169,268,285, forward strand.
TTAACATGTTTATTCAATCCCTTCTTCAATAATGAAATCACTATGATCCATATTTGCCGTAAGTTTTTCTTACGCGTAGAACCAAAACCCTAGTTTCAATTCCCTAAGAAAGTAAAGAGGACAGCCATAGATTGCACCAAACTATTTCTGGATAACTTAGAGGGCTAGTGAGTTGTCTTAAAACAAGTTTTAACATCAAAACATCATGAATCAAAAATACCCAATTGCATGAGCTTAAAACCAACATTCAATTTTCACAAAATTAATGTTTCTGCATGTTTCAAGCATGGTTTGGCCAATTAAACATGTAAAAACATCATAAGAACAACTAATTGACCAGAAACACTCTCACATGAAAACCCCAAATCTACGCTTAAACCCTAATTCATGAAACACTATTAAAACATTTTCTGGGTGGATTTTGAAGTTGGAAATGTTTATAACACTTGTTTTTAAGCATTTTGACAAAATAATTTTTATCATAAACAATTTTTGATGGCTTTGTGTTCATACGCAAGCGCGTAGAACACAAAATCACTCAAAACTTAAAATCTAGTCATATATCAAAACAGTAAAACCAATGTTTATATTACCACAAAGATCATGAAAACACTTACAAATTCGGAGTTCAAAGCAAAAATTTGAATATGAAAATGTTAGGCTGGATTGGTGGTTGGGTAATAAATGACATGAATTAAATACTTTTGAAAAATTAGGTGGAGATTTTATTAAAAAATAGTTTAAGCTTTTGGCAATCTTAGTCCTTCCACCTCAACCATTTTCATCCACGTTCCATAAGTTCCACTTTTAATAATGCAGAAAGTATGTATTCTTAAGTTCTTGACGCATTACCCCCACTCAAAAGAAATAATTAAGTTTCATATATTTAAGTCCTGGGAGTGACAATGAACCGTAAAATTGACCACTCATTATCAGCGATATCAATGCACATAAGATACAAGCAAGTACAAGTGCTCTATACAGAAAAGCGTTTGACTTTTCCTCAACACTTGACCGAGAAAATAATGAATTTGAAAAAGGAAAGTGTTGATGGAAGATTTGTACTTGTGTTAGGAATTAGAAATTCCCGATATTAAAGAGTCGGTCACCTCAAGTATATGTAATCGTTAGAATGCTCGTAGTCATAGTTATATTTAGTTAAGTAGTATTTGTTAAGTAACACCGAGACGGACTTGTCTTTACCCACTGTATGCACGATCCACGGCCCGTTGTGTGGCGTTTTATGTAAGACTATAAATACTCTCTACCTCCCAAGGTAGAGAGTTGGAGCTCATAATAATAGTTTTTCTTTCTCCTCACTAAGTCCCTAAACCTCTAACTTTCTCTCTCTAGAACTCACCATTATACCCACTTTGTTTATGGTTTGATGTGTTGGTGAAATCCAATATCCAACAATTGGTATCAAGAGCCATGGTTAGATCATATCTTGCACATCTTTGGATTTCTAGTGGTTTTTGAGTTTGAAAAAGTTTAGTGGTTTGTGCATCATTTGGTTGATTTCTTGTGTTAAAGCTTGGATTTTGTTAGTACTTTTATGTTTAGAATCATCACAAGTGTTTAGGTTTTCATTTGGAAGCTTGAATCATCTTGGTTGGGTTGTTTTGGATTGAAAAGTGATGTTTATGTGGTTTTTCTTGCTAGCGACTTGATATACGATCTTTTCTTCGTAGCGACTTGCTTTCACAATTTTGTAGCGAAGTTACAGTTTGGAGCTAGCGACTTAGACTAGCGATTACGGTACAAGTAGGGACTCTCCACTACGGTAGCTTAACTTGGTGGTAGCGACTTGGTCCAGTAGCAGTTGCTCTTTAGCGACTTGAAGTTTTAGCGACTTGAGTAGCATTGTCTGCCAAAATTTTGCTAGCTTAATTTGAGGGGCTTGCTACGCTTAGCTTACTCTGTGCATTTGTCTAGCTTACTTGGGACTTTATTTACTTGGGGTGTAGCTTAATTAGGTGTTAGCGACTTTGCATTATCTTCTAGCTTAACTTGGGTGATTGTTTACGGTTTCCTCTTGATTTAGTAAAATCCCGTGAAAGAATCTATTTCCCGGTTTAATCATAGAGTTATAAAATCCCGTATAACCTGTTAACATGTCTACCAACGCTCCTACTATCATCTCCACCTGACTAATGGCCCTTGGGCTCAACGAATTGCATTGTACTGCTTTGGAAAGGAAAATGGTGTCAACATTCTCAAATCCATTGATGAAGGACCGTGTCGAGTTGAGACGACTAGAGATGTACTTGATACTGCTGAAGATGGAACTCTCGATTACGGAATGGACGGACCAAAGATGTATGATGAGCTTGATGATAAGAGAAAAAGAGATTCGATCGATATCGTGGCTTCTAACATTGTTCTTCAAGGTCTTCCTAAAGACATCTACAAGTTGATCAATCACAACACGAAGCAAAGCGCAAGATGGGATAATGTCAAGATGCTTCTCTCGTGTTCGAATTAACTATGGAATACAGAGAATCACAACTCTATGACGAATTTGAACACTTCAAGATGAAACCGGATGAGAGTGTCTATGGTGAGTATGTGAGATTTCATTAGCTGGTGAATGACATGAGGAACATCAGAATGACTATGCCTAACATTCAATTGAACTCAAAATTTGTGAACAACATGAATCCCGAATGGCACAAGTTTGTCACTGCCGTGAAGCTCACTAAAGGATTGAAGAATACAAACTATGAGCAACTCTATGCCTTCCTTCCTTCATGAGAGACATGCTATGTTTGAAAATTGGTTCTTAATCGGTTCAAAACCAACCGAGGAGACAAGCTCGTCTAATGACTCAACCGCCTTCTACTCAAACATCGGAATCACAACCAAAGCCTCACAAGTCATACCCATGGGAAATGGTAATCACAAACTATTCCCTCGATCCATGTTCAAACGTCGATGCACACGGGTAATTTCATTAATCAACTAGCTCTTCCTCGGATCAGTCAAAACATGAATTCTCTCCACAAACCATAACAACCTCGAACAACATCTAACCCACACAATCAAGCTACTGTTAAAGATGGGAGGATCGTGGTGCAAACTTCCAGAAAGAAAAGATGATCGGGAAGAGGTGGAGCTGGGAGAGGTTATGTTGTTAATCAGAATCGAGGAAGGAATGGTAATCAAGGTCAAGCTAAGCCGATCAAATGTTATAATTGTGGTGGTGAGGGACACATTGCAAGGAACTGCACATCTCCAAAGCGCCCCAGAATGCCGATTACTCGGAGATAAGATGCTGCTTGTACAAGCTCAGGACAATGGTGCTGCTTTGGATGAAGAGGAATTGTTGTTTTCAGTGAGGGCAATGCCAAGACCTATGATGAGATGTGGATGAGCAACCTATTCAGAGATAGGTCACAATCATCGAATGCCTTTCAAGTCGCTGATTGTGATGCATACCTCGATGTGGATGATGGACCCATCGCACACACACATCTTTATGGCTAGCATTTCTCCAATGGTTTCTCCCAAGGTCTCTCTTCAACACAGCGGCCCATCCAAAGACACACTCATCTCAGAGGTACTAAAACTATACGATGATGCCTTGATGCAAAAGATGCATGACAAAGTACTATCAATGAAACTTTTGTATCAAATATTGAAAATATGGGTAATATCAATGTTGTCCCATATGATCAATATGTGAAACAAAGTGAAAGTGAAGTTGTACCAAGTGATGCATCTCCGCATCAACAATGACTATATTTTTGATGAATACACCTGTGCCCCGATGATTCTCAGTAATATCTGAATTAACTGCCTATAAAGAACGTGTTGCTATTTATGAACAACGTGCTAAATTTGAGTTGACCACTCGTGAGCAGGAAATGGATGACCAAGTACGTACAATTATTAGAAAAGTAATTTTAGAGAAGAAGTATTAAAACAAGAGTTAAATTCCTTGCAAGAAAAACTTTCTAAAACCGCTAAGCAAAAACAAGAACTTCAAGAAAATGTGAAAATGCTTAAGCAAGAATTTAATGCAAAGGAATCAAAACTCTTGAAAGATTTTTCTAATCTGAAAACTTTGAAAACAAACTTGAAAACAAGTTGTACATACAAGGAACACCATTCAGATTTGTCACATGATCACTAAGCATAGGGTCCTAAGCGATAAGCATAGCATTCCCTTGTTGAGGAACCAAATCCAGAGGTCATTAAAAGGGCTAGAAATGCTCATAAGGTTCTTTATGATGGCAATGAAATCCTTAAACCTAGACGAAACCTAGTTGCGTTGAGTGCACTGAGGAAGATAAGAAATCAGATGAAGTCACTAGGAAAAGATGAACAAGAAACTAGATGATCCTAAATGTAGAGAAAGAATAAAGATCACACCCATGATTACAAAAGAAGGTTGGATTTCCTTGAACATGTTTAAACCTCGACATTGTTGACTCCGAACAAGTTTTCGGAAAATGGATTTAGATAAGCGAAAGTTGAAAATATTGTTGAAACAAACCTCCTCTTTGAAAATGCCTAGAGCGACTGTGTATCCTCCTAATACACCAATGCATCTTGTTCCTAGAACAATTGCCACTAAAAGCAAGACCTTAATTAGCCAATATGTTATACTTCAACTATTTGTTGATTTTGAGAAAACTTGCAAGAAAAGGATCACAACCACTGGTATTACGGAAGGAGAAAGAGGTTTTGAGCAAATGAAAGAATGTTATTTAACCGAGGTCATGCCTTTCTTTAAACTTCTAAAAGATCACTTTGAGAGTCTTAAAAAGGATAGAAACCGATATTAAGGGAATGGAAAGGAATTTGATGTGCAATAGTTGAAGTTAGTGACTATGAGCGAGCACTAAAATATAATGAGATTGAGAGGAAGAACTTGCATACACTAAATGAGAACCTCGATTAATGTATTACTCAGATGTGTTTTTCATTGCTACAAATTGTTCCATTAATGCTTCCAAATTTCATGAATTATCGGTTGCACCGAAAGTCTCCCATGATCGTGTCATTGAGCTTGAAAAAACTAATTCTGAACTAAACGAAAAAAACCGATGATCACAATTTGGTTAAACATTTTTCTAAACAGGAAGTTGAGCATTTTAATTTACAACTAAAATATCAACATCTTAAAGAAAATGTCAAAACTTCAAATATCAAGACATCCTCGGATGCTCCAGAGTTTGATGCGTTTTCAAATTAACAAACGCGGATGAATGATTCAAGCTCAAGGCAACACGATCGTAAAGTTGAAAGCCCAAATCTCTCAATTAAAGGGTCAAAACTAGACACCCATGTCCTCCTCAAATTCATCTTCCTTAGTTTGCATTACAAAACGAGAGTTTTCTAATAGAAAATGAAAAAGTTAAACGACATTTTAAAGAGTTATATGATTCAATAAAAGTCACCCGTGACCAAAACAACGAAAAAATAACGTCTTTACAAAAGGAAATTGAGAATCTGAAAGTGGAAATGGGAAAGCGCCACTTGTTTTCAATAAGAATGTTGTCTCAAAATCACCCTTAGACTGCAAATACACTGTGACAGCTAAATATATTCCTCCTCATCTTAGGAATAATGAACATGCTTTTCATGAATATTGTGCTCACCTTAAGGATAGTCTAGAATGTCTCCGTGAGATTGTCGAAGAGGATTTCATTAACAAACCTCTTGATAGTGAAATTAGGTTTGCTTGCCTCCGGGCCAAACGATCTCAAGAGTTGCTAGAATGTGTAATTGCAACATGTCCCAAATCCTTAACCTTAGGTGCAAAAGGCAAAGCTGTGATGCCTTGTTCTATGCCTAGTGCCAAGCGGGAAATCCGTTCTATGCCCATCTTTAAGAAAGGAAACACTAAGCCTTCAAGTAGTTCGATTCCAGATATGTTAGTACTAAGAAAGTGAACTTTAGTGTGCAAGAAAAAGCTCAAATCACAATATTAAGAAAGTATACACTAATGTGCCTTCTAGTACTTCAGATCCTTGCACATCAAGTTCGGGAATGCAAAAATTAGATCAACCAACTAATGTTTCCATTCTCTACAGAGTAATCGGTGACATTAAAGCGAGCAGGTCAAAGTCTCAAGACAATACAAGGAATGATAGGACCTTGCAAGCTAAGAATGTGCATTGGAAGAGAGTAGAAGACCAATCTAGGAACTTTAAGCTTGAGTTGAATAAAACGAATCGTGTTGATTCTAGTATTAGCCTTTATGCATCGTAATTAATTCAATTCGATACTATTTGCAAACCTTGTAATGATGTTCCGCTTGAATTTCGTTGCTAATCATGAATGTGGTGTGAATGCTTTGTCTAATGCTGTCAAATGCCCATTTAAATTGTTAATGCTAATAATCGTGCAAATAAGGCAAAAGGCAAAACGAAAAGATTAGAAACAGAAACCCACAGAAGAACTTTTATAAAGATAGGTTATTATTGGATACCTTTTGGCCATAAGAATAATCAGCTTTGCTCTCAAACTGCTAAGATTATGCCCTCTAGAAAATGGATGCCTATTGGTAGAACTATTCCCTTAAGAAGTGAACATACTTTGAATAGGTCATACGCATACCCAAAGATTGCATCTATTCCCAATGATTCCATTTCTACTTCGATATGGATGTTTCTATTTTGATGTGGGTGTTCCAATCACTGTTACTAACCAAGTGGAACCCATTCTTGCATGGGATCCCAATTATCCAGCTTATCCATTCTTGTCAGTGTTCAACTGCGATCATTCAAATCGCTGCGTGGTACTGGACTCAGCCGCTCCAAGCATATGACGGAGACCCGTCGCTGCCTCATGAACTTCGTGAGCAAATTCATCGGGACGCTTAGATTCGGTAATGATCATTTCGTGCAATTATGGGTTATGGTGATTATGTTGTTGGTGATAGTGTTATCTCTAGAGTATACTATGTGGAAGGTCTTGGTCATAATCTATTCTCTGTTGGTCAATTCTGTGACTCTGATCTAGAAGTAGCCTTCAGAAAACATACTTGTTTTGTTAGAGAACTTGATGGTAAGGAACTTTTAAGAGGAACTCGTGGTTCAAATCTTTACACCATCTCTATAGAAGATATGATGAAGTCTCTCCAATTTGCTTGCTGTCAAAGGCTTCAAAAACAAAGTCATGGTTATGGCATCGACGTCTCAATCACTTGAACCTCGGCACCATCAATGATCTCTCCAGAAAGGACTTAGTTGTAGGTTTACCTCGACTAAAGTATGAAAAGGATCATCTTTGTTCAACATGTCAATTGGGAAAAAGCAAAGAAGCCCATAAACCCAAACCTACTAACTCGCCACGTAAGTTCTTCATACAATTCAAATGGATTTATGTGGACCAATGAGAGTGCAAAATATCTTTGGGAAGAAATATGTGTTAGTTATAGTTGATGATTACTCTAGATTCACCGGGGTCAAGTTCTTAAGGACAAAGGATGAAACTCCAGATATCATCATCAAACTCATCAAAGTACCGCAGTTCGACTTAACAAAACCAACAATTATCCGGACGTATTAATGGAACTGAATGGAAGTTTGTTAACAAACAACTTAGTGAATTTTATGAAAGCCACCGTCAGATTTACTCTAAAGTTCCAATGTTTCTCCTCAATGGCTATTGCCACTGCATGCTACACACAAAATCGCTCGATTCACCTTGTTCATGGAAAGACACCATATGAACTTGTCCACATCAGAAAACCTAATCTCTCTTTCCTTCGTGTGTTTGGAGCATTGTGTTATCCAACTAATGAGGGTCAAGACTTAGGCAAACTTAGAGCTAAAGCGGACATTGGAGTATTTGTAGGGTATGCACCAAACAAAAGGGATACCGAATCTACAACAAAAGAACCCGAAACATCATGGAAACAATTCACGTTACGTTTGATGAGTCGACGGTCAAATGGCTCCCTGAACACCCGGCCGGACCAGACTTCAAATCATCCAATTGGTTCATCCCTTGTTCCAAACTCTTCTCAAGAAACTCCATATGTACCTCCATGATTAAAGAAATTGTTTACTCCTATGTTTGATGAACTTTATGATCCGAGTACTAATGAGGTGTTGATCCTACAAGCAGGTGCTCATATTCAAAGTGAATGAAGTCAATCTCTAGCCTCAATATCTTTAAGTCAAGAAGCCCTCTGGCCGATCCTTCCGTCATCAACAAATCATCATTCTTCAAATGTACATCATCATGGTTTTTCGCATCAATGATGAAGTTAATCCCTTTGCTACCCCGAAGATGCTCCATTTGAAAACATATTTGCTCCTGAATCTTCTTCGAACCATCCTCTTCGAGAGACATCACTCGCCCCTCAACAACTACCGCATGAACACCTCATAAAATGGACTCACGATCATCCATTAGACAACATCATTGGAAATCCCTCTCGTCCGGTATCCACACGGAAACAACTTGCAACCGATGCCTTATGGTGCTTCTTCAACCCCGTACTCTCTAAGATCGAACCAAAAGATGTTAAAACCGCCATGAATGAAGATATCTGGTTCAATGCTATGCAAGATGAAATTCATGAGTTCGATCGACTAGATGTATGGGAATTAGTACCGCTCCAGATTGTGCTATGATTATTGCTCTAAAATGGATCTTCAAAGTGAAACTTGATGAGCATGGTGATGTGTTGAAGAACAAGGCTCGATTAGCTAAAGGACCGTCGATATGACTTTGAAGAATCTTTTGCTCTGAATTCAATCGAGGCAATTAGAATCTTTCAATCTTTTGGCTAATGCCTAGTAAGAACATGGTAGTCTATCAAATGGACGAAGACGCATTCCGAATCCGAGATCTTAAAGAAGTCGCTTCGCCACCCAACCGAAGGATTTGTAAATCAAGAGCATCCTACTCACGCTATCGTTTGAAGAAGGCCCTTATGGTTTAAAGCAAGCTCCAAGGGCATGGTATGATTACGCAAAGTTTCTTCTATCAACCGGATTTAGCAAAGGAGATTGATCCAACATTGTTCACCAGAAGTCGCAAACATTTAACTCATGTTCAAATTTATGTTGATGATATTATTTTTGCCTCGACCGACCCAATGGAATGTGATCTTTTTTCTAATGAAATGAGTTCAAAATTTCAAATGTCAATGATGGGACAAATGTCATTTTCTTGGGATTACAAATTTCACAAAGTCCTGGAGGCATTTTCATAAATCAATCTAAATATGCAACTGAGATCTTAAAGAAATTTGGATTTGATTCAAGTGACCCTGTTGACACTCCCATGATTGATCGAACCAAACTAGATGAGGACCACTCGGGGATCATGATTGACCAAACAAAATATCGTAGTATGATTGGATCCCTGTACCTCACGCCTAGTAGACCGGACATCTTGTTCGCTGTTTGCATGTGTGCTAGATACCGTGCTAAGCCTACTAAAATGCATCTTGAAGCGGTTAAACGGGTCTTTCGGTATCTCCAAGGAACCATCAATATGGGACTTTGGTACCAGAAAGACACCGGTATGTCACTAACGACCTATGCAGATGCCTGATCATGCGTGGATGTCAAGATACTCGCGGCATACGGAGGTGCTCGCTTTTGGGTGATAAGCTTGTGAGCTGGTCTTCAAAGAAGCAAATGAGTACTTCTATTTCCTACGAGGCTGAATACATATCCATGTCATCTTGTTGTGCTCAAATCCTAAGGATGAGATCTCAATTATCTAGACTATGGCTTTGAATTCAACAAAATCCTCTCTGTGATAATAAGTGCTATTGCTCTCTCATGCAACAACGTTCAACACTCAAGAGCAAAGCATATCGACATTGGACATCATTTCATCAGGGAACAAGTGGAAAAAGGTGTGGTGGAACTCTATTTTGTGAGATCTGAATATCGTTAGCGAGACATCTTCACCAAAGCTCTTCCAAGAGAACGTTTGAGTTTATTCTTCCACGCTTGGCTTGAAAAGTCTTCAACCGAGAACACTCAAACGTCTTCGGGAGAACGAGGAGTAAAGGTCTATCCTCATCTATCTCTTGTATATATCTATTCAAAAATCAAAATACAAAATTATAAAACCTTCAAAACCATAAAAAATCTGAAAAATTCGAAAAATCTTCAAAAATATTGTCATTTTGTCATGTTTTTTCTCGGTTCGATATATCTACGGTCTTTTTGATGTCATTCAAAGAATGACACGGACTTTAGATGTTGTTCAAAAAAAAAAAAAAAAAAAAAAAAATATTTTTGGGAGAAAGAGAAACAATGGTTTATTGTCATTTCGTGCAAGAACCCGCTTTTCAAAGAAAGAACAGAGCCATACTTTATCATGTTTTCAAAATTCCATGCTCGGATTCTTTAAACATTTATCTGCGAAAACTAACCGCTTTGAAAAATAACTTTATCTCTATTTTTGATAATCATCTGACTTATTTGTCAAAATATCAATCTCTCAATCAACAACCTATGTCATTGATTGAGGGGAGAATGATTTCAATTAAATTAAAAAGTTATTTGGCATTCAATTGTTTTCAAAAGATATTCAAGCATGTTTTATCAATGGAGTTTAAAGTCTTAAAATCCGATCATTATCAGTTAAAACGCTTTCATAATCAAGTCACAATTCTCCTTAAAAGCTTTCAAAATCAATTTAAATCTATAAGAGATCACAAATCTCAAATGATTTGATAATTGTGATCGGGGAGAATGTGTGATTTAAATTGGATTTAAACTGATAATTCGGTAAATGGTTTTATAAGGATGTACAAGCTCCTCCTTATGTGACAAACGATTTCAAATTTTCCATGCACATGTTGAGGGGAGCATCTATCTTAAACCTATGATTTGAAACGTGATAACTTATCTCAAGTGCAGTTCCCTCTAGTATGTGCAAAACTCTTTTCAAATCTCGAGGCACATATTGAGGGGAGCAAAATCATGAAAACCTCATCCTTCCCAAAATGCTTTATCTACTTGATTCGATTAGGGAAGTGATGTTGATATTTTTAAAATGGTAATCAAAGAAGTTAATTCTTTCTCTTGCCTCCGTGTGGAAAACTATTTCAAATACTTGATTCACATGTTGAGGGAGTTCTTCTAAAAATATCAAAAACAATTCGGTACAAAATGCTTTGATAAAATATCATAAGTATCTGGATTGATTTTCAAATGGTTTTCAATTGGTTCCTATGGCGGATGAACAATACAAAAAAGACCAACCAAATGGTATGCTAAAACATAGGTGTTGTATTGTTCATGATAGACCTAAATTGATCCAAGAAAAGTCGAGTGAGAGTATCGGGGTATGATATTTAAGGTTTCTTTGAGTATGTGATTAAGTGTATGGATATGTAAAAACACGCAAAAGGAAATCCAAATCTCATTGTAAATCCTGAAAGAGAACGAAAGAGATTAAGAAGAGCTAAAGCTCTGTTGAAGATCAAAATTGAGCATTTATGATGATTTTATCCTCCGAGGACACTTTGGAAGAAATAACTAAGTTTGAAGAAATATCAAAATGACCCTCTCAAGTTTGAGCAATTGGCAAATTGACCCTCAAGATCAAAGTCGCAAATTGGCCCTCGTATTTCAATATCAAAAATCACCCTTAAAAGGATGATTTCAGATTACATGTATGTCCTCCTAATTTTAGCTTTTACAACTTTAGTCCCTCTCTATGATTACCATTGTATCCAATACTAGTCCAAGTTAAGCATATCTAAATAAATCCTAGTCCTAAATCCACTTAACAACCATCGCCCAAAAACTAGTCTAAGTCCAATCCAATTCACAATTCATGTACCCTAAGCATTCACCCATTTATCCCATTTACCGAAGTTATTAACCCAAGTCAACCTGAATAACCGTCAAACATCTTTAAAATATAATAATTAAAACGCCTCGCTTCCAAACCCAAAAGGTGAATCCTATGATTGATAATGATTTTCATTATCACCCCATTTAAACAATTTCTATTAATCAATACTTTACCCACTCTTTTTCAACGCTTCTAGAAGACCTCCGCCACCTTGTCGAGGTGTGTCATTGACCGCCAACGTGGACAAATGGAAGCACCTCATTGACACAAAAACACCTCCCAACTCAAAGGTCGAGAATGAATTAGATGAGTGTCAGGATGATCAATGACAGCATTAGAAGACCTAGATGCTTTGAAGGCCTCCTCTTCTCGCCATTTAAAACCCCTCATTCACTGACAAGTAGCGAATTTGTCCACCTCAGCATTTAAAAGATCGTTATGATTTGTTTCAATGTCATTTTGTTACCTGCTTTAAATCTTAGTGTAATGTTAGTTTTCATATTGTAATTTAGTCAGTAAAATGAAATATCGCCACCTCCAAATTTCTTGCAATAATCCCATTTCGTCAGCGGCCTTGTTTTATCGTTCATCAAGCTCAAATTTAAAGCTTCGTATAAAGTTTAATTGAGCTCATATCTCGCTTAAAATACCTAATTCTCAGCTTTAGAAAATGGTCAACTAAAGTCATGCGTCAAATTTGAGAATAACCGCGGTGTTCAATTTCTATTTTCAAATTGTTGTTTGGAGTAAGTTTCATAATGTTAGACAAAACTTCATCAAAGTTTTAGTAGTTTTAATGCATTTTGGAATCTTAAAGGGGTGTTTGATTATATTTAATGAGAGGTTTTGTGTGAGATAAAAATGTAAAACCTGAAGCTAAGAGGACTCCTACTATTGATTTCAATAATTTAGTGTCTACACTTGTGCCTGCCGCCTGGTTGTAATTTGCCCTACCATAAACCCATGCTTGTGTTCTCATTCCTCGCCACACGTCCTTATAATCCACGTTCTTATAGTCTAGTTATCTCTAGTTTAGATGTTAAAGTGTTATTTGAGCTCATTTGTAGACACCTTATGCATACTCATCTTTTCCTTAGAAAGCCTTTTAGTACTACCGCTAAACTTTTGTGCTTACACTCCATAGATCGATTTGAATTTAGTTGTCAATCTCTAGGTTGGATTGTTGGATTGCTAATTTAGGTATTAGATAGTGTAGGTTTCCAAGTGTAATTCCTTTGTAGCTTTTAGTAGCCTATTTTAGAGCTTTTTCATTTCCTGTACACAAGCCTTTTCTTCAACTCATTACGATCACAGCCCAAATACCCTAATCCTTTGTCTTGATCTATAACTTTTCATTACTAGACCCTATAGGTCAGAATTGGATATAGAATCATGGGCTTGAGATTCCACTTAGTTTTCACTTCACCATCAATAAGTCACACCAGCCTAAACAAGGGGGTCAAGAGTTTAATTTGCTTTAAGCAAGTAGTTTAATCTTTGTAATCCGCTTATTAGGTGTTAGAAGTAGTGTTAGTTTAGTTGCTATTAGCTTATTTTTAGCATACATTAGCTTCTCATATCGCTTGGTGCATTTTATAGCTTATTTGCTTATTTCCTATAGTTTGTTTCATATCAGCTATTAATCGCAGCCTTCATATCTGTACATAAGCAACCATATTTGATATTTAGCAAACTAGAATAGCATTTTAGAATTTTCCTCGAGTTTTCATAATTTTGGTAAACATGCTATTATTTTTTCTTAATGTCGTTTTTAACTTTATTGCAAATAATTAAGAAAAAGTTCCAAAAAATACTTTTTCAATTTCTCAGTTTAAAGAAAAATATAAAAAGTATAAAGATTTCCATATTTTCCTTTATTTGGTATTTTTCACTATTTAAATTAGATTTAAATAGTTTTAAATTCATAGAAAAATAGAAAATAATCGTAAAATTAAAGTTAATTCTCTTATGTTATTTTAGATTTTAGAAATTACTTCATACTTTTCCCTTTGTTTTTATAATTTTAGTTATTTAGTCTTATTTTGAAAGTTTATACTAGTTTTTAATTCTAATAAACCAAAATTCCTAAAAATTAGTTTTAACCGCCAATAGTTTTCAAATATCATTTTTAGTATAAAAGTAATTTTAGGTTATTTTTAGGATTTAGAATAGACGAATTGTGATTTTATTCAAGGCTATTTTAATCCCGCATTTATGTTTTAAAGGTATCGCTTTAGTTTGCTTTAATTCTTAGGATTTGGATAGATTCTATTTCCCATGTTACTTTCCTTATCCCGTAGTTTAGAATATATCATATTATCCTTCTTATTCAAATCCGACATATCGAAGACGCGGAGTTGGAAATTCCATTCAACCCTCGCTCTAATCCATCTCTCGCTCAAACCCTAACACGCCAAGCTTACCCACATACTACTTCTTCTCTATTATTGATGTTGTCCTAACTCTGTAATTTCGCTTTAGTCATTATTCATGGCTAGCTTGTGTGAGATAACTTGACTGGGTTTGGCAAACGATATCAATTTTTGGCGCCACAAGCCGGGAGTGGCTTGTAGCGTAGTTTTCAGATTCGCCCTATCAAGGTTGCATTTGAAGATCCTTCCCGAAAGTGAAATTACTGCCAAGTGTATATATATCTTTTTCAAAACCCAAAAACATTTAAAACCAAAAACATTCTTCCTAGAGTGTTTTCAAAACCACAAAAATTTAAAACCAACAAAACAAACCCAACGCTTATTGTTACGGGCTCACCTTGAAGGTACAAACTTATACATCGGGTATAAGGAAAGTCTCGGGACATTAAATTGCGCATCAAGAATCCATCCACTCTTCGTTCGCCAAGGTATTTCTTTTGAGAGCTTACAGCACCCCATTGACGGAAGAGTTACAAAATATTGTGTTTTCAAATATTTTCTTAATTATAAAACCCAAAAGATTTTTCCTCTTTTTCAAAATTTGTTTTAAAACCCAAAAATATTTCCTTTCTTATCCTCTCGATTTGATAATTCTCCTTAACCTCTATATGTTCAATTCCATGGAAATAATCAATTATCGCCATTGTTTCATTGCCAAAGCCGTATTGAAGAAAACAATTTCATGTTTGAAATGTATATGTGATTGGTGCGGAAATAATTGTCGGAATGGATTTTGTGATGTATGCCTGAATCTTTATCAATCCAAATCCAGGATCTCAGCGCGTCTTTATGCACGCCTAGAAACAAAAGGGAACTCTTCATAATGATGATGATATAAGCATGGTGGAAGAATTTACTTGAGAACCTTCGATTCCTACTCCTCCTCAAAGGAAGGAAATGGAATATGTTTCTCGAGTCCGAGATGACTCCCCTTCAAGAACGAGCCTCACGGAAAACGTGGAAATAGCTAACTCTTATCCAGATAATTCTTGATGTATCAACTCGTGGTGTATATGGTGCTGACCCGAAATATGGTGGGAATTGTCCCTGTTGTAGCAATGTAAAACCGGGAACCGTTTCACCACAATCCTAACTATGAGATATAAACCATTTTCCTAACCAACCCTACATGAGCCGAATCATACCAGTAGTATTGTGGTGGTCCTCACCAAGGTTTTCAATGTCAAGTTCAAGCAATAACTCAACCTTTGGTTATGAACCTTACCTTTATTCGTCACAACACTTGACAGCGTATTGTGGAGGTCCGCATACGCATTCCATTTGTCGATGCAAATCCCATTGTTTACGACAAGATCCTTGTAAACAATTTTTTATGTTATTATCCTTATAACTCCACCTCCACAGTTCAACCACCACCTTCTCCATGTTCTGAAGAATTTAATCAAACTTTCAAGAGATCATGATTATCTTAAGAGTCTTTCTAAAAACTTTCCACTTTAAAAGAAGATCCTCATCAAAGACCTACTTCGTGAATCATACGGGCACGCAAAGTGATTAAGCAACATCGTCCAACTACCTATTGCTACATTCTTGATTCGGCACGCATTATACTCCTCCGAAAGTGGCAATCCCACTCCCGCTGAAATTTTAATTTCCTCAATTCTTCCTCTCTATGAAGAATTTTAAAAGAGGCTTTATTGATCATGGCCCGCCGACATCTGTTGAACCCGCTTGATTCTCTATAATGGGGATGAGCATCTAGTATTATTCGAAACGAATCGACTAGTGTTGAGATCTTTATTCCAATCCCAAGAGAGTCCGGGGTTGTTGCTGATATTTGTGATGGTGCCTTCTTGATAATTTGAATGATTATGTTGAGATGTTCTCCCATTCGACGATGATTCTTATGGAGACATCGATTTTGTTTATGCATTTACCATCCGCCCGGTATTATTGAAGAAGAAACGATTTTGAGCCGAAGACAGAGATCGGAGCCCGGCGATGTTCGACATCGAGGATGAAGCATTACTGAAACACGTGAATGCTTAATCTTCTCATTTCTAAGATTTCGAAGCTTTAAAACT
>OU343220.1:169284651-169410949 GCA_910596185.1 Chrysanthemum makinoi
GGTAAAGACCTCGTCCTTCTCCACGGTGTTGTACTAGACTAAACTACACTAATAACTAATTAACAAATAACATACTAAACGATATGTCTATGAGCCAACTTTAGCTAGATTAGATTTAGGGTGACCGATCCTTCACAATAGAATCTCCACTCCTAACAATCTCCCCAAGGAGGTCACCCATGAAATACAATTTGTATACCAAGACACTATTGTTTCCTTCTTGAGCTCGTAGACTTTAAATACTTCAAATTAATCTAACATTGTGCTTCCGTGGTGATTTCATCATTGTTCAACTGCAATGAATCTTTCGTGGAGGTTATAGAGCTGATCCACTTGAGAACAATAAGTACAAGTCGCTAGAATAAATGAAAGCAAGTCGCTAACCCCACCAAGTCGCTAGCCGTAGTGGAGAATCCACTAACTTGTACAGTTGTCGGTTTGTCTCAATAGACAAGTCGCTAAGCTCAAGTCGCTACGACTAACACTACTACTCGCTAGAAATTATCAAGCAAGCGCTACTAAGTACCTTCCAGTCGCTACCAAGAAAAACTTCAAAAACACACTTTTCAATCCCAAACAAGCCCAACCACAGTGATTCAAGCTTTCCAAATCAAAACCCAAGCACTTACAATGATCCTAAACACTAAAGTACACTCAAAATTCAAACTTTAACACAAGAAATGATCCAAATGATGCAAAAACCACTAAACTTTTTCAAACTCAAAACCATCTAAAACCACTAGAAATCCAAGGATATGTAAGAGAGATGATCAAACCATGGTTTCGGGATACCATTTGTAACATATTTGATTTCACAAACAACATACATAATCACAATAAGGGCTGATATAGAGATTTTAGAGAGGAAAGAGAACGGGAGCCTTTCTGCAGAAGAGAAAGTGCAAAACAAAGAAAGAAAGCGTTAGATTGAAATGAGGTTCAAACTTCTACCTGGGAGGTGAGGGTATTTATAGCTCAGTTGTTAACAACGCCCTCCTAACTGATCATGATCGCATACAAGGGTAAAGACCCGTCCTTCCTCCACGATGTTGCACTAAACTAAACTACGCTAATAACTAACTAATAAACTAACAAAATAACGTAACTAATGATAAGCTTCACGAAAGCAACCATAGATAATATTTGGGGTGACCGACTTCAACTATGGAAATTTTGCACTTAAATAAAACTCAATTAGACTCATTGAAATTGTCACACCCCTAATGATGAAGATAGACACAAGCATCACTAAGAAATCAATAAGATCTAATTAATTATATACAAGTTTCATACAATCATAAGCAAACATTAGATGAATTAGCCAAGCACTAAGAGCAAGCAACATTTATGATAATTAAAAGACATACCATGATTGATTAACAAAACCATTACATGATTTTTATAGATTGTTTGAAAACCCTTTGTTGTCGGAAAAACACCTACCTAAAACCCTAGAATCTGACTTAGGCTCAGTTGGGCCAAGTGAAGTTATAATGTTATATTTATAGCAGATTGTCGGTAAACGACGGGCATCAATATTTCCATGACGACGGTGTCACGAATTTTACTTTTTTATCAAACTAACAGGATTTTCTCGCTCCGGCCGTGATAAGCTTTTGAATCACCTAAATCCGAAATCAGATGTTATGGCCAAAATAGTATCGCTTCATTTGCCGCGATGTTAGCGCAGACGGCGCCACCTTATGGTTGTGACGCCACGGCCATCTTCGACGGCGTCGATCCAAATCAGGCCGTCGAGTTGTGATGCCTTTACTCTTAAACCGATGCCGGCCACTTGTAAAATAGCAATTTGCTCAATCGAAGTCGCTCAGTGTCGCATCTGCCGCATCAAGCCGTGACGCCGCCCCTTCAATTCCAGCCAGCCTTGAAGTGTCTTGATTCTGACTTTGGCCATTTTCTTCGCAGATATTCACGCTTTGCTCGCCAATCATTCCGTACAATTTGCCTCCAAGAGACCTAAAAAGTGAAAAGGAACGAAATTAAGTAGTAACAAATACAAAAGTGATCAATTAAGGGCTTAAATGACCCATCAAAAGTGTACCTTTTAAATCCTTATCACGGGGTAATTTTCGGGAAACCTTTTAAAGAACTATCTGGGCTAGACAAAAATGAGAAAGTAGGGCTGGTATGGTTAAAGATTGGCGATGATAAAACGGTTTTTAAAATGCCACGGACTGTTACAAATTTTAAAAAATGGACAAAAAGACGGTTGAGCCATGCTCAGCCACTACTCGACATTACTGATGAAGATAAGGTCAAAGGTATTAACCACCCTTACCAGAAGATTAAGAATTTTTACTCGGGATGTTTAGATCTAGGGACGGACTACAAACGGGATGAGAATCTGATAAGTTGGATCCAACGTGGAGATTGCCATATCCACGAAATGACCACAAGCTGTGTAGCCCCAAGGCTCGAAGTCTAACTTAGCCTCAGAACAAAGAAAGTTCTCTTCGAGACAACCCATTATCCTTTCATTTGTTTTATTTCCATTTATATTGGTTTTGTGTTTTAACCATTTTTGCTGAAACGATGAAAAATTTTGTCGCAGCATGCCGATTCACTGGAGTTACGGCGTAACTCATTCTCATGATTATGCCATAACAACCCCCCTTGCAGCAGAACTTCAGATGCACTACCAATTATGGTGTAATCTCATCTCAGTGGTTTCGCCGTAGCTACACTTTTGCGCTAATGTTTTGTTTAGTTACATTGTAACTCCTTCGAGTTACGACGTGAACCACCCTCGCATTACTTCTTTCATTTTAAACACGATAACCTTGTATTAGTCTTTTAAATGAACTTTGTGGTATGTTCCCTGTAAGCCCTCACGACTATACTCTCGTCCACTTGGACACCAAGTGGTTTAAAAGTCTTGTTGCATGCGCTAAATGCAACCGTGATTCCTACGAAAGTGAGTTAGGTTTATTTTTCATTTTTCATTTTTTTCTTTTTAGAATTATGCTTGTCGGTAGTGTGATTCGTGGATTGAAGTTTGCTCATGGATGCTTATGCGAAGGCAACTACTCTTCGTGGGCCTTCTTTCTTTTTGAAGAAAATTTCAGGGAAGTTCTCGCTCTAATTCTACTTTCCTCTTCACCTTTATTTAACGCTTAGTACAAAAGGGACTTTTTATCATTCAAGTGGGGGGACGGGAGTAGAATTATCTCTTGAACTTTATTTTGAAAAATTATGCCATTTTTAAAATTTTGACATGTTTTTCTTAACCTAACTAGATTAGACCTTAGCCGAGCACATACAACCCTTGATATTATATGGTGAGATTAGCCTTATCCGCTTCTAAATTTGACCCCAAATTCACCAAATTATGAGTGCTTTATTGTAAACTTTAGAACTTGGCCTTTGCATCATTTTGAAACCATAGATGAGGTATGTTGAGTTAGCTCGATGTATTTGGACTTTTCATTTTAAGAAGGCAATATTATAGGATTATCACCAAATAGCCTACCATTGTGTGTCTATCGATTAGTCACCTCGACCTCTCGACCCCCATGTGAAACTCTTTTGTTACACTCACCTTCAGTGCAAGATACCCCTAGATACACCCATTTGAGCCATTCCTTTCATTTTGTTAAACCCAATATATTGTTTCATACACTTACACACCTTAGCCTACCATGTAGTCTTTATTGTGATTGGGTAGTCATCATTTGCTTCACGTCAAGCTTCAGTGGAAAGGTTCGAATCACGCCAGTCAACGCACATATTCTTAAAGATCATTGAAGACCCCCAAATTCCCATTGTTCATCTCAAGTCGGGGATGTTATGTTTAGTTGTTATGACAAAAAAAATAGTTATGTTATTCAGCTTTATTGAAGTACCATGTTATAAGCACTATGTTATGAGCTTAATATCGATTTAGTATCGAGGAGGCCACCTCGGTCACATTTGAAGATTGGAGTTGGTAATTACGCCAACTTGGAAAAGGTAGTGTGCCCATCATGACGCCCTCTAATGACACATCTACCTAGTATATCATGATCCTTCTTAACTTCAAACTTGAACTTTGGGCGACAAGAAGGGTGATGACTTAGTTATGGATTTAGACTATTTACTTGATTTTTATTTTACACCATTTATATCCCATGTCTTATCCTACCCTTTTAGTCATGAAGCGTGTTCTAAAGATGCGCAAGCAATCTTTTGTCTTGGCCATGGATTTGGTCATGTATCATTTATTTTGTCCACTTCGCCGTGACATGTTAGTAATGACAAATCACCATTAACCTTGTCGGTCTACCCATATTGCCTTCAAGAATTGTTTAGTCCTTAACTCTAGTGGTGGAGATTTGTGTAACCGCCAAGCTTATGATAGAATACATGTTATGACTGTGCGATTGAGTGCTCACCCCGAAATTGACACTTAGAATAGTTGAGAGATTTGAGTGTTTCGTTCCCTTTTCGTGAGGTGTTCGGCTTTGTTTTATTCTAGCATAAGGGATTTGTAAACTTATTGATATGTGTCTAAAAACACATATATTTTACCTTGTTTAAACCCAAAAAAACAGCCAAAAACACACAAATGACTATATAAATGTTACAAATATCATGAAAATGTGTTTTTAAGTGTTACAAATGCAAAAGGATTGAAAACTGATGAAAAACAACAAAGTTTACAAATTGGCGCTTTTAGTCCCTGAACTTTCACAGATTGTCGAAATGGTCGCCGATAAAATATTTTGAAGAAAAATCAACAATAGTCCCCCAAGAATCATGAAATGACAAATTTTACCCTTGAAGTTCAAATTTGCAAAAATGGCAAGTTTAGTCCCTCGACTTTGAGAAAATTACATAAATAGTCTTTGGAAATTTAAAATGGAAAATAATTATACTTATGGTCCTTGGTTATTGTACTGGCATAATCAGCCTTGTGATAACTTTGAAAATGGCGGTGTTCACCCAAGTTTTAAATTGCATAATCACTTTGTGATAACTTTGAAAATGGCGTGTTCAAGTCCCTCAAGTTTGCCGAAATTGCACAATTGGTCCTTGTGATTAATAAGCTTAAACAAATGGACCCTTTCTTTGTTATTAATCCAATCCAAAAACACAAACCCAACTCACCAACTTCGTGGGCCCAACACAAGCCCAATCCACACCATGAACCTTGAACCTGGACCATGAACCTGAGCTACCAAATAACGTTTTGAACCCATCCAAAAACCCCAATTGAACCCCCATCGTATTAAATAACTCGGTCAAATGGTCAAACCTCACCAAAACCGTAAGCACTGCGTTTCTCCTCACCCACGACCAAACCAAAACCGCATTTTTTTCACCTTTCCACTTGCTTCTTCCACCTTCCAAATGATAACAACCCCCTCCACCTCCACAAACACCAAAATCCATTAAATACACAAAACATGCTACTATGACTTTTCCCGCCAAAATTCCACATGGACGATTAAGATGATATCAAGCCTATCCAATGGTGGGATTTAATCAGAGGTCAACAAAGAAACTTTTTGGATGTCTATAAAGAAGAAGAAGGCGAAGAAATAGGTGTCGATGTTTTAGACCAAATTCAGAGTGTAAAACTTTAAATTCGTTAGAACTTTTAAATTCAGTTTTATTTTCAAAGTTGTATCATGTTTCATGGTTAATGAAAGTTGTTTCAATAAGTTCTCGCCAATTTCAAGTTTGAATTCAATCTTTAGCATTTTCTAGCAAAATTGACACTTTGCTTTAATCTTGTTAAATATTGTTGTTCTTGGTCATTTAATCTCATTTCAGTTACCTTAAGCTTTTGAAGCTTTGTTATCACTTAGAGGACTTGTAACTTAGTTTACTTAAAAAAGACATAAAAATCAAAGAAAATAGAAATAAAATAAAAATGAGTGTTCATGATGAAGGTTGCCGGAGCGTGGTTGCTCATGGATTGCCCTCAGGTTAGATGCCCAAGGAGGCTATAGGATATGGTAATGGTTCTTGGATAACTTATTCTCGTTTAGATCATTTGTAAGCCAATTTTCTAAATTTTAGTATTTACTGTTCAATTGCTTATCACCGTTTCTCTGTTTTTATGTTTATTTGGTGTATATTAGTGATACTATTGCTTAATATTGCAAGCTTGCTCGCTAATTTTCCTTAGTTTACTTTTCAATTTTTCATAATTTTGCATAATAGTGATTTAAAGGTCTCTTGTTGTTATTATTAGTGTTTATATGCTTAAATCGCCTTTTATAACATTAAATGTTCTATAATTCGCTTTATATGTCTCAATATTCATTTGCAGATGTTCAAATCTTCAAAACGACTTTGAAAGAGTGTTTGGACTGGCCATTTAATGAGTTTGAGGTTTGTTCATTAGCTAGATTGTTGTTTGAGGCTTATAAAGGATAATTGAACTCATGTCACCATCTAATTGAACTGTACTCTCAAAGTCAAAATCATCTTTAAACTTACCTTAAGTGTTAACTGTTGAAAATTTAGAGTACAAATTACATCAAAGTTGCTTATAACTAGATACTATAGCTTAAATTCATCTTATTACAAAACTTATTATAACATACTCAGTCCATAGAATCAATTATAAGTTCATATAAGTCAACTTAGTTCATTTTATTAAAAAGTCAAATTTCAAGCTTAATGTTGAATAAAATAGATAATTTTATATAGGGTTTAATATTGAGTTTCATACTTTGTGCTTTTGGGATATTAAAGTTTAGCTGCTCATCTTAATTAGAAAAATATTAGTTTATATATACTTTGCTTATAAACTGCTTATTTTTATTTTTAAGCACTTTTCAAAATCTTCCTCGGCACGCTTTGAAAAGCCTTTCATAAGTTTATTAAGCTCATTAGAAAGCTTAGCTTGTGCTATTTGTTGATTCTAGAAGCCCATCTGGCTAGCTTGATGTGCCAAAGCTTAATTTCCAATTTCTAGCTTATTTATTAGATCTGCTTATAGCTTTTTATTTTGTCCATTTCATTTAGTACACCAATCAATCGTTTACAAGCTTGCATAAGCTCATTATAAGTCATCGTGGATACCACAAGAGAATCTTAGCTTTTTAGAAAGTTTAGTTGGTCTACTTGCTAGTTCAATTGTTCCTTTTAATTTCCTAGCTTATTAAAGTGCTTAAATTTAAGCTTAAAGGTGCCTAGATAACCAATAGTGTCCTGTTTAAACAGATAAGCTTGTGCTTATTTGGAATTTGTAGTGCTTATTTCCAATTCATTTTGCTTTCTCAGTTGTTATATTAGCTTATTATCGTGTTCAGCTTATTTTCTTTTAACTTTTGCTTATTTTATAGCTTATTAGCCATTTAGCTAAATCTTGTGCTTATTCTAATTTTTGTACCATTGTTGAGATAATAAGCTCAATCTAAGCTTTTATTGGTTTTATAAAAGTTTTAGTTTTATAATTTGCTTATCTCATATTGCTTAATCAGTTTGTAGAAGAAAAGTCCAAAAATAAAATAAAACAAAGGTGGGAGGCGTTCTAACCTGAGACCTCCCTTGTAGAGTGATAGTGGTGTACTGAACCATGTTTTCCTTGGGTCTTTTGCTGTCTTTGCACCTTAATTCCTTTTATGCCGCTTTTAGTACTTATAGCTTATTGTCCATTTAGTTTTTACGCCTTATTCCAATGTCGTTATCCCCATTTTATTTTTCTTAGGCTTATGATAGTATCTAGTATTTTTACAAAAAAGTTTCAGAATTTTCTTAATAGTTTTAGTATTTTTAATCATTTAATTAGTGTAAAATAGTATTTAATTCATAATAAAAAATATAAAAGTCAAAAAAATATAAATCTTTTTCTAAAATTTTCTTTTGTCATATAGTAAGTAAGAAAATTGTTTTACACTGTAGAACTTTTATTTCACAAATTTTACGTTTTTTTCTTACACTCTGCTTAATTTTTACTATATAACGACGCTTTCATTCTAGGACACGCTTTATATAATTTAGGTTTACGCTTTAATTAAAATAGTTTATTTAAGTTATTTTGTTTTATAAATCAAGAAAAACATTATTTTAAAAATAGTGATAGCGTTTATTTAATATATTTTAGCTTTTAATTTTCTTTAATTTGCATTTAAGCCCCTGTAATTTACAAACTTTTTCTTTAGGTATAATTATTCTAAATCCACAAACCTTCTCGCTCAATATTCACCATCACTTAATTCGTTCTACTACAGTTGTTCAACACCTCTGGGACTTAACGACCCGGGAAACACTATACTCTCCAGATCTTAATTGATTGGTTTTAGACAGCTTGAATTTTATTACGGTTGACCATTCACAAGTGGTTAGTTTGTATGATAAACCCGACGTCTCGAACCCAATCAAATTTTACGCTGTCGAGGTGTCAGGTTCCACTAATTTGAAGAATCATGATTGTTGAATATACACCCATTGTATATTTACCATCTTTTGTCCATATTTTTGTTTTCATATAAAACCAAAATTATCGTGAAGTTAATTCGCTTGACGATCGACACAAAAACATTTTTTATTTCAAGTTTTCAACAAACACGAAAACCCAAAAGATTTTCTTTCTTATATTTAAAAAAATGTTTATCCAAAAATCCAAAAATATCCATCTTTACCTTCTCACATCTTTTGATTCTATATTTCTTACCCTCTGAAACCATTTGATTCTTTCTATGTTTATCCTCACCCTCTGGTTGTCAATGGTGTGGTGTCCTTATAATGGTGGCAATTGCCCCAGTAGCATGATGGAATCGAAACGGGTCTCCATAACCGTGATCCCTATTCATACCATAACACAACTGATTTATTCCATCAGCTACACATCGTGGAGACTCGCAGTTTTTATCATTGAGTAATCGGTGGTTCACACTACGTTCGATTGTCATCTGAAACGCTTTGTCTATGAGCGTGTTCTCGATAACAATTATAACTACAACACAAATGACTAATACCACATCAGCTCTTCATGTTGTGAGTATTGTGAGGTTCTCACTTAGCTCTCGATTGTCAATCAAGGAATCCATTTCCTTGTAACAATTACGACTCTTCAGATCATGACCAACCTCTACAGATCAAATGAATCGTGCACCACCTCACTGAGCTACTTCCTCAAAATTCTCCTTGATCTTTTGGATTTAGTGAAAGATTTGAAGGAATGTAAACATTCCCAAGATAATCCAAATTAAAAATCCATGGAAGTTTTGAGCAAGAAGATGTCGCTAAATTAGATTCCCAGATTGCCTTTGAAAAATCTATTAGGGAATCAATTGCAAAGGAAAAAACAGCCAAATCTAGCTCTCGATTCCGTTTCATTCTCGATGATAGTGATGATGAAGATACCCTTGATATTCTACAATTATAAAAGATTCATCAAGTTCATCACTTGAAATTCCTTCCATGAAAAATCAGGGAGAAAAGACTATGATGGAATTACTAGCAGAAGAACAAATGGAAATTGTAAAACATTTGTATGCTAGTCCTTCAACTCCCCTACCGTTGTTATCACAACCAAATGCCCACTACTCTCTAAACATGGGGATGAGCATCTTGACACTGTTCCTGAAAAGGAATCGGACGAATTCATAAAGTCTAGTGTTGAGAGACCTTGTCCCATCCCTAGAGAGTCACGGAAACTTGACCATATGTGTGATATTCCTTTCCTCTTAAGTGTTCAAAAGTTCATTTTGAGACTTTCTCCGATTTTAGCGATGATTGTAAATCTTAGACATTGAGAATAACAGGCATCACTTTCACATTTTGATGTTGATCCTCTTTCGAGGAGTTCACCGATGAACTCACTGACATCATTCCACTTTCATCTAAAGTGATGATGATCTTTGATTTCAAAGCCAACTTAGGAGAAATTGAAAGTCTCCTTTGTAATGATCGTTCACTCACTTCTCACCCTAACAAATTCAATAGAGAATGTTAATCACTTTGTTCCCAAGCGCTCAAAACAACTCTCACTAATCCTCTATTTGAATTTAATCAATTCACTTTAATTTCGAGAATCCACTCTTTGATACTGATTGAGGATAGTGATGAGTCTACAAGGAACAAGAGTTCACGACTTACATTACGCATGATTCTCTTTACGAGGAGTTCTCCTTTGAATCACTCATATCATATCTCCACCGAGTATGATAACTTCCACTTGATCTAGACAAAATGATCTTTGTGTTCGAGGAAATGTTCTCAACCATGAGAACTTGCTTGATATCAAAATCCCATCCCTCCCACCTAGAATATGTCTTGATCAAATGAGCTTAAATGATGAGATTAATGATCCAGAAATCATGAATTCTCCTTCTGATAATGATGAGTTAGTCATGATTTTATCATGATTTTCTTTCTTTCTTCACCTATACGGTGATTCCCCTGTTCTTCACTCCTTCGGAATGAAGACACTATCTTTGACCCCATTTTCATTTATTATTTGTGAGCCGATCTCTCTATATCTCATCTGTGGAACTTTCACGCATTTCAAAGTTATACAAACATCTTGAATGAAAGTCCGATGGAGATTGTCTCTTCCACTTGCTTTCCCATGAACAAATTACCTGGTCGAAGTCAAGCTAGCGACCAGAATCAAAAACAAGAGTTAAACATGGGTTTTCACCCGTGTGTACCATCTTAGTGGGGAGATGCCCACATGTTGTATATAGATCTAAAAAAAAAAAAAAAAAAAAAAAAAAAGAGAATAATTGTTGTGTTTCCACATTTGGCTAGTAATGTTATCTTTTTACGCTCAGGATTCAAAGATAATGACTTTGAATATTGAGGACAATATTCATTTCTATGCTGGGGAAATTGCTAATTTGATCATAATGTACCCTTTTAGTCCCTTTTTCCCCAAAATGGCCAAATTTAAAAAAAAAAAAAATTAGTGGAAGTACTATGTGCTAAACACAACAAATGGTAATCAGTCCACCATGTCTAACCCACATAAGGATTGGCTAATCCAGGAGCAAACGGCTCTTTGTAAAGATATCTCAACTGCTGACTTGCAATTTGCCCAAAATTGTATGGTGTTCAACCACCATATCTTTAATTAGTGAAGAGTGGCTAGCCCGCTAAGTTTATGGCTTGTGGTAAAGGCGCGTGGAAAACCATAATTGGTAATCGACTCACCAAAGATATTTTATCTAAGAGTTATTAGTCCGTATAAACGGCCGGTAAAGACAAATCAAAACCGTTGAAAGCTAGTGATTTTGCTCAAAATCATTTATATTATCAGTACAAAGTTCTTACTTGAACTAAAACAATTGGCTACTCCAAAAGTAATGGCTTTTGGTAAAGATATGAAATCCATTAAAGTTTCAAAAAGATTGCTAGGGACTAGCAATCTTTAGTATGGATTAGATATGTGTCTAAAAACACATATATTTTACCTTGTTTAAACCCAAAAAAACGACCAAAAACACAAAAATGACTATATAAATGTTACAAATATCATGAAAATGTGTTTTTATTTGTTACAAATGCAAAAGGATTGAAAACTGATGAAAAACAACAAAGTTTACAAAATTGGCGCTTTTAGTCCTTGAACTTTCACGATTGTCTAAATGGTCCCCGATAAAATATTTTGAAGAAAAATCAACAATAGTCCCCCAAGAATCATGAAATGACAAATTTTACCCTTGAAGTTCAAATTTGCAAAAATGGCAAGTTTAGTCCCTCGACTTTGAGAAAATTACATAAATAGTCTTTGGAAATTTAAAATGGAAAATAATTATACTTATGGTCCTTGGGTTATTGGTACTTATAATCACTCTGTGATAACTTTGAAAATGGCAGTTCAATCCCTCAAGTTTGCCGAAATTGCATAATCACCAGGATAACTTTGAAAAATGGCAGTTCACCCCTCAAGTTTGCCGAATTGCACAATTGGTCCTCATGATAAGCTTAAACAAACGGACCCTTTCTTTGTTATTAATCCAATCCAAAAACACAAACCCAACTCACCCAATCTGGTGGCCCAACACAAGCCCAATCCACACCACTGAACCTTCAACCTGGACCATGAACCTTGAGCTGGCCAAATAACGCTTGAACCCGGCCCAAAACCCCAATCAACCCCAATGATTAAATAACTCGATCAAATGGTCAAAATCCCCGCCCAAACCAAGCACCGCTTCTCCTCACCACGACCGAAAACCAAAACGGACTGCTTTTTCCACCTTTCCACCTTTCCACTTGCTTTCCACCTTTCCACCGTGATAACAACCCTCCACCACCTCCACAAACACCAAAATCCATTAAATACACAAACCTCGCTACTATGACTTTTCCACCAAAATTCCACATGGATGATTAAGATGATATCAAGCCTATCCAATGGTGGGATTTAATCAGAGGTCGACAAAGAAACTTTTTGGATGTCTATAAAGAAGAAAGAGCAAAGAAATAGGTGTCGCATGTTTTAGACCAAATTGTAGTGTAAAACTTTAAATTCTGTCGTGAACTTTTAAATTCAGTTTTATTTTCAAAGTTGTATCATGTTTCATGGTTAATGAAAGTTATTTCAATAAGTTCTCAGTTTCAATTCTCAAGTTTGAATTCAATCTTTAGCATTTTCTAGCAAAATTGACACTTTGCTTTAATCTTGTTAAATATTGTTTTTCTTGTTCATCTAATCTCATTTCAGTTACCTTTTAAGCTTTTTGAAGCTTTGTTATCACTTAGAGGACTTGTAACTTAGTTTACTTAAAAAAACATAAAAATCAAAGAAAATAGAAATAAAATAAAAATGAGTGTTCATGATGATGAAGGCTTGGAGCAGGGTTGCTCATGGATTGCCTCAGGTTAGATGCCTCAAAGAAGGCTATAGGATATGGTAATGGTTCTTGGATAACTTATTCTCAGTTTAGATCAATTTGTAAGCCAATTTTCTAAATTTTAGTATTTTACTGTTCAATTGCTTATCACCTGTGTTTCTCTCTGTTTTTATGTTTATTTGGTGTATATTAGTGATACTATTGCTTAATATTGCAAGCTTGTTTATTAATTTCCTTAGCTACTCAGTTTTCACTTTTTCACTAGTAATTTTGCATAATAGTGATTTAAAGGTCTTTGTTGTTATTATTAGTGTTTATATCCTTAAATCTTTTATAACATTAAATGTTCTTATAATTCAGTTTTATGGTCTCAATATCTCATTTGCATGTTCAAATCTTCAAAACAGCTTTGAAAAGAGTGTTTGGATCAGTTTACTTAACTGAGTGTGAGGTTTGTTCATTAGCTTAGATCTGTTGTTTGAGGCTTATAAAGGATAATTGAACTCATGTCAGTCATCTAATTGAATCTGTGTACTCTCAAAGTCAAAATCATCTTTAAACTTACCTTAAGTGTTAACTATTGAAAATTTAGAGTACAAATTACATCAAAGTTGCTTATAACTAGATACTATAGCTTAAATTCATCTTATTACAGCTTATTATAACATACTCAGTCCATAGAATCAATTATAAGTTCATATAAGTCAACTTAGTTCATTTTATTAAAAAGTCAAATTTCAAGCTTAGTCGTTTTTGAATAAAATAGATAATTTTATATAGGGTTTAATATTGAGTTTCATACTTTGTGCTTTTGGGATATTAAAGTTTAGCTGCTCATCTTAATTAGAAAAATATTAGTTTATATATACTTAGCTTATAAACTGCTTATTTCCTTATTTCTTTTAAGCACTTTCTCAAAATCTTCCCCTGGCACGTTTGAAAAGCTCATTTCATAAGTTTATAACTAGCTCATTAGAAAAGCTTAGCTTGTGCTATTTGTTGATTCTAGAAGCCCATCTGGCTAGCTTGATGTGCCAAAGCTTAATTTCCAATTTCTAGCTTATTTATTAGATCTGCTTATAGCTTTTTATTTTGTCCATTTCATTTAGTACACCAATAAATCAGTGTTTACAAGCTTTTGCATAAGCTCATTATAAGCTCATCAGTGGATACCACAGTGAGAATCTTAGCTTTTTAGAAAGTTTAGTTGGTCTACTTGCTAGTTCAATTGTTCCTTTTAATTTCCTAGCTTATTAAAGTGCTTAAATTTAAGCTTAAAGGTGCCTAGATAACCAATAGTGTCCTGTTTAAACAGATAAGCTTGTGCTTATTTGGAATTTGTAGTGCTTATTTCCAATTCATTTTGCTTTCTCAGTTGTTATATTAGCTTATTATCAGTGTCTAGCTTATTTTCTTTTAACTTTTGCTTATTTTATAGCTTATTAGCCATTTAGCTAAATCTTGTACTTATTCTAATTTTTGTACCACTGTTGAGATAATAAGCTCAATCTGAGCTTATTATTGGTTTTTATAAAAAGTTTTAGTTTTATAATTTGCTTATCTCATATTGCTTAATCAGTTTGTAGAAGAAAAGTCCAAAAGAAAATAAAACAAAAGGGTGGGAGGCACTCGAACCCGAGACCTCCCCTTTGTAGAGTGATAGTGGTGTACCTGGAACCATGTTTGCCCTTGGGTCTTTTGCGTTGTCTTTTGCACCTTAATTCCTTTTATGCCGTTTTTAGTACTTATAGCTTATTGTCCATTTAGTTTTTACCGCTTATTCCAATAAGCTGTTATCCCCATTTTATTTTTCTTAGGCTTATGATAGTATCTAGTATTTTTACAAAAGTTTCGATTTTTCTTAATAGTTTTCGTATTTTTAATCATTTAATTAGTGTAAAATAGTATTTAATTCATAATAAAAATATAAAAGTCAAAAAAATATAAATCTTTTTTCTAAAAATTTTCTTTTGTCATATAGTAAGTAAGAAAATTGTTTTAACACTCGTAGAACTTTTATTTCACAAATTTTACGCTTTTTCTTGCAAGACTGCGTAATTTTTACATATAACGAACGTTTTCATTCTAGGACACGTTTTTATATAATTTAGGTTTACGTTTTAATTAAAATAGTTTATTTAAGTTATTTTGTTTTATAAATCAAGAAAAACATTATTTTAAAAATAGTGATAGCGTTTATTTAATATATTTTAGCTTTTTAATTTTCTTTAATTTGCATTTAAGCCCCTGTAATTTACAAACTTTTTCTTTAGGTATAATTATTCAAAATCCACAAACCTTTCCTGTTCAATATTCACCCGATCACGAATTCGTTCTACTACAGTGTTCACACCTCGTTGGGACTTAACGACCCGGGGAAACACTATACTCTCCAGATCTTAATTGGATTGGTTTTAGACAGTTTGAATTTTATTACGGTTGACCATTCACAAGTGGTTAGCTTGTGTGATAAAACCTGACTGTCTGGAACCCAATCACTTATATTTTCCAGGAAATGGGTGATATCTTTTTAGGAATCTATCTAATAAGGTCTTATTGAGGGCAAGTAGAGTTCAAGTGGGGGGATATTTGATAACATCAAATTATCCTGAATATTAAGTGTCAATTTTCCCAGATAATGCTTGTAATTTATATCATCTATATGGATTTACGCTTGTTTTCATTATATTCCACTTTCAGGTAAATTACGAGCATTGGAGCTAAAGAGACGCGGAATTGAAGAATTTATTGAATATTTATCATAGTATTCTTACTTTGAAGAAGTTACGGCGTAACTCCTCTCTCACATTACGCCGTAACTAAAACGTGGCTCAGAAAACCAACTTAACAGAAGATTACGACGTAACTCTATCCAAGATTACGACGTAACTATATTAGGTCAAACGAGGTTCCGCGCCGCTACTAATTACACCGTAACTCATGCATCAACTACGGCGTAACCAAGATTTATTGAAGATACGGGCGTAACTCTTCGAGGTTACTGCAACCGTAAGATTATTAGTGCAAATTACGAAGAATTATATGTTACAGCGTAACCCTTTTAATAGTTACGCCGTAACCGTATCCGCCTATAAATACCCCACGATTTCCAAAGATTTCAAAGCATCCCATTTCACACACAACAATTAGAGAACGAGAAGAAGTCAAGGCAGATCTAGAGGAGCATACGGAGCTATCTCCAAGGGAGAAATCACTCCCCTACGATAAGCATTAGCTTTTTATCTTTTCTTTACTTTCGATTCATGTATTTCGTAATATTAAACATTGAATTGATTTGTATGGTTAATATGAGCGGCTAAGCACATCTTGGTGTTGGCCTAGTTATGATACCTTAATTGTTTTGTTTGCGTTTACTTTACTTCCGTATAATTATTTCTAAGTGTATGCATGCATAGTTTATTGGTAGCTACCCTTGTTTCGGTAGTTTTGAATGGCGGTAGAGGCTAGTTGCTTGGGAGATATGACCAACTGACCATAAGTGAGTAGACTGAGACGGGAAGGGTAAGATATGACTAACTGACGACCCTTTCTACTTGTGCGATTTGACCAACTGATCACCTACTGTTTGGATGAACTTAAGAAGTAAGGGGTGAGTGTTTAAGATGCTAGTGCCCGGGCACTCACTATTATGAATCTAGCATGTAGCGGAACTTAATGACTTGGATTAGGGGACCAGGAACAACTGGACTTATGAGGGGAAACCTAACTTCTCCAGTGATACCCTTTGCTAATAGGTTAGGATGAACTGACCAAATGATGTCCTCTCGACTTTGACCCCACCTAAAGTAATTGGAAGTAATTAGACGTAAACATTACTAGTTAGGATGAGTAACTAGGTTAGCACCACTCTCCTCTATTGATCACATATTTCTCCTTTATTTTCTTTACTAGTTAATTCTTTATCAAAATCATATTAAAATCTGTGACACCTAGACTTAGTATAAATCCACACACATAGCTCTTGGGACGACCTCGGTTTTACCGAATACTACACTACACACGACCGGGTACACTGCCCGTTAGTGCATTAGGGTAGACCATAGGTATAACGAGACTTATAAATATTAAAACCTGGTCAGTAAATCCTGCATCAATACACTGCTAGGGTTTAGAGTGGAGAGGAAGCTGGCCTATGGGGAGCAATATCTGCATGTGGGAAATGGGGAACCTGCAGCTGTTGAAGCCATAGGAGTGTTTAGTTTAGTATTTCCTTCGGGCTTAGTACTGCTATTAAACAATTGTTCGTATGCACCTTCTATAATTAGAGGTGTTGTTTCCTTTTTAGTATTGTTAGATGATGGTTTTACTCATACTATTTCACGTATCTGTTTCTTTAAATGGTGTATTTTATTTTAATGCGATTACTGTGAATGGTGTGTTTGAAATTGATGTGATTGGAAACGAATCTAACAACTATAATAATTCGATGTTTAGCATCAATAAGAAAATCAAGTTGGACTTGAATTCTTCTTATCTTTGACATTGTAGACTTGCTCATATATGCAAGGCTCGCATGCAAAAGCTACAACATGAAGGGCTTTTTCAAAATATCAATGATGAATCATTTGATAAATGTGAGTCATGCATATCTGGGAAGATGATGAAGAAACCTTTTCATAGCAATATGGAGAGGGCGTCTGATCTACTTGGTCTTATTCATACTGATGTGTTTGGACCACTTAGACATGTGTCAAAAAGAGGTGCTAGCTACTTCTGAACCTTTACTGATGATTTCAGCCGTTATGGTTATGTTTATTTACTTAAGCATAAACATGATGTGTTTGAAACATTTAGGGTTTTCAAAGCAGAATTAGAGCTGCAATTGGGAAAGAAGATTAAAGCTCTTCGATCCGATAGAGGAGGCGAGTATCTAAGCCAAGAGTTTAAAGAATACTTAGCTGAGAATGGAATTGTCCAGAATCTTACATCTC
This sequence comes from Chrysanthemum makinoi, assembly GCA_910596185.1. NCBI lineage: Eukaryota > Viridiplantae > Streptophyta > Magnoliopsida > Asterales > Asteraceae > Chrysanthemum > Chrysanthemum makinoi. The sequence goes on from OU343220.1 coordinate 169,302,362, forward strand.
CATATACTCCACAACAAAATGGTGTATTTGAGAGAAGAAATCGTACGACATTGTTGGACATGATACGATCAATTTTTAATCTTACTACTCTACCTTTTTCCTTTTGGGATTATGCTTTAGAATCAGCTATTCACATTCTAAATATGGTTCCCACAAAGAAGGTTGATAAGACTTGTCCGTCCTCCACAATGTTACTTAACTAACTACTTATTAACATAACTTGACTACGACTACGAGCTTTCTAACGAATACATATACTTGAGGTGACCGACACTTTAACCAACGGATTTTTTAAATCCTAACAATCTCCCCCTAAGGGAGGTCATCTCAATTTACATTGAATACAAACAGATATTACATTTGATTGTTCTAGGATTCTTGATTAAGTTCTTTGCTCTGTAGCCCGTAGTCAATGATTCTTCATGTTCTGCATGTTTTGTTAATCCAAGTGGAGGTCTTTAACTGATCCACTTGATGATGAGTTTTGAGCCAGCTTTGAGATCATCAGCTACCATAAATCTCTGACTCTTCCTTTGTAGTTTTGACATTATGTGATGTTGTGACCTTGGACCGACATGCTCAAATTCTGGATCATGATTTCTTCTCATCCGAGTAGCGGAAGCTTTAGTTGATTCATGATATTTGCAGCAGCGTAGCAGAAGCATGGAGTGTAAATATCAGAGTCATTGATGCACTTATCATGATTTCTTTAGAAATGAATGTGTTGTGTGAGCATGCGGAAATGGATTGACCTCTCATTGATCACCGCAAACGTTGGGTGTACCCGCATACAACATTAGCATAAAGCGCATCGAAAGTGTCTTTGATCACTTTCGTTGAATTGAGGTACATGGCCCACTATTCCCCGTTGATCAGCATAAGTCTTGTGATCGGTAGAATTCCTAAGAATCTCCTGACAGTGGTTTCGCAAAGTGCTTCTAGCTGTTCTCAAACCAGAACGTCTCATAGAAGACAACACAGAGTGAGTGAACCAGCGAATCGAGATTCACTGATTGATGAAAAGTGATTTGAAAAACAATCGTGTACTGCTTAATATAAAGTGTTTTGCAATACAACGAAGGTTTTAAGGAAAATCAATTATCAATCATAAACACCTTTTATTTTGAAATATTAATACATAGTCGATGTGCTAGAGAAAGGAATTTTAAGCACAACGAACGGTTTTTCAAAAGTATCCGTCAATCCATTTCCTGGACCAAGGTTGATTCAATATTGAATCGCCCCATCGTTTCTATCCAGTTGTCACAAGTTTGATCTATTGGATAGATCTCACATGTTACCCACCAAGAGCTTGTTTGATGTTGGCTCTAGAAGGATTTCCATCTTCATCGTGAATATTTTACATATCACTCAGATGTTCTGGCAATACCACAAGGATAATGCGTAGGACTCTTAAGATATAATCTCACTTTCCACATTGTGTGAAACAGTGAGTCTTCATTGATTGTGTCCTAGAGAGATTTATTGATGATCTCGTGGCTCTAGACTCAATAGTGCACATTTGGTTCCTATGTCGGAGATTAGGGAGAGGGTCTCCTTCTTCAATATCAACAATCTCTAATAGAAAGTCGATAGATAATGTTGGTTCCCCATGAGAATGAAACAAGTCCTTTTAAGAGATACTTGAGTAGCTTGGGAAGTTTAGTGCAGTGCGTCACTGGGTCCATGACGTCTTGTCTTCAATACCGGTTTTACCTTAGTAACCACCAGTAGCATATGTATTGAACCCGGTTTCTGCCCTAAGGTTGAATTAATGGAGGGCTATTTCTTTTCACCCTTTTCTCATTTCATTTATTTTTCATTCTTCAACCCCTTCAGTGCTTACCGAGACTTCATAACTAGAACCTTGTTGGGTTTATTCCAGTACTAGCTCAGACTCATTCGGCACTCTTCCTATTTCTCATTTTTCTCCTTTTTTCATCATACCTAAGGACTCTACACTGTCTAGTGGATTGTCCCTGGGTAGATCCCTCCGGCTCTGGCGGGATCGTGGGAACGATTACCTAACCTAACCATCCTTATATCTCCATGCATAATATAAATTTGGTCGGTCCTTTTGGTATTGTTCTTCTGCCATTGAAACCAATTGAAAACCATTTGAATAATCAATCCAGGTACTTGTGATATATGATCAAAGCATTTTGTACCTGAATTGTTTTTGATATTTCAGAAAAATCTCCCCCTCAACATGTGCATTGTATGTTTGAAATTGCTTTGGCACATGGAGGCAAGAGGACTTGAGAATATCAGATTGAGAATTAAGAATTCACTTCTTTGATCAACATTTTCTAAAATTATCGACATCGCTTTCCTGATCAAAATTAGTATTTTGAATACTTTGTTAAAGATATTTTTGGGAAAGTGTGTGGTTTTCTAAAAGTTGCTCCCCCTCAATATGTGCATCGAGATTCGAAAGTGTTTTGCACATATTAGGGAGAACCTGCACTTAGAGACAAATCAATCACGTTTCAATCCTTTTTGGTTTGATATAGATGCTCCCCCTTAACATGTGCATGGAAATTTTGAAATCGTTTGGCACATGTAGGGAGGAGAGCTTGTTATAATATTTCAAAACCATTTATCGAATTATCAGTTTATATCAATTTAAATCAGAAATTCTCCCCCGATCACAATTTTCAAATCCTTTGAGATTTGTGATCTCTATCGATTTAAATGAATTTTGAAAAAAATTTAGGAGAATAGTGACTTGCTTTTTGAAAAACATTTTAACTGATAAGGATCAGATTTTGAGACTTTAAGCTCCATAGTTCAAACATGCATAAGTATCTTATGAAAACACAACCTAGGTCAGGATCCAAATTGTATAAAAACAATGTAAATCGTTGTTCTTTTTGAAAAATAACCTTTGGATTTGATAGAAAGCATTCTCCCCCTCAATAAATGACATAAGTTGTTGATTGAGAGATAGAGAATTTTACAAATGACACGTCCAGATGATTTTCAAAAATTGAGACCGAGTTAGTTTTCATTAGATGACAAATATTTTTCAGAAAAATTTATAGAAGGAAAAATATTTGTGACGGAAACATTTGTCTTTTTGGTGACAAACACTTGTTTTTAGAATCAGAGCATGAGATTTGAAAAATAAGATTAAGCATGGCTCTGTTCTTTCTTTAAAAACGGGTTACTGCCTGAAATGATAATAAACCACCACTTTTCTCCATCATTTTTTTTTTTTTATGTACAATCGAACTTCATCTAAAGACCCTTGTCATTCTTAGAGTGACAAATCAAAGACTGTAGATGTTATCGAAGAATAGAAAAAGATGGAAAGAAAAAAATATTTTTGAGCTTTTTCAAAGATTTTTTGATTTTTATTGATTTTTGAAATTTTATATTTTGCTATTCTATATATATATATATATATATATATATATATATATATATATATATATATTTAATAAATATTTACAAGAGATGGATGAAGAAAAGCTTTTACTCCTCGTCTTCCTCTTGAAGACATTTGAGTGTTTCCGGTTATAGACTCTTTAGACCAAGTCATGGAAGGATAAACTCAAAATGTTCTCTAGGAAGAGCTTTGGTGAAGATGTCTGCTAATTGATATTCAGTCTTCACAAATATAGTTCCACCACATCGTTCTCCACTTGCTCCCTGATGAAATGATGTCGAATGTCGATATGCTTTACTCTTGAATGTTGAACGTTGTTGCATGAGAGAGCAATGGCACTCTAGTTATCACAGTACAGAGGAATTTTGTTGAATTCAAAGCCATAGTCAGATAATTGGGATCTCATCCATAGGATTTGAGCAAAACAAGATGACATGGCTATGTATTCTGCCTCTGTAGAGGATATAGAGGTACTCATTTGTTTCTTTGAAGACCAGCTCACAAGCTTATCACCCAAAAACCGAGCACCTCCTGACGTGCTTCGACGTGTATCTTGACATCCCGCATGGTCAAGCATCTGCATATGTTAGTGACATACCGGTGTCCTTCGGGTACCAAAGTCCCATGTTGATGGTTCCTTGGAGATACCGAAAGACCATTTTAACCGCTTCAAGGTACTTTTTGGTAGGCTTAGCCTGGTATCTAGCACACATGCATACAAGCGAACGAATGTCTGGTCTACTGGCAGTAAGGTACATCAGGGACCCAATCATACTACGATATTTAGTTTGGTCAACCATGATCCCTGAGTGGTCCTCATCCAGTTTAGTACGCTCCACCATGGGAGTGTCAACAGGGTCACAAGAATCAAATCCAAATTTCTTTAAGATTTCATTAGCATATTTAGATTGATTGATAAAAATGCCTCCGGGACTTTGTGAAATTTGTAATCCCAAGAAAAATGACATTTGTCCCATCATTGACATTTGAAATTTGGAGCCCATCTCCTTAGAAAAACGGTCACATTCATTGGGGTCAGTCGAGGCAAAAATAATATCATCAACATAGATTTGAACACGAATTAAGTGTTTGCCTGACTTTCTATTGAACAATGTCGGATCAACTGCTCCTTTGTTGAATCCATTAGATACAAGAAACTTCGATAGCGTGTCGTACCATGCCCTTGGAGCTTGCTTCAAACCGTAAAGGGCCTTCTTCAAGCGATAGACATGAGTAGGATGCTCTGGATTCACAAAACCTACAGGTTGGATGACGTATACTACTTCTTTCAGATCTCCGTTAAGAAAAGCTGTCTTTACATCCATCTGATATACTACCATGTTCTTACTCGCAGCGTTAGCCAGGAAGATTCTGATTGCCTCGATACGTGCAACTGGAGCAAATGATTCTTCAAAGTCAATACCCTCCACTTGACGGTATCCTTTTGCAACCAATCGAGCCTTGTTCTTTAGCACATCACCATGCTCATCAAGTTTTACTTTAAAGATTCATTTTAGAGCAATGATCATAGCACAGCCAGGAGCAGGTACTAATTCCTATACATCTAGTCGGTCGAACTCATGAATTTCTTCTTGCATGGCATTAAACCAGCTGTCTTCAGTCATGGCTGTTTTAACGTCTTTTGGTTCGACCTTAGATAGTACAGAGTTGAAGAAGCACCACAAGGCATCATTTGCAAGTTGTTTACAAGTGGATACTGGACGAGAAGGGTTTCCAATGATGTTGTCCAATGGATGGTCATGTGTCCATTTTCTAAGGTGTTCGTGTGGTTGTTGTTGAGGAACTGAAGTAGCAGAGTTTGGATCTCCTGATGAAGATGGTTCTGAAGTTGGTTCAGGAGCAAATATGTTCTCAAATGGAGCATCTTCGGGAGTAGCAAAAGGGTTATCTCCATCATAGGTGCCAGAAACATTTCCATGATGTACACTCGATGATTGAGGATTTGATGATGAGGATGAGTGATCTGCAGTAGGCGCTTCTTGACTCAATGACATAGAAACTGAAGGGTTATCTACGTTAACTGGGTTAGGGGCAGCCTCTGTTGATGGATTAGACTGATCATTAGCAATAGGCTCATAGTGTTCATCAAACATTGGATCAAACAATTTCTTCAAATCATCTTCCGAAGGGGGTACATATGGAATTGCTGGTGAGGGATTTTGTACAAGAGAAGAACTAATGGGACTACTTATCAAAAGTTGAGATGCGGGTCCAGAACTTAATTTTCCTGGAGCCAGTCACCCAGACAGCTCATCGAACGTGACGTGAATAGTTTCCATGATATCTCAAGTTCTTTTGTTGTAGATTCGGTAACCCTTCTTGTTTGGTGCATAGCCCACAAAAACTCCAATGTTCGCCTTAGCTCTTAATTTACCTAAATCTTGACCGTCATTCGTTGGATAGCACAAAGCACCGAATACACGAAGGTAGGAGAGATCAGGTTTTTGTTTATGGACAAGTTCGTATGTAGTTTTTCCATGAGTGGTTTGTATGATGGAACGATTTTGGGGTGTAGCAAGCAGTCGCAATGGCTTCAGCCCAAAGAAACATTGGAACCTTTGAGTAAATTAGCATTGTTCTTGCAGCTTCAACAAGGGTCTGATTTCGTCTTTCAACTACACCGTTCTGTTGAGACGTACATGGAACACTTCTTTGATGACTGATTCCAATGCTTTCATAAAATTGACTTAGGTCTTTGTTAACAAACTTAGTGCCATTGTCTGTTCGAATAATTCTAACAGTCTTGTTAAGTCGAACCTGCAGCTATTTGATAAGTTTGATGATGACATCTGGAGTTTCATCCTTTGTCCTCAAAAACTTAACCCAAGTAAATCGAGAGTAGTCATCAACAACGACTAATACATATTTCTTCCCATTTATCGTTTACACTCTCATGGGTCCGCACAAATCCATATGAAGAGTATGAAGAACTTCCATAACTGAGTTTGCGGGTTTGGGTTTATGGGTATATTTCCAGCTTTTTTCCAATTGGCATGCTGAACAAAGATGATCTTTTTCATACTTTAATCTGGGTAAGCCTCTTACTAGGTCCTTTCTGGAAAGATCATTAATGGTGCCGAAGTTCAAGTGATTGAGACGACGATGCCATAACCATGACTTTATTTTCAAAGCCTTTGACAACAAGCAGATTGGAGAAGACTTCATCATTTCTTCGATAGAGATGGTGTATAAGTTTGTACCACGTGCTCCTCTTAAAAGGTCCGCACCATCAAATTCTCTAACGAAACAAGTATGTTTTCTAAAAGCCACTTCTAAATCAGAATCACAGAATTGACCGACAGAAAACAAATTATGACCAAGACCTTCAACATAGTATACCCGGGAAATTACACTATCACCAACAACATAATCTCCATTACCCATAATTTCCCCAAAATGGTCGTTCCCGAATCTAACAGTCCCGATAAATTTACTCACGAAGTTCATGAGCCGCGAGCGATCTCCAGTTATATGCTTGGAACAGCCTGAGTCCAGGTACCACAGAACGATTTGAACGACCTGCAGTTGAACACAGACAAGTATAGATGACTAGATAGTTTGGATCCCCATGCGAGAATGGGTTCCACTTGGTTAGAAAACAAGATTGGAACATCCACGTCAGAAAAGGAGTCAATGAAATCATTAGAGGTAGATGCCGGACTAGTAGAAATAGTAGATCTATTCAAAGTATGTTCACTTCTTAAAGGTATAGTTCTACCAGTAGGCATCCATTTCCTAATGGGCATTGATCTAGATAATTTAGGGCATAACTCTCATTAAGATTGAATTTACGGCCAGTAGGTTTCCAATGGTAACCTACATTACTAAATTTTCTTCCTATTGGTTTCCAATGTTTTCTAGCCCGCTTCCACCTTGGTCTTCTAACCTTCTTAACCTGTTTTCTAGTGTTAACATTTTTTTACCGGAGATATAACAGAATTGTTCACATCATTCACAACACATTAATGATTAATACCAGAAATCAAACATTCATTACATGTTTTGCAAGAAGTAGCAGAATTCGAATTAATTACAGTACGCTTATAGCTAATACTAGAATCAACACGATTCATCTTATTCAACACAAACTTATTGTTCCTAGGGTGGTCTTCTACTTTCTTCCATTGATAACTCTTAGCTTGCGAGGTCCTATCTTGCTTTGTATTGCCTGTAAGCTTTTGTTAGGATTTAGTAAATCCAGTTATTAAAGTGTCGGTCACCTTAAGTATATGTAATCGTTAGAAAGCTCGTAGTCGTAGTTATTTAAAGTTAAGTAGTATTTAGTTTTGTATCACCGTGGAGGACGGACGGGTCTTTACCCGCTGTATGCCTGATCCACAGCCCGTAGGTGGCGATTTGTGTAATGACTATAAATACTCTCTACCTCCCAAGGTAGAGAGTTGGAGCTCATAATAAGATTTTCACTTTCTCTCACTAAGTTCCCAAACCTCTAACTCTTTCTCTCTCTAAAACATCATTTTGTACGCCTAGTTTGATCATGGTATGATGTGTTTGTGAAATCCAATATGTTACAAATGGTATCAGAGCCATGGTTTGATCATCTCTCTTACATATCCTTGGATTTCTAGTGGTTTTAGATGGTTTTTGAGTTTGAAAATGTTGAGTGGTTTATGCATCATTTGCATCATTTCTTGTGTTAAAGTTTGAATTTTGGGTGTACTTTTGTGTTTAGAATCATTGTAAGTGCTTGGGTTTTGATTTGGAAAGCTTGAATCACTGTGGTTGGGCTTGTTTTGGATTGAAAAGTGAGTTTTTGAAGTTTTTCTTGCTAGCGACTTGACTCTCGTAGTGTTTTTCTTCGTAGCGACTTGCTTCAGTAATTGTTAGCGAGTTGTAGTGTTAATTGTTAGCGACTTGAGCCTAGCGACTTGTCTATTGAGACAAGCCGACAAACAGTACACGTTAGTGGATTCTCCACTACGGCTAGCGACTTGGGTAGGTTAGCGGCTTGCTTTCAACTTTGTTAGCGACTTGTACTTTGTATTCTCAGCGACTTGGTGTTAGCGACTTGGATCTTAGCGAGTTGTTCTTTAGCAACTTGACTGTGTCTTAGCGACTTGGCATTATAGCGAATTGTGTCTAGCGACTTGGTGCTTAGCGACTTGATTTCATAATTCTTAGCGACTTGGTTCAAGGATTCTTAGCGACTTGGTTGATCTTTTGTTTCTAATACGGTTTTCTCTTGATTTAGTAAAATCCCGTGAAAGAATCTATTTCTCGGTTTAATCATAGAGTTATAAAATCCCGTGAAATCTGTAAACATGTCTATCAACGTACCTACAATCATCTCCACTATTGCTGAGGATGTTCAAGCAACTGGTTCAGATACTCGTCCACCCATGCTTGACAGAACTGACTACGACTCTTGGGCTCAACGAATCAGATTGTACTGTCTTGGAAAGGAAAATGGGGTAAACATTCTCAAATCAATTGATGAAGGACCTTATCAGATTGACACTACAAGAGACATAATTGATACTGCTGCAGATGGAACCATGATCTTTGGATTGGGCAGACCAAAGACGTATGATGAGCTTAGTGATAATGAGAAAAAGAGATTCGATTTTGATATCAGGGCTTCAAACATTATACTTCAGGGTCTTCCAAAAGACATCTACAATCTTATCAATCACAACACTGAAGCCAAGGCTGTTTGGGATAATGTCAAAATGCTTCTCTCAGGTTCTGAATTAACTAAGGAAGACAGAGAATCACAGCTGTATGATGAATTTGAACACTTCAAGATGAAACCAGAAGAGAGTATCTATGAGTACTACGTGAGATTCCACAAGCTTGTAAATGATATGAGGAATATCAAAATGACCATGCCAAACATTCAGCTGAATTCAAAGTTTGTGAACAACATGAATCCCGAATGGCACAAGTTTGTCACCTCTGTGAAGCTAACCAAAGGATTGAAGAACACAAACTATGAGCAACTATATGCCTTCCTTCTTCAGAATGAGAGACATGCTATGTTTGAAAAAATGTTTCTTGAAAAGTTCAAAACCAACTAAGGAGAAACAAGTTCCTCAAATGACTTAACAGCCTTTTACACAAATGTTGGAATTACCACCAAAGCTTCTCAAGTCATACCCATGGGTAATGGTAATTACAAACTCATCCCTGATCCAGCATATAAGCCTCCCGACTCAAACACTCTCATGGAAAACTTCATCAATCAACTGTCTCTCATGGTTAGTCAAAACATGAACTCACTCCCACACATCAACAATAACCTCAGAACAGCATCCAATCCATACAATCAAGCAACTATCAGAGATGGGAAGGTTATGGTGCAACCGGCCAGTTCAAGAAAGGCAGTATGAACAGGGAAGAGGTGGAGTTGGTAGAGGATATGTGGCAAATCAGAATAGGGGAAGGAATGGAAATCAAGGACAAGCAAAGCCGATCAGGTGCTACAACTGTGGTGGTGATGGACATATAGCTAGAAACTACACATCCCCAAAACGCCCACAAAATGCAGAGTACTTCAGAGATAAGATGTTACTTGTGCAAGCTCAGGACAATGGAGCTGTGTTGGATGAAGAGGAGTTGTTGTTTCTTGCTGAGGGCAATGCCAAGAAATATGATACAGATGTGGATGAGCAGCCAATTTAGGAGATAGGTCATAATCATCAGAATGTCTTTCAAGTCGCCGACTGTGATGCATACGACTCTGATGTCGATGATGAACCTACTACACATACAATTTTCATGGCTAGCATTTCTCCAATGGTCTCTCCAAATGTCCCCTCACCACAGCAAGCTGGTCCATCCAAAGAAACAATCATCTCAGAGGTATTAAAACTATATGATGATGTTGATCAGCAAAAGATACATGATAAAGTTCAATCACAGGAAACTAGTGACTCAGATATTGCTAATATGGGGAATGATAATATTGTCCCATATGATCAATATGTGACCCAATGTGAGAGTGCGATTGAACCAAGTGATGTATCTAATGCAGTCAATGATGACTATATCTTTGATGAATACACTGCTAGTGTTCCTAATGATTCTGCCATCTCTGAACTTAATGCCTATAAAGAACAAGTTGCCATTTATGAACAACGTGCTAAGTTTGAGTTAACTACCCGAGAGCAGGATATGGATGACCAAATGCGTACAATTATTAGCAAAGGTAATTTTAGGGAAGAAATACTTAAACAAGAGTTAGATTCCTTAAAAGAAAATCTTAACAAAATGGCTAAGCAAAAACAAGAACTTCAAGAAAATGTGAAAGTGCTCAAACAGGAATTTAATGCCAAGGAATCAAAACTCTTAAATGAATTTTCCAACCTAAAAACTTTGAAAAACAAACTTGAAAACAAATTGTATGTACAAGGAAACACCATTCAGACTGCTCACATGATCAATAAGCATAGAGTTCTAAGTGACAAACATAGTGTGGCGTTAGTTGATGAACCAAACCCGAAGGCGTATCTGAAAGCTAGAAAAGCACAGAAGGTAATCTATGATGGCCATGAAATCCTTAAGCCTAGACAGAAACCTAGTTGCGCTGAGAATACTGAGGAAGATAAACAGTTAGAAGATGTAACTAGAAAGAAATTGGATGAAAAGCTTAAGAGCCCTTTATGCATAGAAAAGAAAATCAGCTATAAAACACCCAACTAGGCTAAGGATAACTGGATTGCCTTTAAAAAGTTTAGACCTCAAACACAGCTGACCCCTGAACAAGTGTTTTGGAAAAAGGATATGGACATGAAAAAAGCTGATGAGTTTGTTGAAAAGAATCCCCCATGTAGGAGAATGCTTCCTGCCACTGTTTATCCCCCCAATACCCCAATGCATTTAGTTCCTAGATCAATTCCTACTAAGAGCAAGACCTTAATCAGTCAATATATAATTTTTCAATTATTTGTTGATTTTGAGAAAACTTGTAAGAAAAGGATCACACCCACTGGGATAACTGAAGGAGAAAGGGGTTTTGAGCAAACTAAAGAATGCAATTTAACTGAGGTCATGCCTTTATTTAAACAATTAAAAGGTCAATTTGAGAGTCTTAAAAAGGGGATGGATTTAGATATTAAAGAAATGGAAAAGGAATTTGATGCAATGATAGTTGAGGTTAGTGACTATAAGCGAGAATTAAAATATAATGAGATTGAGAGGAAGAACTTGCATACCTTGAATGAGAATCTTATTTCTGAATGTATTACTCAAGATGTGTTTTACACTGCTACGAATTGTTCCATTAATGCTTCTCAATTTCATGAATTATCTGTTGCTCTGAAAGTCTCCCATGATCATGTCATTGAGCTTGAAAAAATTAACTCTAAACTGCATGATAAAGTTGAACAAGATGATCATGATAACCTGGTGAAACAGTTTTCTAAATTTGAAGTTGAGCATCTTGCTTTGCAATTAAAATATCAACATCTAAAAGAAAATGTTAAAACCTCAAATATCAAGACATCCGTAGATGCTCCTGAATTTGATGCAGTTTTTGAAATTAGCAAACGTGATGAACAGATTCGAGCTCATTGTAACACTATCAGAAAATTGAGAACCCAAATTTCACAATTAAAGGGTGAAAAGAACAATGTGACAGGCTCCCAAATGCCTCCTCCTTTAGATTCTCAGAGTTCTCAGACTTTTCATCTTCAAAACTTGGTTAATGTTTTACAAAAGGAAAATGAGAGTTTTCTAGAAGAAAATGAAAAGGTTAAACAACACTTTAAAGAGTTATATGATTTAATGAAAGTCACTCGTGACAAGAACAATGAAAAAATAACGTCTTTACCAAAGGAAATTGAGAATCTGAAGAGTCAGGAAAAAGGGAAAATGCCACTTGTCTTTAATGAGAATGTTGCATCAAAGTCATCTATTGACTGCGAATATACTGTGACTGTCAAATATATTCCTCCTCATCTTAGGAATAACGAACTTGCATTTCATAAGTATCTTGCTCGTCTTAAGGATATTCTTGAATGTCTTCGTGAGATTGTTGAAGAAGACTTCATAAACAAGCCACTTGATAGTGAAATTAGGTTTGCTTGCATTCAGGCCAAACGATCTCAAGAGATGTTAGAATGTTTAATAGCAACATGTCCTAAATCCTTAGGTGCGAAAGATAAAGCTGTGATTCCTTGTTCCATGCCTAGTGCTAAGTATACAAACCATTTGATGCCCAGCATTAAGAAAGTGAATTTCAATGTGCCTTCAAGTAGTTCAGATCCCTACACTTCTAGTTCAGGAATGCAAAAAGTAGCAAAACCAACTAATGTTCCAATTCCCTCTACAGGAGTAAGAAGTGACACCAAAGCAAGCGGGTCAAAGCCTTAAGGCAACACAAAGAATGATAGGACCTTGTGTGCTAGGAATGTTCAGTGGAAGAGAGTAGAAGATCACCTTAGGGAGAATTTGAATAAAACGAATCGTGTTGATTCTAGTGTTAGCTCTAAGCGTACTGTAATTAATGCGAATTCTGCTACTTTTGGCAAAACATGTAATGATGATTGCGTGATTTTTGTTACTAATCTTGAATGTGGTGTGAATGATTTGTCTAATGTTGTTAAATGCCCAGATAAAACTGTTAATGTTAAAATTCAAGATAAGAAGGCTAAAAGGCAAAGGCGAAAGAAAGTTAGAAAACAGTGGAAACCCACAGGAAGGAAATTTAGTAATATAGGTTATCAATGGATACCTACTGGCCGTAAGATTAATGAGCTTTGCCCTAAATTTGCTAAGTCAATGCCCACTAGAAAATGGATGGCTATTGGTAGAACTATTCCCTTAAGAAGCGAACATACTTTGAATAGGTCAAATATGGACACTAGCACTGCATCTATTTCTAATGAGTCCATTTTTTCTACCTCTGATGTGGGTGTTCCAATCACTGTTACTAACCAAATGGAACTCATTCTTTCATGGGGATCCCAATTATCCAGTTATCCATTCTTGTCTGTGTTCAACTGCAGATCGTTCAAATCGTTCTGTGGTACTTGGACTCAGGTTGTTCCAAGCATATGACTGGAGACCGGTCGCGGCTCATGAACTTCGTGAGTAAATTCATCGAAACTGTGAGATTCGGAAACGATCATTTTGGTGCTATTATGGGTTATGGAGATTACATGGTTGGAAATAGTGTGATTTCCAGGGTATATTATGTTGAAGGTCTTGGGCATAATCTATTTTCTGTCGGACAATTTTGTGACTCAGATTTAGAAGTGGCCTTCAGAAAACATACTTGCTTTGTTAGAGAACTTGTTAGCCTCGCTTTTTCTAAAGATAACGTCAATTACGTGAATTGGACTAGACGCGTAGTATACTTTGCCCTTAGGGACTAGTATCGTTTAAGTGGCAAAGATAGGGCCTATATATACCCCTCATGACTCTCCATGAGGGGTGAGGTGAAGCATTTGGTTATTTGTTGTGTGTGTTTATCTTAATAAAATCTTGTGTTTTCTCCTCCCTCTCTCTAGTTTCTCTCACTAAAAAGATGAATACTTTCATCTTCAATCACCAACCCCGACCTCCCGAACCACATAAATCTTGTGTTAATCGGTCCTGACAATTGGTATAACGAGCCAAGGTTGTTGTTTTATTGATTTATGTTGGTTTATACATGTTTGGTTACTGTTTTTGTGCTTAATCTGTGGGTCGGAAATTTTTTTTCCGTATATGGTGGAAATTAGTTTATTCATGTCTGGTATCCTTGGTATCACAAAAAGTCTTAAACTTTCATGTTCATATCTGTTTTGGTCATCTTATCCAAACAGTTACACTTATGCTTTTTGTACCAATTTATCTGTGAAACAAAGTGGTCAAACCTTCATCTTTTCATGGTCAAAAGTCAAAAAGAAGCAGTTTTTAGGCTGTTTTTGGGTTTATTATGAAGATGGACGGTAAAACATGGTCGGAATATCTCGCCGGAAAAAGTCAAAGGGTCAAAACCCTCTTTTTCTACGCGTATGATGTATCTAAAGTTGAGATACGCGTAGCTATGAAGTTACGCGTAGGAAAAAGTTACGCGTATGCGTTTAAGCTTAAGCCTTGGCTTACGCCTAAGCAAAGTTACGCGTAAGCCTACGCATAAGCAACTTACGCGTAAGAAATAATGATCAGAAATGAAATAGTTACGCGTAGACCAGACCTTGACCACAACTTATACCATATACCATCAATTAACAACCTCAGTATTCAATCTACATCATCAGTCCCATGAAGAGTACGCCAAGTAAAGAAACAAAACAGATCCATCTCCAACAACAAATCCATCTATCCTATCCCAACTCACATCATTCAATCAAAACCAAGACTCAATATAAAATCTCAGATTGGCTTCAATATGTTTTACAATCTCTTTAAGATTGTTGTAGTTGAACCACTATCATTACAGATCCTGTAGAAGCTTAACTCCCTTTCATTTTCGAATTATTCAAGAACGATTTATAACAATTGTGTTATAATCTTTCTTTGAATTCGGTTAGACATGAACTCAAAACAAAATGAAAAAACCTACCCGAAACATTGATTTATCAAGATCTTGAAGAGTCAATTACTTTGTTTCTTCACTCGTGCAAGTCAAAAAGAAGGGTGTTTGTTGTATGTTCGTTCGTGTGGATGTGAAGACTGAGATTAGTTTTGATTTTGATTTGCGTATTATTTGTGAATGGAGATGAGATGAAGGAGTGATAGATTTAATTCGTTCTAATTTTTTTCTTCTTCAGATCTGTTTAGAGAAAAAGGTTTGGAGGGGGGCGGATTCTCGTTGTGTTTTTTAGGGTTTGGAGTGAAATGAAGTATGTTAGGGTTATACAGATTATAACGCTTTATATTTCTGCATTTGGATTGGGTACTTATTTGTGTTTGGAAGTAGACTTGGGCTTTGGCAAGTATTTGATATGGCTGGACTCGATTTGGGATTTGTCATTTGTGTGTTCAGAACCTGGGTCTATTGGTTTCCTACATGATGCTGATTAGATTCAGTAGTTATATGGGTTTGGTGTACTTGGGTAAAATACGAAATTTTTTAACACTTGTTGTTTGAATAAATTTTGGACTAAAATTGGTATTTTGGTATGCTAAAATTTTCACGGAGGAATACAATATTCACGGCTTAAGCAAAGATCTGAAAAAATGACTACGGAGTTTTTGTACGGTATTATTGATGCGGAATTGAAGTGACGTTTCACGGGTGAGCTTCTTTATCTTTGAGACGATGGTTGGTTGGATGCATGTCTCAAGATAACTTGTTGAAGCACATTATGAAATTTGACAATCTGGTTATAACTGGTAAGGAGTTACGTTGTAGTGCTCACAGTGTGTAACCATCACTTAAAGGAGTTACGTTGTTATGCTCAGTGTCACACGAAGTTGTGGATTGTTCAAAAATTTAGAACAAGCAGCAAGTCACAAGTTGGGATGCTTACTTCTTTTTCAAGTTAGTTGTATCGGGCTATCTCCATATGTGGTCATTACATTTAGCCGATGAATTCAAAGGAGGTTCGATTAAAGGTTGGTTTAAGAAAATTATTGAGAGTATTTCTGCAACATATTCTCACAGAATTTTGATCAAGCTATGATGTTAATATTGCACCAAGAAGGTAATACGACATGTACACAACATTATGATGATTCCGATAGCTCGCAACCATCAGGAGGGAGAAGTTGGTATTTCATCTTCCGTGATTGGATTACGAAGGGATTTTTACTTAAGACTGAAGAAGGAGAAGTAGTGTGGTGTACATCGGGGATTTTTACCAACGTGGATGCAATACTAAGTGAGTTATGTTGTTATGATGTTCCCAGAACGACAACCATTGTGCTTCAAGAGTTTACTTTCTCCGCTGCGTGTCTGAAGATTTAAGACGTGTTGGAAGAGTGTTGTCGGTTCAGGAGGGAGCATAGAAAGAAAAAAGGCTCACTAGTTAGGAGGGAGTAATAACCTAACTAGACCGTTACTGTTGAAGTTCAGAGCTACAAGAAGATCATTTGCCGAGGTCATCGGAAGGGAGAACTTCAAGTTTGCCTCAGTATCTAGACTACAGAGACTCTGCACTTCAAGAAAGTCAACATTGTTCTTTACTATTGTAATTTACTTTGTTTTGTATTTATAGGTCTCATTGTAACCATTCACGTGTGACGCTATCTTGGAGGGAGATTGTTAGCCTCGCTTTTTCTAAAGATAACGTCACTTACGTGAATTGGACTAGACGCGTAGTATACTTTGCCCTTAGGGACTAGTATCGCTTATTTTGGTGGTCGGAAAATTTTTTCCGATTTGTGGGTAAACAGTTTCTTAACATGGTTTGGTATCTTTTTTGGTCCAAAAAGGTCATCTCTTTACTTGTGTACAAAATCTGTTTTGTATCATCTTGGTCCAGTTTTGTATCATCTTGGTCCAAACAGATATTTTTTAGCCTTTTTGTCACCATATCCGTGCAATAATATTTTGGTCAAACCATCAGTTTCATTAGCTCAAACAGAATCAAAGGAAGCATATTTATGATGCTTTTCTGGGTTTAAAGATGAATCTGGTCGGAAAAAGTGGTCGGAAAACTCGCCGGAAAAAGTCAACTGGGTCAAAACCCTAGTTTTCTACGCATAAAGGGAATCTACAGAGGTGTTACGCGTAGCTGTGAAGTTACGCGTATTAAAACTTACGCATATGCTCTTACGCATAAGCCTAGGCTTACGCGTAAAAATAGGCTACGCATAAGCATGTTACGCGTATGCCTACGCATAAGCAAGTAGTTACGCGTAGAAATTAATGAGCTGAAATGAAAAAGGTTACGCGTAAAAATGACCATGACCACGACAACATACCTTCATACTAAAACAGACATCATCAGTCCGATTCTAACAAAAACCAAAACCAATCCTAGACCTAGACTCACTTCAAGAACCCTCTCATCTCTCCCCAACACTCATTCAAGACTCAAATCGAAAATAACATTAGATCTCAGTTTCAATTTAATTTTTTTGCAATCTTTTTAAAGATTGTTTCAATTAAATCTTTATCATCATAGATCTTTTATGAAGTCGAAGCTTCAATTAATATCCGAATCTGTTAAAGATGGAACAAAACAAATTGTTTTATACCATTCTTTCGTTCGTTTTAATTTAATCACAAGAAACGATTACACTACATCATGAACCTACCCGTGACCCTTTAAAGATCTTGAAGAACAATCTCTTGTGTTCTTCAGCCGTTTCATATAAAAGAAGAGAAGGGGGTTTATGTGTTTGTGTTCATGTGGCTTTATGGAGATGTAATGATTAATGAGATGAGTTTAGTGTTTGATTTGCGTTTGATGTTGAGACTGAGATTCGGATCTGCAAAAGATTGGTGAGAGATTTTTTTTGGAGAATAGTTTGATGGTAGGCGTATACTTGTGAGTATGTCTTCTTAGGTTTAGGGTAAAAGTGTGACAAAGTATTATATAACCGGTAATTAATTGTGTGACTGGATCGGGTCAGCTTTTTAAGTGGGAATATCTTACTTATATCCGGTTATAACGAGTATGGTTTTTGGATCGGGTTAGGGAAGTGCAGATATGGGCCTTGTGCTTCAATGTCATTTGGGCTGTAATGATTGGTTAAAAAGTCATTGGGCTGACATATACATTATACCACGATGGGTATTTAGTTGAACGAAATGGTGAAAAATTGATATCCGAATTTTTTTAATTATAAAAATCTTTTGGATACCAATTGTTGCTATAAATTTAAGAGTGGTATTTTTTGGTATGGTATCATGTCACGGAGGGATACAATATTCACGGCTTAAGCAAAATTTGAAAAATGACTACGGGGTTTTTGTACGGTATTATTGATGCGGAATTGAAGTGACATTTCACGGGTGGACTTCTTTATCTTTGAGACGATGGTTGGTTGGATGCATGTCTCAAGATAACTTGTTGGAGCACATTATGAAATTTGAAAATCTGGTTATAACTGGTAAGGAGTTACGTTGTAGTGCTCACAGTGTGTAACCATCACTTTAAGGAGTTACGTTGTTGTGCTCAGTGTCACACGAAGTTGTGGATTGTTCAAAAATTTAGAACAAGCAGCAAGTCACAAGTTGGGATGTTTGCTTCCTTTTCAAGTCAGTCGTATCGGGTTATCTCCATATGTGGTCATTACATTTAGCCGGTGAATTCAAAGGAGGTTCGTTTAAAAGGTTGGTTTGAGAGAATTATTGAGAGTATTTTTGCGACATATTCTCACGGAATTTTGCTCAATCAAAGGATTTAATATTGCATCAAGAAGAAGGTAATACGGCATGTACGCAACATTATGATGATTCTGATTGCTCGCAACCATCAGGAGGGAGAAGTTGGTATTTCATCTTCCGTGATTGGATTACGAAAGGATTTGTGCTTAAGACTGAAGAAGGAGAAGTAGTGTGTGTACATCGGGGCTTTTTACCAACTTTGATGCAATACTAAGTGAGTTATGTTGTTATGATGTTCCCAGAACGACAACCATTGTGCTTCAAGAGTTTACTTTCCCCGCTGCGTGTCTGAAGATTAAAGACGTGTTGGAAGAGTGTTGTCGGTTCAGGAGGGAGCAAAGAAAGAAAAAAAAAGGCTCACTAGTTAGGAGGGAGTAATAACCTAACTAGACCGTTCCAGTTGAAGTCCAGAGCTACAAGAAGATCATTTTCCGAGTTCATCGGAAGGGAGAACTTCAAGTTTGCCTCAGTATCTAGACTACAGAGACTCTGCACTTCAAGAAAGTCAACATTGTTCATTACTATTGTAATTTATTTTGTTTTGTATTTATAGGTCTCAATGTAACCATTCACGTGTGACGCTATCTTGGAGGGAGATTGTTAGCCTCGCTTTTTCTAAAGATAACGTCAATTACGTGAATTGGACTAGACGCGTAGTATACTTTGCCCTTAGGGACTAGTATCGTTTAAGTGGCAAAGATAGGGCCTATATATACCCCTCATGACTCTCCATGAGGGGTGAGGTGAATCATTTGGTTAGTGTTTGTTTGTGTTTATCAATAAAAGTTTCCATTGTTTTCTCCTCCCTCTCTCTAGTTTCTCTCTCTAGAAGATGAAGATCTTCATCTTCTTCCACCAACACCGACCTCCAAACCACATAAATCTTATGTTATTTGATCCTGACAGAACTTGATGGTGTGGAACTTCTCAGAGGAACTCGTGGTTCAAACCTATAAACCATCTCTATCAAAGATATGATGAAATCTTCACCCATCTGCTTGCTGTCAAAGGCTTCCAAAACTAAGTCATGGCTATGGCACCGTCGTCTCAATCACTTGAACTATGGTACCATAAAAAATCTTTCCAGAAAGGACTTAGTAAGGGGATTACCCAGATTAAAGTATGAAAAAGATCATCTTTGTTCAGCTTGCCAATTGGGAAAAAGCACGAAATATGCCCACAAACTCAGTAATGGAAGTTCTTCATACCCTTCATATGGATTTGTGCGGACCAATGAGAGTGCAAACGATAAATGGGAAGAAATTAATTTTAGTCGTTGTTGATGACTACTCTCGATTTACTTGGGTAAAGTTTTTGAGGACAAAGGATGAAACTCCAGATGTCATCATCAAACTTATCAAACAGCTACAAGTTCGACTCAACAATACTGTTAGAATTGTTCAAACAGACAATGGCACAAAGTTTGTTAACAAAGACATAATTTAGTTTTATGAAAGTGTTGGAATCAGTCATCAAAGAAGTGTTCCACGAACTCCTCAACAGAACGGTGTAGTTGAAAGACGAAATCGAACTCTTGTGGAAGCCGCAAGAACAGTGCTAATTTATTCAAAGGTTCCAATGTTTCTATGGGCTGAAGCCATTGCCACTGCTTGCTACCCCCAAAATCGTTCCCTTATTCATACCTCTCATGGAAAAACTCCATATGAACTTGTTCATAAACGAAAACCTGATCTCTCCTACCTTCGTGTGTTTGGTGCTTTGTGTTATCCAACAAATGACGGTCAAGATTTAGGTAAATTAAGAGCAAAGGCAGATATTGTAGTTTTTGTTGGTTATTCACCAAACAAGAAGGGTTACCGAATCTACAGCAAGAGAACCCGAAATATCATGGAAACAATTCACGTTACGTTCGATGAGCTGACCGGTCAAATGGCTCCAGGACAATCCAGTTCTGGACCCGCATCTCAAACTTCATTGAGTAGTCCTATCAGTTCTACTCTTGTTTCAATTCCCTCACCAAAGAACTCATTATGTACCTCTTTCAGAAGATGATTTGAAGAAATTATTTGATCCTATGTTTGATAAACACTATGAGCCAAGGGCTAATGATCTGTCAATTCCATCAACAGAGGTCGCCCTATCCCTGTCAATGAAGTTAACCCTTCAGTTTCAATGTCACTAAGTCAAGAAGCGCCTTCACGATCACTCGGTATCATCATCAATGCCTCAATCATCAAGTGTACACAATGGAAATGTTGCTGCTGTTACGGATGATGAAAATTCTTTTGCTCCTCCGAAGATGAACCTTTGAAAATATATTTGCTCCTGAATCATCATCGAACCATCTTCATCGGAGAAATCGACTCGCTACTTCGTTCCTCAACAACAACCACATTAACACCTTAGAAAATGGACACATGATCACCCATTGGACAACATCATTGGAAACCCTTCTCGTTCAAGATCCACTCGTCGACAACTTGCAACCGATGCCTTATGGTGCTTCTTCAACTCCGACTCTCTAAGATCGAACCAAAAGATGTTAAAACCGCCATGAATGAAGACAACTGGTTCAATGCCATGCAAGAAAAAATTCATGAGTTTGATCGACTAGATGTATGGGAATTAGTACCTGCTCCTGACTGTGCTATGATCGTTGCTCTAAAGTGGATCTTCAAAGTAAAACTTGATGAGCATGGTGATGTTTTAAAGAACAAGGATCGATTGGTTGCAAAAGGATACCGTCAAGAAGAGGGTATTGACTTTGAGGAATAATTTGCTCCAGTTGCTCGTGATCGAGGCAATCGAATCTTCTTGGCTAATGCCTGCAAGTAAGAACATGGTAGTCTATCGATGGATGTCAAGACGGCTTTTCTTAACGGAGATCGAAAGAAGTCGATACGCCACCAACCCGAAGGCTTTGTGAATCACGAGCATCCTACTCACGTCTATCGTTTGAAGAAGGCTCTTTACGGTTTGAAGCAAGCTCCAAGGGCATGGTATGATACGCTATCTAAGTTTCTTCTATCTACCTGGATTCAAAGAAAGGAGCAGTTCATCCAACATTGTTCACCGAAAGTCGGAAAACATTTAATTCATGTTCAAATATATGTTGATGATATTATTTTTGCCTCGACCGACCCCAATGAATGTGATCGTTTTCAAATGAAATGGGTTCCAAATTTCAAATGTCAATGATGGGACAAATGTCATTTTTCTTGGGATTACAAATTTCACAAAGTCCCGGAGGCATTTTTATAAATCAATCTAAATATGCAAATGAGATTTTAAAGAAATTTGGATTTGATTCTTGTGACCCTGTTGACACTTCCATGATAGAGCTTACCAAACTGGATGAGGACCACTCAGGGATCATGGTAGACCAAACGAAATATCGTAGTATCATTGGATCCCTGATGTACCTCACAGCCAGGAGACCAGACATTCTATTCGATGTTTGCATGTGTGCTAGATATCAGGCTAAGCCTACCAAAAAGCACCTTGAAGCTGTTAAACGGGTCTTTCGGTATCTTCAAGGAACCATCAATATGGTACTTTGGTACCCGAAGGACACCGGTATGTCACTAACGCCTATGCATGCCGATCATGCAGGTGTCAAGATACACGTCGAAGCACGTCTGGAGGTGCTCAGTTTTTGGGTGATAAGCTTGTGAGCTGGTCTTCAAAGAAACAAATGAGTACTTCTATTTCCTCTACAGAGGCTGAATACATAGCCATGTCATCTTGTTGTGCTCAAATCCTATGGATGAGATCCCAATTATCTGACTATGGCTTTGAATTCAACAAAATCCCTCTGTACTGTGATAATAAAAGTGCTATAGCTCTCTCATGCAAGAATGTTCAACATTCAAGAGCAAAGCACATCGACATTCGACATCATTTCATCAGGGAACAAGTAGAGAACGGTGTGGTGGAACTCTATTTTGTGAGGACAGAATATCATTTAGCAGACATCTTCACCAAAGCTCTTCCTAGAGAACGTTTTGAGTTTATCCTTCCACGACTTGGTCTAAAGAGTCTACAACCAGAAACACTCAAACGTCTTCAAGAGGAAGACGAGGAGTAAAGGTCTTTCTTCATCCATCTCTTGTAAATATTTATTCGAAAAGCAAAATACAAAATTACAAAACCCACAAAAACAAAATAGAAAAATATAAAACTTTCAAAAATCCATAAAAATTTGAGAAAAAAAAATCTTGAAAAATCTCCAAAAAAAAAAAAAAAAAATTATTGTCATTTTGTCATATTTTTCTCGATTCGATAATATCTACGGTCTTTGTGCTGTCATTCAAAGAATGACACGGGTCTTTAGATGTTGTTGAATGTTTATATATATATATATATATATATATATATATATATATATATATATATATATATATATATATATATATATATATATATATATATATATATATATATATATATATATATATATTGGGAGAAAAGTGAAACAATGGTTTATTGTCATTTCAGGTAGTAACCCGCTTTTCAAAGAAAGAACGGAGCCATGCTTTATCTTAAATCTTCAAATCTCATGCTCTGATTCTGAAAAAAAATGTTTGTTGTCAAAAAGACAAATGTTTCCTTTTAAATATTTTTCCTTCAAATGATTCTTCTGAAAAATATTTGTCATCTAATGAAAACAAAATTGCTTTGAAAATACTTGAAAATCATCCGGGCTTTTCATGTGTCAAAATTTCTATCCTTCAATCAATAACATATGTCATTGATTGAGGGGGAGAATGATTTCAATCAAAAAGAGTATTTTTCAAACAATTAGCACGTAATCGAGAAAGGTCTACTCTTGCATAATCAAAAAGAACAATGTTTTACAATATTGTATACAATTGGTACAAGACCTTGTTATTATTATGTTTTCAAAAGATAGTCAAGCATGTTTATTCTTTGGATTCTAAAATCTCAAACTTGATCCTTATCGGTTAATTTTTTCTCATAATCAAGTCACATCTCCCCTCAAAAGCTTTCAAAATCAATTTAAATCTACAGAGATCACAAATCTCAAATGATTTGAAAATTGTGATCGGGGGAGAATTTGTGTTTAAATTGGATTTAAACTGATAATTCGATAAATGGTTTCACAAGTGTTTAGCAAGCTTTCCTCCCCACATGTGCCAAATGATTTCAAATTTTCCATGAACATGTTGAGGGGGAGCATCCTTTTAAACTACAAAGAATTGAAACGTGATTGATTTGTATCTAAGTGCTGGTTCCTTCTAATATGTGCAAAACTCTTTCAAACCTCGAGGCACATATTGAGGGGGAGCAAACTTATGAAAACCTCATCCTTTCCCAATATGCTTTATCTACTTGATTTGATCAGGGAAGTGATGTTGATATCTTTTAGAAAATGATAATCAAAGAAGTTAATTCTTCCTCTTGCCTCCGTGTGCCAAAACGATTTCAAATACATGATGCACATGTTGAGGGGGAGCTCTGTTTCTAAAAATATCAAAAACAATTCAGGTACAAAATGCTTTGATAATATATCACAAGTATCTGGATTGATTTTCAAATGGTTTTCAATTGGTTCCAATGGCAGATGAACAATACCAAACAGACCGACCAAATTTACTTTATGTATGGTGATATAAGAATGATAAGGCTAGGTATTTGTTCCCATGATCCGCCAGAACCAGAGGGATCTACCCAGGGACAATCCACTAGATAGTGTAGAAGTCCTTAGGTATGATGAAAAAAGGAGAAAAGTGAGATATGGGAAGAGTGCGGACTGAGACAGAGCTAGTACTGGAATTAACCCAACAAGGTTCTAGTTATGAAGTCTCGGTAAGCACTGAAGGGGTTGAAGAATGAAAAAGAATTGAATGAGAAAAGGGTGAAAATAAATAGCCCTCCATTAATTCAACCTTAGGGCAGAAACCGAGTTTAATACATATGCTACTGGTGGTTACTAAGGTAACACTGGTATTAAAGAAAAGACGTCAAGGACCCAGTGACGCACTGCACTACAACTTCCCAAACCACTCAAGTTCCTCTTAAAAGGGCTTGTTTCATTCTCACGGGGAACCAACATAATCTATCAACTTTCTCTTAGAGTTTGTTGATATTGAAGGAGACCCTCTCCCTAGTCTCCGATATAGGAAACCAAATATGCACTATTGAGTTTAGAGCCACGAGATCATCAAATAAATCTCATTAGGACACTGAATACGAAGACTCTCTGTTTCACACAATGTGGAAAGAGATATTATATCTTATGAGTCCTACGCATTATCCTTGTGGTGTTGCCAGAACATTCGAGTGATATGCAAACATATTCACTGTGAAGATGGAAAGCCTTCTGGAGCCAACATCAAACAAGCTCCTGGTGGGTGGCATGTGAGATCTATTCAATAGATCAACCATGTGACAACTGAACAGAAACAATAGGGCAAGTCATAATTATGATTCAATCCTGGTTCAGGTTATGGATTGACGGATACCTTTGAAAAACCGGTCGTTGTGCTTAAAAACTCTTTTCTTTAGCACATCGACTGTGTACTAATACTTCAAAATTAAAGGTGTTTATGATTGATAATTGATTTTCATTAAAACCTTCGTTGTATTGCAAAAACAATTTCTATTAAGCGGTACACGATTGTGTTTCAAATCTCTTTTCATCAATCAGTGAATCTCAATTCGCTGGTTCACTCACTCCGTGTTGTATTCTTTGAGACGTTCCGGTTTGAGAACAGCTAGAGCAGCTGCGAAACCCTGTCAAGGAAATTCTTCGGAATTATACCTGATCACACGCAGTACTTGTACTGATCAACGGGAAACCGTGGGCCGTGTACCTCAATTCAACGAAAGTGATCAAAGACACTTTCGTGCGCTTTATTACTAACTATTGTATGCGTACGCCCGACGCTTGCAGTGATCGAATGAAGCGGTCAATCATAACCGCATGCACACACATCACATTCATTTCAAAAGAAATCATGATTAGTGCATCAATGATTCTGATATTCTCACTCCATGCTTCTGCTACGTTGCTGCCAATATCATGAATCAACGAAAGCTTCCGCTACTCTGATGAAAAGAAATCATGAACCAGAATGTGAGCATGTCGGACCAAAAGTCACAACATCACATAATACCAACACCACAATGGATGAGTCAGAGATTTATGATAGCTGGTGATCTCAAAGCTGGCTCAAAACTCATTATCACGTGGATCAGTAAAAGACATCCACTAGATTTATCCAAACATGCGGAACATGAAGAATCAATGACTACGAGCTACTGAGCAAAGAATTTAATCAAGAATCCAAGGACAATCTAATGTAATATCTGTTTGTATTCATTGTAATTTAAGGTGACCTCCCTTAGGGGGAGATTGTTAGGATTTAGTAAATCCAGTTATTAAAGTGTCGGTCACCTCAAGTATATGTAATCGTTAGAAAGCTCGTAGTCGTAGTTATTTAAAGTTAAGTAGTATTTAGTTTTGTATCACCGTGGAGGACGGAAGGGTCTTTACCCACTGTATGCCTGATCCACAGCCCGTAGGTGGCGATTTGTGTAATGACTATAAATACTCTCTACCTCCCAAGGTAGAGAGTTGGAGCTCATAATAAGATTTTCACTTTCTCTCACTAAGTTCCCAAACCTCTAACTCTTTCTCTCTCTAAAACATCATTTTGTACGCCTAGTTTGATCATGGTATGATGTGTTTGTGAAATCCAATATGTTATAGCTTTGACCCGCATGCCTTAGTGTCACTGATTACTCCTGTAGAGGGAATGATGGGAACATTAGTTGGTTTTACTACTTTATGCATTCCTGATATAGAAGTGCTGGGATCTGAAGTGCTTGCAGGCACATCAAAGTTTACATGCTTGACTTTCGGCACAGAACAATGCATATCATGGGTTGCATGCTTAACACTAGGCATATAGCAAGGCATAACGACTTTATCTTTCTTACAAAAGGATTTAGGGCATGTTGCTCTTAAGCATTCTAAACGTTCCTGAGATCGTTTGGCATATAGGCATGCATACCTAACTTCACTATCAAGTGGTTTATTTATGCTATCCTCTTCGACAATCTCACGGAGACATTCTAGGCTATCCTTAAGGTAGGAAAAATATTCTTGAAACCCAAGTTCGTTATTTCAAAGGTGAGGAGGAATATATTTAACAGTCACAGTATACCTAGAATCCGCAGATGCCTTTGAAGCAACATTCTCATTACAGACAAGTGACATTTTCCCTTTTACCTGACTTTTGAGATTCTCAATTTCCTTTTGCAAAGAAGTTATTTTTTCATTGTTCTTGTCACGAGTGACTTTCATTGAATCATATAACTCTTTAAAGTGTCGTTTAACCTTTTCATTTTCTTCTAGAAAACTCTCATTTTCTTGTTGTAATACATTAATGATGTTTTGAGGATGAAAGTTTTGAGAATACTGAGAATCTAAAGGAGAAGGCATTTGAGAGCCATTCACATTGTTGTTTTCACCCTTTAATTGTGAAATTTGGGTTTTCATCCTTCTGATCGTGTTACAGTGAGCTCAAATCTGTTCGTCACGTTTGTTTATTTTAAAAACTGCATCAAACTCAGGAACATACGAGGATGTCTTGATATTTGAGGTTTTAACATTTTCTTTGAGATGTTGATATTTTAGTTGTAAATTAAAATGTTCAACTTCCAGTTTAGAATAATGTTTTACCAAATTATCATGATCATCCTGTTCTACTTTATCATGCAATTTTTAATTTGTGGTTTCAAGCTCAATGACACGATCATGGGAAACATTTAATGCAATAGTTAATTCATGAAATTGAGACACAGTAATAGAACAATTTGTAACAATGTATAACACATCTTGAGCAACACATTAAGAGATCAGATTATCATTAATGATGTGCAGATTCTTTATCTCTATTTCATTACTCTTAAGCTCACGTTCATACATACTGACCTCAAGTTCCATATCATTAAACAACTTTTTCATTTCTTTAATCTCTATGTCCATTCCCTTTTGAAGACTCTCAAATTGCCCTTTAAGTTTTTTAAAGAAATGCATGACCTCAGTTAAATAGCATTCTTTAGTTTGTTCAAAACCTCTTTCCCCTTCAGTTATCCCAGTGGGTGTGATTCTCTTTTTACACGTTTTCTCAAAATCAACAAATAGTTGGTAAACTACGTAAAGGCTGATTAAGGTCTTGCTATTAGTGGGAAGATTTCTAGGCACTAAATGCATTGGTTTATTTGGGGGATACATAGTGGCAGGAGGCAAT
The DNA here is from genome assembly GCA_910596185.1 of Chrysanthemum makinoi. NCBI lineage: Eukaryota > Viridiplantae > Streptophyta > Magnoliopsida > Asterales > Asteraceae > Chrysanthemum > Chrysanthemum makinoi. The sequence continues at coordinate 169,330,245 of OU343220.1, forward strand.
TTCCTACAAGGGGAATTCTTTTCAATAAAATCATTAGCTTTTTGTTTGTCCAGATCCTTTTTCCAGAAAATTTGTTCAGGGGTCAGTTGGGTCTGAGGTATAAATTTATTAAAGGCAATCCAGTTATCCTTAAAATAATTTTGTGTTTTAACGATGATTTTATCTCTTATGCACAAGGGACTATTAAACTTATCATCCAATTTTTTTCTGGAGACTTCTTCTAATTTTAGTGGGTTTCTGTCTAGGCTTAAGAATCTCATTTCCATCGTAGATTACTTTTTGAGCTGCTTAAGCCTTACTACACGCCTTAGGATTTGGTTCATCTACAAGTGGAACGCTATGCTTATCACTTAGAACTCTATGCTTAGAGATCATGTGAGTAGTCTGAATGGTGTTCCCTTGTATGTACAATTTATTTTCAAGTTTGTCCTTCAAAGTTTTTAGGTTGGAAAATTCATTTAAAAGTTTTGATTCCTTAGCATTGAATTCTTGTTTAAGTACTTTCACATTATCTTGAAGTTCTTGTTTCTGTTTAACAGTTTTGTTAATCTTTTCTTGTAAGGAATCTAACTCTTGTTTTAACATTTCTTCCCTAAAATTGCTTTTTTTGATAATTGTACGCATTTGGTCATCCATCTCCTGCTCACGGGTAGTCAGTTCAAACTTAGCACGTTGTTCATATATAGCAACTTGTTCTTTATAGGCGTTTAGTTCAGAAATAATAGAATCATCAGGGGCACATGCAGTGAATTCATCCAAAATATAGTCATCATTGACTACAGAAGATGCATTACTTGGTACAATTTCACTTTCATTTTGTTTCACATATTGATCATATGGGACAACATTGCTATTACCCATATTTTCAATATCTAATTCAATAATTTTAGTTGATTGTACTTTGTCATGCGTCTTTTGCACATCAACCTCATCGTATAGTTTTAATACCTTTGCAATGATAGATTCCCTAGAGGGAGTGGCCTGTTTAAGTGAAGAAGCCCTTGGAGTTACCATTGGTGAGATATTAGCCATGAAGATGGTATGGGCAGTTGGTTCATCATCAACATCTGAATCAAATGCATCACAGTCTGCGACTTGAAATGCATTGGGATTATTCTGACCCATACCCTGCACTGACTGTTCATCCACATCAGCATCATAAGTTCTGGCATTTCCCTCAGCAAGAAATAGCAATTCTTCCTCATTCAACATTGCTCCATTGTCTTGAGCTTGGACCAGCAGCATCTTGTCCCTGAAGTACTCTGCATTTTGTGGACGTTTTGGAAGAGTGCAATTCATTGCGATGTGTCCTTGTCCACCACAGTTGTAACATTTAATGGGCTTTACTTGACCCTGAGCCATGTTCCTTCCACGATTCTGATTACCCATATATCCACCACCACCACCAGCATTCCCATATCCAGCACCAGCATTCCCGTATCCAGCTCCAACATTGACATATCCAGCTCCAACATTCCCTTGCTCATTATGTGGAAGGTATGCATTCTGTCTTCCTTGCACACTCTGCACCACTACCTTTCCATCTCTAACAGTAGCTTGATTTTGGGGATTGGATGCTGTTCTGAGGTTATTGTTGGTGTGTGGAGTGAGATTTTAATTTTGCCTAACCATAAGAGATAGTTTATTAACGAGATTTTCCATGAATGTTTCTGAATCTGGAGGTTTATACCCTGGATCTGGAATGAGTTTGTAGTTACCATTACCAGTTGGTATCACTTGAGATGCTTTGGTGGTTATTCCTACATTTGTGTAGAATGCAGTTGAATCATTTGATGAGCTTGCATCACCATAATTAGTTTTGAACTTTTCCAGGATCATTCGTTCAAACATACCATGTTTCTCATTCTGAAGCAAGTATGCATACAGTTGCTCATAGTTAGTTTGCCTAAAACCTTTGGTTAGCTTGACTGAAGTGACAAACTTGTGCCATTCAGGATTCATGTTGTTCACAAACTTTGAATTGAGTTGAATATTTGGCATAGTCATTTTGATATTCCTCATGTCATTCACAAGCTTGTGGAACCTCACGTAGTATTCTATGACATTTTCCCCTGGGTTCATCTTAAAGTTCTCAAAATCATCATACAGTTGAGACTCTCTGTCTTCTTTAGTTAATTCTGAACCAGAGAGAAGCATCTTGACATTGCCCCAAACTGCTTTGGCTTCAGTGTTGTTATTGATTAACTTGTAGATGTCCTTTGGTAGACCCTGAAGTATAATGTTTGAGGCCCTAATATCAGCATCGTATCTCTTTTTCTCCTTATCAGTGGGTTCATTATAAGTCTTTGGTCTATCCAATCCTAATGTCACTGAGCCATCAACAGCAGTTTCAAGTACGTCTCTGGTAGTCTCAACTTGGTACAGTCCTTCATCAATTGAGTTGAGAATGTTAACCCCATTTTCCTTACCCAAGCAGTACAATCTGATTCGTTGAGCCCATGAGTCATAATCAGTTATGTCTAGCATGGGTGGACAAGTATCTGATCTTGCAGCTTGAACGTCCTCAGCTACAGAAGAGATGATTGTAGGCACGTTGGTAGACATGATTACAGATTCTACGGGATTTTATGACTCTTTGATTAAACCGGGAAATAGAATCTTTCACGGGATTTTACTAAATCAAGAGAAAACCGTAAATCGTAACAATAAGAAACAATAAGTCTCAAGAGACAAATCGCTCACTTGTACCAAATCGCTTCAGCCAGCAAATTGCTCAAAACAGACAAATCGCTCAAACCAACAAATCGCTTAAAAGGACAAGTCGCTTAGTAAGACAAATCGCTTAAACAGTCAACTCGCTTCAATAAACAAGTTGCTTAACCATACAAATCGCTTGAACCAACAAACCGCTTAAATGACAAGTCGCTTAACCAAGACAAAACGCTTAAATACACAACTCGCTTAAATAAACAAGTCGCTTGAACTGGTAAATCGCTTCACCGCACAATTCGCACAAGTACATCCACTAAATGGACAAATCGCTTCAATAAGCGATTCTTAGTCAGACAGAAATCGCTTCTAACCAGGGACAAATCGATCGCCAGAAGGTGTGTCTGAGACTCAAATCGCTCACTTGAAAACAAACAAAAACACCACTTTTCAATCCAAAAACAATCCAACCACAGTGATTCAAGCCTTCCAAATCAAAACCTAAACACTTATAATGATTCTAAACACAAAAGTACAATCAAAATTCAAACTTTAACACTAGAGATGATCCAAATGATGCAAATAACTCTAAACTCTTTCAAACCCAAAAACCATATAAAACCACTAGAAATCCAAAAACATGTAAGATGAATGATCAAACCATGGCTCTTGATACCATTTGTAACATATTGGATTTCACAAACACATATCATAACAAAAGTAGGCGTATGGGTGAGGTTCTAGAGAGAGAAAATAGAGAGAAGTGGGAACTTGATGAAACAAAGAAAAATGGTATTGAAGCTCCAACCCTCTACCTTGGGAGGTAGAGGGTATTTATAGTTTCTTACAAGATACGCCTCCTACGGGCTATGGATCAGGCATATAGTAGGAAAAGACCCGTCCGTCCTCCACGGTGTTACTTAACTAACTACTTATTAACATAACTTGACTACTACTACGAGATTTCTAACGAATACATATGCTTGAGGTGACCGACACTTTAACCAACGGATTTTCTAAATCCTAACAATTCCCGTTCGTAGATCTGTAAGGTCTACGCGTGCACCTGAACGTCTATGTCTTAACGTAGAAGTTGAGGATACTATATTAAAAGATCTTGGAGAGCCTACTAATTATAGAGCTGCCATGGCAAGTCCTGAAAAGGAAAAATGGCAAGCTGCAATGAATGGGAAAATGCAATCCATGAGAGATAATGAAGTCTAGGAAGAGGTAAACTTACCTCCAAATGCTACGGTGGTTGGAAGTAAGTGGCTCTATAAAATAAAGACTGACATAGATGGCAATGTACACATCTATAAAGCTCGTCTAGTTGCGCAAGGTTTTACTCAAAATTTTGGCATAGATTACGAGGAGACTTTTTCTCATGTAGCAGACATTAGAGCTATTAGAATTCTCATAGCTATAGCAGCATACTATGACTATGAGATATGGCAAATGGATGTCAGAATCGCCTTCTTGAATGGTCGCTTAGATGAAGACATCTATATGAAGCAACCTAAGGGGTTCACGAATCCACAATTTCTAAACCGTGTATGCAAACTTCAAAGGTGCATTTATGGATTGAAGCAAGCATTGAGGCAATGGAATAAGAGATTTGATGAAGAAATCAAAAGGTATGGATTTATTCAAAATCTTGATGAGCCATGTGTATATCACAAAGTTAGTGGGAGTGATGTAATTTTCCTTATCCTTTATGTCGATGACATATTAATTATGGGAAAAGACATTCTAAGTTTGCAAAATGTTAAGGCATATCTTGGACAATGTTTTTCCATGAAGGATTTAGAAGAAGCTGCATACATTCTGGGAATCAAGATCTACCGAGATAGGTCAAAGCAGTTAATTGGTTTAAGTCAAAGTGCTTACATTGATAAAATATTGAAGAGATTCAATATGCAAAATTCCAAGAAAGGATATTTGCCGATGGAAGTAAAGCATGGCTTATGTAGCGATATGTGTGCTTCAACACCTGTTGTAGTGGTACGCATGCAGAAAGTTCCTTATGCTTCGGCAGTAGGATCTATTATGTATGATGTGAGATGCACAAGGCCAGATGTGGCGTTCTCTCAAAACATGACCAGTCGATATCAACAGAATCCGGGTGAACTTCACTGGACTGCTGTTAAACATATTCTAAAGTATCTTCGAAATACAAAAGATATGTTCTTAGTGTATGGTGGAAATCCAGACACAGAGCTTGATGTTACAGGTTACTGTGATGCGTCCTGGCAGTGTGATAAAGATGATACGAAGTCTCAGACGGGTTATGTCTTTGTCGTCTGTTGGAATCACTCCTAAACCTTATTCAAGTGTTAGTTACTCATATGTAATAGTTAGCTTAGTATGGCCTTTATGTTTGTTATTAGCCTTAAGCTTATGTAGAAGGCCCATGAGCTTAGGCCCAAGCCCATAGGTGAAAGGGAAGGAGTAGGTGTGTTGCCCTAGCTCCTTGCCTATAAATACCTTATGTAAACCTTCATTTGAAGGTTGGTTGTTCAAGTTATTCTCTCATTCACTCTCTTTGCTTAAACCGTTTTATAGTATATCGTGTGTGTGTGTGAGTTTTACTTGTTCAATCGCCTTATCTCTTTCTTATAAGCTTGTGTGGTAAACCTTGTGACCTAACAGTGGTATCAATCGCCAAATAGTTGGGTGTACACTTTTGTTTTTGAAATTTTCTTGGTTTTGGTCTTACGCGTAAAGATAACGTGTTATTTGGTTCGCTTAAAAACTTGTTTTTTACACTTTTTATCCAAGATTCTTGTACTTTCAACGTTTTAAGGTGTTAAAATACTTGTTTTTGACAAAAAGTTTCAAACTTTACGCGTGGATAAACGTTTTTGAACTTGATTTTGTTCATGGGTGAAGTTCTACTCGTAACCTGTTTAGCCGTTTTAGTTCATCAAGATTCACACTTTTGTGTTATTTTGGTACTATTAACGCTATTCCATAACAAAAATCTGGTTTAGAAACATATTTGGGCAAAATCAAAGTTACGAGTAAACCTACGCGTAGTAAAACCCTAAAACTATGCGTAAGTGCCTCCTTGGTTTGATCTTCATTTTCGTGGTTTATTCCGTGTTTTCTTACTTGGATAAGTCTGAAAATACGTCGACTTTGGATATCTCTTGCACTGTGATAGTGTAAAAGATCATTTGGGCAAAAAACCCTAAAATTACGCCTAAGCATAAGCTTACGCGTAGAAATCCTACGCCTAAGATTTTCCCTACGCCTAAGCCTAGTCTTACGCATAAGAAAATCCTACGCCTAACTTTCTACGCATAACTTTTGTCTACGCCTAACTTTAGTGTCTTTTCCTACTTACGCGTAAGCTAAATCCTACGCGTAACTCCTCATTGTTACGCGTAATTTTGGTGTTTTTACGCATAAGTGCTACTTGGTTCTTGTCTTTTCTACGCCTAAGGATACTTCATCAACAAAGGTTCATTCGACTACAAAGATCCATTTTTACCAACACAAGTTTATCAACATGTCACAACCACCATACTTTAACTATTTCCCTTACACTTATCCTCATCCTCAACGTCAACAACAACTAACTCCACAACATCAACAATGGAATCAACAACAAGCAATTTATCAACAACAATTTAACCAACAACATACTCCACAACTTGCTGCAAATCCAAAACCTCAAATGGTTCAACCACCACAAAGTCTTCAAGCTCAACCGTACACAAATGACTTTAATCAACATCCATCAAGGATCACTGTGTGGGAACCCACTTGGTTTGCAAAGATGTTTGAAACTTTAAGCAGCCAACAATCAATTCATGAGGCTGGATCACTTGATAGACCTCCAATGCTCACTCCAGGAAACTACGATCAATGGGTGATAAGGTTCTTTAGATTTTGTGATCTAAAGAAGCCACATGGAAAGTTCTTAAAGAAGGTTATCTTGGAAGGTCCATTTGAGATGCCTACTGTCATTGTACCCGGAGATCCAAATGCCATTCCACCAAGAGATGAACAAACGAACATTGCTACTGTTGCAGACTTGAATCCTCAAGAACTTCTACACTATGAAGCAGATGAACTTGCAATGGAATATATCCTCCTAGGATTACCAAACCTAATTCTTCGTAGTGTTGATGCTCAAAAAACAGCAAAGAAAATGTGGGATCATATTCGTCTTCTTATGGAAGGATCAGTACTCAATCAGGAAGATTTGGAATCCAAAATTTACTTGGCTTATGAACACTTCATGATTGAACCTGGAGAGACACTCGAGTCCTATCATCACCGATTCTCAGACATCATCAATGATTTGGATAAACACAACATCCACATGCCAAGAATTGCAGTGAATACTAAGTTCCTAAGTAGTCTTGGTTCTGAATGGGAGAAGTATGTCATTTTTCTCCGTCAAGCGAAGAACATGCATCAGTCTACCTACGGATTGTTGTACGATTACTTGAAGCCTCATGAAAAGGAAGTTGATCGGGAAAGGATTCTCCGTGCTCAAATTGCTCCACCCACACATCCGGAAAATCACCAACTTGCCTTATATGCTCAACAAAATTATTCTCCTCAACCAGCAACTCAACCAACTGCTTCAAACCCACCAAATGATCAATCACAACAATCTCAACAAAATCAATTGGTTCCTTACAACAACAATGATCAAGCACTTCATAATGAGGAATCCGATCCGTTCGAAGCATTGCAACAAGGATTTGCTATGATTGCTAATGCCTTTAGCCGTTATACCAACAAATCCAACAACCGTATTCGCTCTTCATCTAATACAAGGAATCAAGCTGTTGTAAACAATGGACGAGTTGAAGTTCAGAATCGTGGTTATGGTCGTCAGATGGGCAGTGGTCAAGGGTTTAATGATGTGGGTAGGAATACCAATCGAGCTCCAGTGGTGGAACAGGGAAATGCTCATAATGGGTTGAATGGTCTTCGATGCTACAACTGCAATGAGAAGGGACACTGGCTAATGCATGCCCAAAGCCAAGGACTAGGGGCAGTGCTTATTTCAAAGAGGCTCTTCTTTGGCTCTTAAGGATGAAGCTGGTGGATCTCTCACAGACAAAGAACAGAGTTTTATGGCAAATGCAGATTCAGATGATGATATGGAGGACTTGCAGGCCAATGCAGCAGTTATGTTGATGGCTAATATGCAGGAGTTACACATGAGTGACACAGGCCCAGTGTATGACACTGATGGCTTGTCTCAGTACCGAACAAACCATATTTATCTCGATCTCATATCTCCGCCAACATCCGCATCGGCAAGGCTCAGAATGTTCAAAATGAGTCGTCCACATCTCATTCCGACGATTTTCAACTAGACCCCGTAGTTATATTTGACGATCAAGATGACCACCCGGTTTCCCTTGATAATCAAATTGACTCCGTGGTTATACTTGAGGATCTCAGTAATGATCATGTTGAGACTCACGTTGAACACGCCGAACTTTTGCCTCATCCAGATTTTGCTCGTTTAATACAAGACCAACAGACCATAGTGGAAAAATGTCATGCCATTAATCAGGACTTGAAATGCAAAAATGCACTGCTAACCAAGGATTTTGAATGCCTACAAAAGCAACTCAACTTTTTCAAAACTCAAGAAAAACGTGAAAACGGTTTTGAAGCAGCCTTTGCCAAATCTTATCAAAACGAAAAATATTTAGAAAGACAGATGCGTGATCTAGCCGCTTCGAAGAATGCTTTGTTGTCTGAAATAGAACAACTGAAACATGAACATAAAAAGCAAATTAACGCTCTCACCTTGGAAAATCAAAAAGCTAAGGCTGAGTTGTTAACTTGTCAAAAACAGTTCTCTGCATACAAAAAGCATTCAACGAAACGAATAGATGATCATCTTGAAGAAATCATCGGCTTGCAAAACAAACTTAAAGAGTTTAAAATTGTTGTTTACAAACATGGCGAGTCGGTCACAGCCATTGAAAAGTTTACTTTAAAACCCAATCCAAATGGATATGGACCGAATCTTGCTGATTACAAACCTAAATTTCTTCAAGATGATCATCTATTCGTTTAAAACTGTTTACAAACATGGCGAGTCGGTCACAGCCATTGAAAAGTTTACTTTAAAACCCAATCCAAATGGATATGGACCGAATCTTGCTGATTACAAACCTAAGCTTTCAACAAAAGCATTCAAACCAAATCCTGAAGTTTCCAGTGCAGAATATAAAGTTGATAATTCTGTTATGAATGTTGTTGAATATCATCGTCAAGAGGAATTAGATGCAGAAGACGAGAGTCGATCAAAATTAGAAAAAGTTGTTTACAACAAACCTTTTAACTATTCAAAAGCGGTCACTTTCGTCACACCAACGGATTCTTCTAACACACCAAGGGTTATCATCAAAACAACTGAGTCTTCTAATGTTAATCCCAAACCAGATTATGCACAAATTTATGGTCCTTTACCTTCCATCAGTGAAGTAAACTCAAAATCTGAAAATCGAAAAATTCTTAGATATTTTGACATTTTCATGGTTGACCTCAAAATTTTACAACATGAGATAGAATATCGCTCTGAAATCAAAATTGATCATTTTCAATCGCCTCTAGCGCGAGAACAAAGGGACATTTTTCAGAAAAATCTTTTACCTAATGTTAAAAATTTGAAAAATTGTGCATTGTCATGGGAAAAGGAATTTCATAAGGAACTTGGAGTGATGAAGGTCGATTTTGAGAAAACAGAAACATCTATTTCAAACACTAAACGTAAAAGAAAATGTTGAGAAAAGATGTTGATCGACTCTTGGAAGATGTCATCTGTGCTGATGTCCATAATTCTGTGTTATTGAATTCTTTGTCATATGCATTTGACAATACCTCTGCGACACTTGATTCTGTGATAAATGTTGAGAACACCGATAATGTGCTTCAGATCGAGTCCTTAAAAGTTGAAAACAAACGATTGTCAAACGAACTTTCAAATGCAATACGTCGTCTTAATTGGTGTCAAAAAGATATTCACGATCAACAAATTGCTTTTCAACATAAAATCGCCCAATTGCGTACAAAATCTTCTGATCCTAAATTTGAGCAACTGGATGATCAAAACGTGTCTTTTAAGTGTCAAATCTTAAAATATGAACAAGAACTTTTAAAAGTCAAAAAGGAATATGGTGTCATATTTGATTTACTCAAAAAGACTCGTGATGAAGCATCAAATGAACTTGATCATTATCTTGCACACACTAAAGAAGTTATGCATTTTGCTAGAAATGTTCGGTCTGAAAATCAAGATCTGATTCACACTATCCTCAAGTTAAGAGAAATGTTAGGAAAGTATGAACAACTTCCACCAACCATCATTAAGAGATTAGCCCCAGTAACACTTAGTACTCATGCACCTAGAATCCCTACTGCCAAATCACAAGATGCTAACGTGCCTCCTTCTACTAACACAGGAATAGTTGCATCTTTTCCAAATGTCCGCACTTCACAGCCTAGGAGCACTAAATCAAGAATAGGAAGTTGCGACCTAAGAAAAGATCAATCAGAATGCTAAAGTAGAAGAACACCCTAGGACTATGAATAAGACTCACGTTGCCTCCACTATAGATATTGCGCCTGGCAAATGTAATAGAAATAGTGATGTAACGAATGCTAAACCGTTAAGTACTTTTGATATTCAGTCTGATGCACCTTGTGTTATTTGTGGTAAAAGTATGAATTCTGATTGCCATGATAAATGTGTTGCTAAAGCTATCATCTCTCGTTTAAGGAATCCTAAGAACAGGAATACCTCTAGGCCCACTAATCTTTCTAAGTCTGTGCTTGGTAGACCGCCCTCTTTAGATTCTAACAAACGCATTGTTGTCCCTGTAGCTCCAGTGTCACCTCCTAGGAATGTAGTACCACCTAGTGCATTCACTAAGACTAAAGCAAATACTAGTTGGAGATGGCAGAAATGGATATATAACACCCTAGGATTTAAGTGGATACCTAAAGCTATTGATGTGTGTATATCTACTATACCTGCTACGGAACCCTCTAACATTTCGGGTTCCAAATCTACTTCTATTCCATCTGTGTCGTCTGTGTGTAATGCAGGTGATACAGATCATTCTCTGGATTGTTGATAGCGGATGTTCCCGACACATGACAGGCAATCTTAAACTGTTATCAAACTTTATTGCAAAGTTCATTGGCACTGTCCGGTTCGGGAATGATCACTTCGCAGCTATCATGGGCTACGGAGACTATGTCAATGGGAACATCGAAATTAGCAGGGTTTACTATGTGGAAGGCCTCGGTCATAATCTGTTTTCAGTAGGTCAGTTTTGTGATGGAGATTTGGAGGTTGCTTTTCGGGAGAAAACTTGTTTCATTCGTGATCTACAAGGAAATGACCTTATGTCTAGAACGCGTAATTCTAGTCTCTACACTATCTCTATGAAAGACATGGTTGCTTCATCTCCCATTTTCTTACTTTCAAAGGCAACATCAACAAAATCCTGGCTATGGCACCGCCGTCTCTCACATCTAAACTTTCAAACCATCACCAACCTTGCTCGACACAAACTAGTTGAAGGACTCCCACGGTTTAGGTATTCTAAAGATCACCTTTGCTCAGCTTGTGAACAAGGCAAAAGCACTCGTGCTCATTTTCCTTCAAAGGTGGAACACAACTCTCAGCATGTGCTTCATCTTCTTCACATGGATTTGTGTGGCCCGATGCGCGTGCAAACGATCAATGGCAAACGCTACATCTTAGTAATTGTTGATGACTATTCACGCTGGACTTGGGTCTACTTTCTTCGAAGCAAAGATCAAGCTCCACAAATGATCATCACCTTTCTCACGAAAATACAAGTTCAGCTACGAAACACCGTTCGACTAATCCGAACAGATAAAGGCACTGAATTTGTTAATCAAACTCTTCGTGAATTCTATGAGAAAGTGGGAATTCAGCATCTGACATCTATTGCACGCATACACCGAAAAAACGGAGTTGTCGAAAGACGAAACCGAACGTTAGTGGAAGCCGCAAGAACAATGTTAATCAATGCTAAACTTCCAGATTACTTATGGGCAGAAGCTGTATCTCTGCATGCTATACTCAAAACCGTTCTATGATTACAAAACGCCACAACAAAACACCTTTCGAGCTCGTCCATAACAAAAAACCGAATATAAAACACTTTCATGTATTTGGATCTCTTTGCTATCCGAATAATGATCGTGATGACTTTGGAAAGCTCAAAGCCAAAGCTGACATTGGAGTCTTTATCGGATCCTGTGATAATTCCAAAGGTTTCCGAATCCGGAATCGTCGTACAAAACAGGTGATGGAAACGATTCATGCTCATTTCGATGAACTTACGGATATGGCTTCTGAGTATAACGGCTTAGAACCCGGTCACAACCGTTTAAACTTCCCTCAAACCCCATCATCAGTGAACAAAGCCCCGGCTTACTCGTCAACAAATGGAAAGGTTATTTGCTCCGCTGTTCCGTGACGATATTGATGAACGTGCTCCAGGTGTATCCGATGTTTCCGCTGCTCAACCTGATAATACTCTTATACCCGATACACCTGCTACAACAACTACTGTTGCAGATGCACCTACACCAGTTGACTACACCACAACAGTTGAACAAACCGCTTCCAACAATGATGAAGCTGCTGATGATATTCTGAATGTAGTACCCCCACCTGCAGATTTTGATCCAAATGCGTTCTTCAACCCGTTTGCTAATGAGACTGCTGCACCTGATGTCGCGGAATCTTCAACAAACCATTTGAATCCTCCGAATCTGCACAATGTATACCAACATCAACCCTCCACACATAGATGGACGAAAGACCATCCTCTGGAAAACATTATTGGCAACCCGAATCAACCAGTCGTTACGAGACAACGTCTTCACTCAGACGGTGAACATTGCATTTATGCACTCACTGTCTGCCAATCTGAACCAAAAAACATCAAAGACGCAATGACAAAAGACAACTGGATTGAATCCATGCAAGAAGAACTCAACCAATTCAAACGTCTTGAAGTATGGGAACTGGTTGAAAGACCAACAGGAGTCTACGTCATTGGTCTCAAATGGATTTGGAAAAACAAATTGGATGCTGAAGGAAATGTTATCCGAAATAAGTCACGTCTGGTGGCTAAGGGTTATCGTCAGGAAGAGGGTATTGACTTTGAAGAATCTTTTGCTCCGGTTGCTCGTCTTGAGGGTGTTCGGATATTTCTAGCGTTCGCGGCTCATATGAATATGACGGTCTATCCGATGGATGTCAAAACTGCGTTTCTCAATGGACAACTTAAAGAAACGGTTTATGTCAGCCAACCGGATGGATTCGTTGATCCTGAGTTTCCGAATCACGTCTACAAACTAAACAAAGCTCTGTATGGTCTCAAACAAGCTCCTCGGGCATGGTACGATAAGCTATCATCCTTCCTCATTGCTAATAATTTCACCAAAGGTTCGGTTGACCCAACTCTTTTTATACAATATCATGGGGAACATATCTTAATTGTTCAAATTTACGTGGATGACATCATTTTTGGGTCTACACATAAAAAGTTTTCAATCGCTTTTGCAAAACTAATGAAGAAAAATTTTGAAATGTCCATGATGGGTGAACTCACGTTCTTTCTTGGACTGCAAGTTCATCAATCACCCCGTGGTATTTTCTTGAGTCAGTCCAAATATGCCCTTGAATTGTTAAACAAATTTGGAATGAAAACCTGTGACACCTATGCCACACCAATGGCTCATACCAAGAAGCTAGACGCTGATTTACATGGGAAATTGGTGGACCCTACAAAATACCGTAGTATTATTGGGTCTCTCATGTATCTAACAGCTAGCAGACTTGATATTGTCTTTGCCGTATATCTTTGCTCTCGTTATCAGTCGCGACCAGCTGAAACCCACCTCTCTGAGGCTAAAAGAATCCTCCGATACATAAAGGGAACCATTAACTTGGGGATCCGGTATCCGAAGGATTCTGGTTTTGAACTAATCGCTTTTTCAGACGCCGACCACGCAGGATGCTTAGACTCACGGAAAAGTACTTCAGGAGCTTTACAATTTCTTGGTGATAAACTGGTGTCATGGCAATCGAAGAAGGAGGATTGTACATCGCTGTCCTCAACCGAAGCAGAATATGTAGCCATGTCGCGTGTTGTGCTCAAGTCATCTGGATGAGAACACAACTCAAAGACTATGATTACGTATTTGACAGTAATCCCGATGTATCTTTGCGACAATCGGAGTGCCATTGCGATCTCGTGCAACTCAGTTCAGCACTCGAAATCAAAGCACATCGATCTTCGATATCATTTCATCAAGGATCACGTGGAACAGGTACTGTTGAATTATATTTTGTGGGTACAGAATACCAATTGGCGATCTTCTCACCAAAGCCTTGCCTCCCGCTAGGTTTAATGAGTTGGTCCACCGGATTGGTATGAGGTGTTTGACTCAAGAGGAATTGGATGACCTCCTAAAACAGTCTTAAAACCTGTCAAACACCAAAATCTCTTTTGTAAATAATTTTTCAAAAACAAAATACAAAAGTATAAAATCTGATAAAACAACAAAAATATTCTTCTATCTATTTTCTTTCAACATTGCAAGTACGTTTCTTCCGTCAACACTATAATCTTTCAAAATTCAGTATTTTTTCGATCTAGTGTTGAGGGGGAGAAAAATATCACTTAACTGTTTCATAACATCTGTGTACTTGCATGTTATATTACCACGGTTGTTTCTTTTATCAATGGTGGTAAATTTTTCTGGTTAAATGACACTCCTCGGACTAAATTTATAACCTTTCATTATTTCTTAAGTCGAGGGGTGTGTCGTCAAGTTTCTTTCTTAAAATCTTCATTTGGTAACCAAAATGGAAGTTAAAAGGCTTTGTATGAAAAAGGAATAGGTGGAGGGACCAAAACTGTCAAAAGATGAAAGTCATTTTCAATAAAACTTTTCCACCTAATTTATCACTTCACATTTATTACTCTTAACCTACTAATCCTAAGCATAGAATTCACTCAAGAAATCCGATGTTTTGATCATAAATTTGTAAGTGTTTTTGCGTTTGTAACACGTTTCTAAACATTGGTTTTGATTTTCAAACGAATCCAACGGTTAAATCTACTTATATGGGTGATTTTGTGTTCTTCGCATACGCGTAAGAACACATGATCATGTGTTATGTGTTTGTGGCTAAAAGATTGTGTCAAAATGCTTTTACAACATCAATGATATCTTTTCTATGCTCAAAATACACCCAGAAACATGAATTAATGGATTTTGATAATTAGGGTTTATGAGTCGAATTGGGTATTTTCGAATGTGAAGTGTTTTGGTCAAAAAGATTTTTGGGTTATGTTCACATATTGATGAATTGATGATTTCCAAGGTTGTTAACCACCCAGAAACTCTAAATGTTTAACAATTTGGAATTAGGGTTTAAAGTTCATAACTTTGGGTAATCTTGATTCTCAACGAATTAGATGTTATAACTTATTTCATAGACTCTCTCAACATCATAGACCTACCCGAATTTGTTTGGTGCAAATCCCATGGCTAGAAATGATACGCGTAAATCTTAACCCTTAGGGTTTTGACCTACGTGTATGACTTTCTACGCGTAACTATTAACGAATGATTCATGCCATGTTTTGTTGATAAAATGATGTTTTGTGTTAACTTTGATGATTTGATGAACTTATTTCAGGCTCTGTTACGCTTAATATTCATAATCAAGGTCATTTGCAACTCTACGCATAAGGATTACCCTACGCGTAGTCAAGTTATGCGTAAGAATAATTCTACGCATAACTATTACGCGTAAGGTTCTACAATGGGACTACGCGTATCCTGTGAAGGATATGCGTAAACAGTGACCTCTACGCATAGGGTCTACTCTTACGAGTAAGCCTTAGGCGTAAGGTCTTTATACGCCTACGCGTAAGCTCTACGCATAAGGTCCCTTTTTCTACGCGTAACATTTCTTACGCGTAAGTTAGGATCCTACGCGTAAGCTTTCGCTCTACGCCGTATATCATCTCTGTTTATGCTTAACTTTGCCAAAACTACGCTTAAGCCTGGATTGACCTTCATAATGAATTGTTACGTGTACAAACTTGTAAATAAACTAATCATAACGTCACGAATCCAATAATGTCACTAATAAACTTAATCGTTTGATATGTTGTGAACAATAAGTGATAACATAAACTTTAAAACTTAAAGTTAACTAACTCACAAAAACATTTCACGACGTCATTGGACTATTAAACAAACAAGTGACTTAGGACTCGTAACAATCATTGACACTGTACATTCAATAACTAGACAATAAGACCTTCTGTTGACTAACACTATGTCTTTCGATATGTTGGTTCTTTTGGCTAATGTTATTTCAGATCACAACATGGCTGAACAAATGAATGTGGATGCACCTGAGATTCTCACCATTGCTGATATCTTCCCAAACGGTTATCCGAGAAAGATTGGAAAGAACAACCTTAGGGTTGACTTTGATACCCTCACTTGCTCAAAATCTTCCTGCTTTATTGTTGTGGATATTCTCGTGAATCATCCCTACCGAACATGCTCTCACACTCCGCCACAGTTCCAGAGGTCTACATTCAACAATTCTGGGATTCTATGCAGAGGATCACGGTCAAAGTGCGTGAATGTGACACTTGATCACAAACAAGTCACTATCACTCCTGTGACTTACGGCGTTCTCATCATTCTTGACATCGCTCCAACCGACTTCTTTGTTACCCTCTTGGAGAGACAGTCCGAAATTCTTGATAGATATTGGTTATGATGAAGCTTCAGGAATCATTACTAAGCACTCTCACGTGGAGCTCAAGTATATTCCTCAACCATGGAGAACACTCTACATGATCATCACCAAATCGGTCTCTGGTCGTGACAGTGGCTATGAGCATCCCAAGCTCATGGAACTGCAAATTTTCCGGTCGTTGATCAACAAGAAGGACATTGAAATCGCAAGTGATATGGGAGGACATGATGGTATTTCACAAGAAGCTTGGCTCCAAGATTCCCTATGTCAGATACACCAAACTGTTGATCCAGAGAGCACTTGGACTTCATCCTGACATCCCCATGAGGCTTAATGACCCAGATAATCACGACATATTGACTGAACCCATACTATCTGTCAGAATCAAAGAATCGTCAACAAAGAAACAGGGTTCGGTTTTACCTGATCACCTTTCCATGTGAAGAAAATGACGAAATCTGAGCTGAAGCGAATCAAGAAAGAAGCATTTCAACTTCTAAAAGACAGCTCTGAAAGTGCCCTCGAGGTCGAATATCACCTTGAAAACATTGCTCGAGCTATGTCTAACAACATGGATTGGCTTAACCCGGAAGCAAACATTGACTTCACACAAAGGGACAACCCTCCATACTACACCGATTGGACCAAACCTCTACCAACACTTGGACAACCAGCTGAACCAAGGATTCCTTTCAGATACTTCTTCAACAAAGACATGGATTTTCTTCTACACGGTGACGATGATTCAAGAAAATATGCTACGTCGTTGACACTTCCATTCCCCACTGTCTACTCAAACGCATAGCCATTGAGGAACGTGCCAATCACTTGTTCTCCAACACGGTGGAGGCATACGCCCGAGATGCATTGTATGGGATTCATCATCGCCGAACGCCGACGAATCTACTACGAAGGGGTTCGGAAGTCTCAACATGCTATGCATAGTTCTAAAGATATCGTTGCCATCATACACGTTGACCTTTCGTCTAAGTGGGACTACACATTCCTAAAGAAGATCGTAGTCAAACGACAAGATGAATGAGACTATGCTTTCTCTCGAGGTGACTTTGAGAATTTGTCTCTCAATGACATCGAAGACATGTACCTTGCCAAGGTACAGGGTCGCATGAGACAATTCTCAGCTGCAGTACAACGCGAATTTATCAAGTCACTTCTCATCTTCATAAGACGCATTGTCATCAAGGAACGTGTAGAAGATCTCCAGTTGGCTGTTGAATCTTATCAGACGCGTGTCAACTTCACACCTCCAAAGCTTGATCTTCCGATATCAACCGGCTATCTCAATATACACTCATCGGCAAACCTTTCGGCGTTGTTTACCGTAGTGAACTTCAAAGAAACTGCTTAATGGCGTGTAGCGAACTCCACAAGTTCGGGATCATACTTTGAAGCTGGTTAGGGATGGATTGGCATACGGGTTGAAGGATATACGCCAGAAAATTGGGTCTCCTAAGCTGGAATTCTCGGAAAGGAGGGATGTGAGACGGATCATCACAATGATTGATGAACGGTTGTTTCGAAGGGATCGGTTCAGACGATTGGAGAGTTATGTCGGTGGTCGACCCAGGAGAAACATAACCGGATTTCAACGCATACGTGCACACTCCGGGAACATCACTGCACTTCCTGGTACCCCTTGAATTGTTTTCTTCATATAATTTTGGATGTTTGATTAATTATGTCAATGGCTTGTGCACACATTATAGTGTACAACCCGTACTTGTAAATAAAGGACCCTGTGGTACGCCTCAGTGCCACAATCCTTAGAAAAGGAGCGAAAGCTTCTTACTTTTGAGTAAAACCTATCAAACCTTTCATTTTTCAAGGTTTTGCTCAAAAGAACAAGTACTTCCCCTTATGATTTTCAAAACCTCAACCGTTTATATCACTTGTTGAGGGGGAGTATTTGAAACTTTGTTCACAAATTGTTCACAGTGGTCATTCTTCCCGCAACACTCAAAATGGTCATATTTATTCTCAACTTTTCAAAAATAACATCATATATGCCATTTTTGAGGGGGAGAAAATGTGTGATAAGAAATATGTTGTGTAAAATGCAAATGAATCTGTGTGCTTCAGACTTAACCAACGAATTGACGATGCTTAACTGTTAGTAACTCGAAAAGACTTGTCCTGGACGGGTAATAATTTCAAGCTAGTTCGCTAGTGATGTAAACGTGTCTCGCAAAGGACTTGTCTGAGTAGAATGTACCATTCGAGAAACTCTTGATAAACATGAACTCGGACGGGTTTGACGACCTTTCGAGGATTGTCTACACCTTCAAGGTAGTTATTAGAGCCAGTTGTCACCTAAAAGCTGACAATGTAATTCTTTAACTATGCCACGAATCGTGTCTCGGGGGAATGTCTATCTTGAGTTAATCAATTCCAAAAGTGCGCGCTCTTTCCTCACTGTGCATTTTAACCGTCAAAACTCTTAAGCACATGTGGAGGGTGAGTATTTATGCAAAATCTTATCTCAACAGTGGTACTAAAATGTTTTTCATTCATAAACACTATGAGAGATTTTTCACATCAGTGATTTTTATGGCAACATAGGTTAGTCATGGAGTTATAAGGTGACTAAGGTTAGGAATAACCGTCCTATGATCCGCCAGAGCCGGATGGATCTACCCAAGGACACCACAAATAGTTAGTATTTAGAAGTCCTTAGGTATGATTGTAAAAAGGAGAAAATGAGAATCGGAGAAAGAATGAGTTGAAGAATTAAAAAGAAATGCAAAGAAAAGGGTGAAAAGAAATAGCCCTCCAGATTATTCAACTTAGGGCAGACACCGGGTTCAATTCATATGCTACTGGTTGTCACTTAGTGACGCCGGTATTGAAGATTAAAAGTCGTCATGGACCCGGTGACGCATGCACTAAACCTTCTTATCCACTCAAGTTTCTCTTAACAAGCTTGTTTCATTCTCACTGGGAACCCTACGTAAACTATCGGCTTTCTCTTAGAGATTGCCGGTATTGAAGAAGGAGACCCTCTCCCTAGTCTCCGCTCAGAAAACCAAAATGCACTATTGAGTCTAGAGCCACGAGATTCATCAAAAGATCTCTTAGGTACACTTGACATTTAATCACTTGATGATCAACAATAAGGTTATCAGTGGTTCATATCGAGTCCTTCACAGATCTTAGCAATCTGTCGAGAACATTTATGAGAGGTTCACACTTGTGATCCTCAGTGAATGAATGGAAACTCCCTGCCGGTCAACATTAAACACCTGACAAAGCAGGTCGCTTCGGCAACTCCCCGTGGATTGCGCTTAGTGGTCTCAAACGGTCTACAGTCGTGAGGTGATGCTTCGGTGTACCTCAGCGACTCATCCGAATCGTAGGTGTACTTCGGTACATCGTGTTATCTCACTTGTGGGACTCCGATTTAGGAACGGCCCTTGTAAGAATTAGAGTTGTGTTTTCACACTATGTTGTTAACACTCTCGAAGTTCAAACTTGTAAGTGCCGGAACCCGCTTATTACTAATCGTTTTAATGTTTTCTTCTTATGGAAGCTCTCGAGCGGAATGATCGTGCAGATTCTTCTCATGCTCACGCCAACATCATCACTAATGGAAGTTATATCTTAAAGCAACACAACAAAGTCGAATGATTCTTCGTCAATACAAAGAATCTACAAAGTTAAAGACTTAAAGAACTCCATCAAGATCTTGAATTCCAAACGTCAAAGGAGCGTGTGAGCATGTTGAAGAACGACGTGGAGATACTGTAGCAGCGAAGCGCACTTGAGGCAGACTTGATGCAGACAACAACATACTATCACTTTCACCACAAAGAACAATGATCAAAGAACAAAGTTAATGATGACGTCAAAGCATAACCGTTCAAAGTAAACTATCTCTCTACACTAGGGAGATTGTTCAAATCAAGGCAATTCTTCTCGCAAGAAAGAAGAATGTCAGAAGACGTCAAAGCTACTATTACATCAACGCCTTCACCGTTTTCATCACCAACACTTGAGGGGGAGATTGTTGGAATCACTCCTAAACCTTATTCAAGTGTTAGTTACTCATATGTAATAGTTAGCTTAGTATGGCCTTTATGTTTGTTATTAGCCTTAAGCTTATGTAGAAGGCCCATGAGCTTAGGCCCAAGCCCATAGGTGAAAGGGAAGGAGTAGGTGTGTTGCCCTAGCTCCTTGCCTATAAATACCTTATGTAAACCTTCATTTGAAGGTTGGTTGTTCAAGTTATTCTCTCATTCACTCTCTTTGCTTAAACCGTTTTATAGTATATCGTGTGCGTGTGTGAGTTTTACTTGTTCAATCGCCTTATCTCTTTCTTATAAGCTTGTGTGGTAAACCTTGTGACCTAACTTCATCAATGGAGGAGCAGTTGACTGGAAGAGCAAGAAGCAGAGTACGATTGTGAACTCTGCGATAGAGGCCGAATACATAGCTGCTTCGGAAGCTGCAATGGAGGCTGTTTGGATTAGGAAATTCATTTCAGGGCTTGGTGTTATGCCTTCAATTGAATCGCCTATTGATATGTATTGTGACAATTCTGCTGCAATCATATTTTTCAATGAACCTGGAGTCATGAAGGGCACCAGACATTTTCTACAGAAGTATCATTATGTTTTGGAACAAGTCCGTGAAGGTGAAATAAATCTATTGAAAGTTCACACAGATGACAACTTAGCTGATCCTTTCACTAAGGCTTTACCTAGAGAAAAGCACAATGGCATTGGACTTCGTTTAGCTAATATTTTCATGCAAAACTGTGATTAGTATTTGAATAAAGGATATTGTAAACATTTATTATTTTGATGAAATAAAATTCTGATTATGTTTATTTTCATTTGTAATATTGTTGTCCTATATTTACATGTTTAATTCATGAGTAACTAAGTTATTTTAAATTGTCCGTTGTCGATTAATGATATGGGAGTATCATTAAACTAAGACAAATCTGAGAGATGTGGTAGAATATACTTGAAAGTATATTAATGAGAATGCATACCAATTTCAGATGGTATTCAATGAATTGAATATAGGACTTATCCCAACTACATAATTTACTTTGTGGATATTGTTATAAGTAAATTGTGAATAGTTATCCTCAGACTTGAGATACCAGATAAGTGTCATAAATGTAATGCATTTCTGTGGGGCAACTTAACGTTATACGTAACAGGTAGTTATAAGGGTTGTTTCAAGAAGTGTTACAAAGTTTGTGGGTTAGTCTCGTAGTCAAGATAGAATTTGTTCCTTCAAATTTATTTGGAGTTCAATACTGTTGGGCCCCTCGAATGGTTGACAAGATGTTTGTGCGGCCGCACCTAAAATCTCCCCTGAATATGTTCAGAATATTTGGTAATCTTGGTCAATCACTTAAAATGAGAAACAGAATAGTTGAATAAAGAATGACTTAATTCCATATTTTTATTTAACGTGGTATTAGAAACAAAAGGATAATAATAATGAGAAATCATTAAAAGGTTTTTCAGGAGCCTTGCTCGAGTTGTACTAGAGGCATCGAAGTGTTGTTAGACGCTTACCGATGTGATCACTCTAGTAAGATATATCCAAGTGGGACCTGTTGGTTTTATGGATATAAATTAGTAGTATTGAGTTAGGATCGAACTCGAGACCACGAGATTGCACGCTTTACGTATGAGAATTAAAGTTAATAATTAGATGTAAATGTTATATTTATTTATTAATTACACGAAATAATATATAACGTACGTTAAGTTAATTAAGTGTAATGGACTAACGGTCGTTAAATGTTAATTGGAAGGACTAGATTGCAAAATAAAGATTGGGAAGGTTCCGGAATCCCCTTTGGGATACACAACCGATCGGCCAAGGGGTATTCCCAACCCAACCCAAACTCAACTTATTCACCAAGTTATGTTGAGTATATATACAAGGCTAGGGGTCTTGGTTTTGCATCTCTTGTACTCATAAGCTAAAAACCTAAATTGTTTGTATGTGTTTTTTTGCTTGAATCGATCGACCACCTCCCAAAGGTGTCGACACATTTTTTTTCCAAAACCAAATTGTTTCGTGTGATTAAAACTAGCATTACTTTAATTTGATTTAGTACGTGTGTACAAGAAAGTGGTACTAACATACTTTTGATAGTATTCTTGGATTGAATTACAAAATCGGTAAGGGGTAATTCTTATAATCCTATAAACCCTAATTAGGGTTCATCACTTGCTAGTTTTGTGGATTTGATTCTTGTTCTGCTATAATCAATAAAGGTACGCATACTTTATGTTTTGTTAATTAATTATTCATTAATCATTCATATACACTTCCGCATGTTTTCTTCGATGTATATGTGTTTTATATTTGATTGTCAAGATATATAATTCCATCATACATAACTATTGTTTGACATGGAACGGGCCAAATAATATGATTACTCAATTTTCAAGAATTTTTTCAGTACTTCCCGCTTTAGTACCGGTACCGTATTAGTAGTACCAAATTTTTTTTGGCTCAATTCATGGTACTGATACCGTACCATATATTGAGAGTCGGTACCGTTTCGATACGATACCGGTATGGTTTCGATTCGATACTGAAATTTAGGTCCAAATGCTCATCCCTAGTTAAAATGGATCAGTGTTCCCATAAGCCATAAGCTATTGTATGAATTATTTGTAATTCATGTTATCTAGTTTCTTGCTAATTGTAATACGTAGTTGTTAAAAAAAAGACAAAGAAAAAAAATCGTTTAGATTAGTGATCAATCAAGAAAACAGCTTTATGACTTCCAATAAGGATGGGAAATAGTTGGATGTTATCCTAAAACAAAAATAGTATATATTATGTAACACACATGTCTAGTACAGTTAGATGCCCATTTTGCATCTAAATCAAGATCATGAAATGTTTAATATATATTTGATGAGCAAATGCATGATAGGAAATGGTGGCATCTCTCATGGCAACTATTCGCGCGGGTGATTTACAACATGGTTAACATCATATCAGTGACATGGCCATGTTGCATTTAAAGATTTAAATGCAAATATAAGCAAGTGTTAGTTCTTTATTTGCTTTTAAAACTAGACATAAACACACACGCTACAAAATGAAGTGATCGTGTTATCCGTTGATAATATTTATACCGTTTGACCTGACATATAATGTAAGTGATCGTGGTGTTTGTTATTTATGAAATGTGAAATGATCAATCGTATAAGCACCTCATGGTTTGATGAAAAAATATTACTTTTAAACCAATAAAATAGTGTCGAACAACATCAGTATGACTATATATTCGTGTGAACGTTGAAGAGAGTATATTAATTCTGATAAGATAACGAGAAACAACAAACAAATTTGTAAGGAAAACACGAAACAAAAACGCCAAATTGAAAGCAACGCATGATTAAGGACCAAAAATACTCTCAACTGAATTAGATAAAATTGCATGGCCCACCTCAACATTTCGAGCGGCCTAAAGCAAATTTCAGCATAGGCGATAGAATCCTTACGACACCATAAGAGCACACGGTATAATAACCGTGTGTCTCACGTTAAATCATAACGCCGAGACTTTAACCCCCGTTACCCACACCGGAGGTAGGGTTGGCAATCGAGTCGTGTTCGTGTTAACCCATTCGGGTTCGCGTATTGGCGGGTTAATACAGCCTTTACCCAAACACGACCCATTTATTAATCGTGTCAAGAAACTCAACCCTAACCCAGACCTGCATAACACGTGTAACCCATTTGTGACCCTTTTAACCCATTTAAGTAAATAGGTCAAGCAGTGAATAAAGTGGGTGATTTGTCGATTTAACTAGTTTAAATGCAAAAAATGATATAAGGATCTAAAATATGATAAGAATAACATACAAAATAACTATGCAACAATTTTTTGAATTACAAGCGTCAATTTTCATGATATCTAAGGTATGAAATTATAATTCACTCATACTAAGTAAATAACAAATATATTTAATCCACATCCAACATAAAAACCAGATTATATATTTTATTTTTAAGATCTTATATACTTAAACGGGTTCACGTGTTGACTTTTTTAATACTTACTCAACCCAAACACGACCCGTTTATTAAACGGGTTAAAAGGTTTGACCCGTTTTTGACCCAAACCTATTTATCCTCAACGCAAACCTGTTTACCTTCGTGTCGGATTCGGGTCATTTATCGTATCACGTCGAAAATTTCCACCCCTAACCGGAGGTCGCGTTAAAGCCACGCTAACTTGGTCACGCTGGCAGCATAACGCTGTGTTGATGGTATTTAGCAAGCCAAAATAAAAAATAAATAAATAAATAAATCATTTTACCCCTTCCCCCTCCAAACGGCTACTAGCGGTTGGGGTTTAACAAAAAAATTCATTTTACCACCAACCCCCAGGTTCAAATGGCTAGTTTGAACTAAAAAAAAAACAAAAAAAAACAACTTTTACCACTATAAATACCCAAATAAAACATCATTTTTTTCACACTTCCACTACTCAATCTTATACTTCCATTTACTAAAAAAAATGTCGGGAGGCAACAACAACGATGATTCATTCATGAATCTTCTCGGTGGGTGGAATACCTCAAACTCGAGTTCATCTTCAAACCCGAACGCGGGTTCATCATTACCCAACGTCTCTTTTCCCAACCCGCTAGGCTTGTCGAGCCAAGATCTTTTCCTACAACATCAACAATCTATGTTTTGTCAACAAAGTAAAAAAAACACACTAAACACCAATTTTCAAAATCTACAATTCTCACAACACTCACAAACATGATATTCCCGAAACACTCACGTCTCCTCCAAAGCCCAAAATTCGTGGTAAACGAAAGTCCAAAAAATCCAAAGACCCCGAACCAATCGATGAGGATGACGAAAATCTCAACTATGCCTCTGGACGTTCGCAACCAAAAGAGGAAGAATTATTTGCCACGTGTTATCTAGCTGTTACGGAGGATTCGATTGTCGGGCGTGCACAAGATCGTGATACGTTTCGGCATCGAGTCAGAAATGAGTTCAATAGACTCAATTTTCAACGACGCACCAAGGATATGATAAAAAGCAAGTGAAAAACGTTGAATCGTGATTGCTCAAAGTTCAACGCGTATTTCAAACGTGCGCAACGGGAACAGAGAAGTGGGGAAAGTGAGATTGATGTCCTCAAACGGGTGAAACAAATGTACCGTGACGAGCACAAATCGACGCCGTTTGCTCTCGAGGAGGCTTGATGATTGACACTGAAGGCAAAGATCCAAATGTCGTGGCTTGAATCAATGAAGAAAAAGACCGAATCATCAAAAAATATAACTTGCAACCTCGTCATTAGATTTTATTTTCGTCATTTCCTTTATGTTGTAATTTAATTTGAAGTGTGTTTTTTTATTTCGTATTTTTTTTCGTTGTAACTTTTTTTTTTTAATTTCGTATTGTAATATGTTATCGAATTAATGATATGTTTTTTAATAAATGAAGTGTTTGTTTTAGTTTAGGGGCTGAAGTTGAAAATATTTGAGTTAAGGTTTAACTTGAGAATGTTATGATAAGGGGTATTTTTTTGTTGAGTTAAGGTGAAATGTTAAAGCTGATGTGGCGCTGACGTGGCAAATGTTAAACCTTAACCCAAGGTCATCATACCTTACGCTCTAAGTAATATACACTAGCAGTCTTAATCTTTAACCAGCAACAGTAACACGCTTAAAATATTTTCATAGATTTTAATGAGCAGCCTTAACCATATGACCAGTAGCAGTATCTGGAAGTCTTTGAAACCAACAATAACTTTACATCACAGTCTCTTTTTCGTTGAGAAATCTCCACCAGGCCACCATTTACTAAGCATGGCTTTGTTGCAAGTCATAAGGGTACCAATACCAAGACCACCCTTTGTTATAGCGAAAGTAATCTTGTGTGAAGCAATCCAAGCAATTTTGATTTCTCTGAGGAGCCCCCAAAAAGAATTTTCTCTTAATACCTTCAACCTTGTTGATTAATGTGACGTGAGATTTCAAAAGTAGAGAAGTCATAAACTCCAAGGCTTCCGAGACCATATTTGATCAAGGTAAGTCTACCACCTAAGGAGAGAGATTTGAATTTCGGAAAAGAGAGTCTCCTGTGAATAGTTTCTACTAAAAGGGTTCCAACTTGTGCATCTTGACATAGTACTACCAATTGAAAGTCCTAAACAGGTATTAGGGAAGTCTGAAGGGAGATAACCAATGGCTGCGGCTTCCAAATTGTTGACATTAATGCCATGGAGCTTGCTTTTATGGAAGTTAACCTTATGTCCGAAAGCGAGATGCCGTTTTAATTTGGAACATTCAAACATGCATTGGATACAATACGCTATAATGATGATTGCTTCCAAACACTCATGAGCATTTGTTGTTGAACAATAGATTATGTTGTCCAAATTTATGTTAGAAGCATAGTTAGGTTAACATAATAATAATATAGGAGGCGTTTCTTTTTTTCTCTTAGCTAAGGGATACCAATTAATATTATTACTTTTTAGGTGAGGCCTGTAAAAATCTCTTATTTGGTTTATATCCATAAAGCATAAATTATCATGTCCTTTCAATTAAGAAGCTTGTATAAAAGTGGGACCTCCATGGACCCTTAGCTAAGGAAAAAAAAAACACAACCATAGTTAGGTTAACATAATGTTTTACTCATTTAACAACATATGGATCACGTATTTATAACGACCGTTTTATTTTAGTAAACAAATAAGTTTTTCTTCTTAGGTTACATAGAAAATGAGAGTTTTCGACTAAGATGCACACGATTTATTTTGGTATGAATTTACCATTTTCGACCACGGCCACTTTGAAAGTGTATCCAATAAGATTTCAACCTGGTACTTTTTATGAGACCATAAAAATGCTTAATCATTAGGTCATATTGGTGATAGTTAAGCATTTTTATCTTAGAACAACAACAATAATATACGATGACTTCACAGTCATAATTCTACTTGAAACTATATGACTTCTTTAATTTAGAAAAACCTCCTACAAACTACTATTTTACCTTAGTATAACACCTTAATTCAGTGTTTAACCATTTAAAAAATTTGTTTCCAAATTGTCTCCCCGACCATAGAGCATGGCAACTATTAATAATGGCGAACATTTATCTCTCTCTTATGATCTGGCTGCTAACTTACTGATTCCTTCCAGTCTTCATATGGGTATTGCACCTCTCATCCAACGGTCCAGATACTATCTAACGTACACGTCGCCTTCGGCGCAAGTTAGTGCCAGCCCCACCATTTTTAGTCTTCTTCCACACTTAAATCAGCTGAAAGGAATCTAAAAATGACAATATACTAGTACTATTATTTTAATGGGATGGAGACACGTATTTGTCAATAAATCCCTTGAGTTTTCATCAAAATACAAGTTCTGCCCGTTGCTTTTATCAAAGTGCACTTATGTTTTTTTGGAAATGCTTAGTCAATTTGTTTAAATAAAAACTAGTCAAGTCGCCAACCTCTTTGCATGACAATTTGTTAATCTTACAACATATAAGAAAAACAGTGCTAAAAAATGTAACATCAGGCTTGTTTTTGACGCCCTACATGCTGATAAATCTGAGTTATAGCTTGTTTAGCAATGAACTTTAGTTGTTAATTGCACAATGTCTAATAGTGTATATAGTATTAGTATGCAACAATTTACATTCTTTTATTGGATCATAGGTAATATGTGAAAACATTGTCAGCGACTCTCACAGCAGTCGTGTATTCGAGTACTCGATCCCGTGTTAATAATATAACTTTCACAAACGCGTCCCAGCTCTTTGAAAAGTTTGCACTATAGTGTGCTCATGTGAATATAGTAACATGGTCCGTGACCATATGGGAAGTTGCTCCTGGCGTACCTTTCAATGCTTATTTTGCATGTAACACCTTGATCATCCTCTAATTGTTTTTTGTATCTTACTCGGTTGCTTTTTTTAATTTTATTAGCCAGTTTTGTGATTGGCCAAACATAATATTTGCTAATATGTTAAATAATAAAAACCATGTGAATTATTATACTTTATTGATTGATATTTATAAACATAAAAACCCTAATGGCATAATCAACAAGAGGGCTTGAGCCAAACATAATAACTGACTAGTAACTTTGACTTCAGTATATTTTGCTATTGTAAACAATATTATATCTATATTTGTAGTTTAGGGGATGTTGTATTAGCTTATTTATTACGCTAATTAGCTTATATAACTTTCATAAAGCTCGTAAATTCAATTGTTCTAGCTTATGAGTTAATCAAGTTGAGCTTATTTTATGTAACTTAAGTCATAATATCAACTTGACAAGCTCATGAACTAGAGAAAATTGGCTTATGAGCTATTTCAATTTTAGAAAAGCCATACCTAGTATATGTATAAGCAATAAGAACTACCTTAGTTGTAAACCATCCAAATCAAGGTTTTCAAGATTAAGATCCTACCCAAGATCGTTTTCGTTTTTGCAAGATCATGATCGTAAGATCGGATCGGGTTTTTAAGATCCCACTCTAATGTTATTTCTTAATAGTTTTTGTAATATCATACAAAACTACAAATTATTATACATTATAAACAAAAAATACTATGAATGTTTCATAGAAATGTTGTCGTGCCTTATGTTTATGAAATGTTTAAAAAGATTAACATGTTGTTTTTTGAATTCTACTAAAAAACAGCTCATAAATTTGTAGTTTTTTAGTTTGTAATCCGAGAAAAGTAAGATCGGGTCAGATTAGATCTTAAGATCGTATGATAAAGATCGGTATCCTATAAGATCTTAAGCTTTCAAAGATCCTATGTAGGATCCAGATCGTTTTTGCTTTGCAATATCGTAAAATCGTAAGATCCTAAGATCATGATCGGGATCCTGACAACTATGATCCAAACTATTCATGCTCAATGTTGTCACCGTCAAAAGAATAAGGACATTTAAGGATATTCTTAAAAAAGAGGGAGACTTATTGTAAACCTGACTAAAAACAATGGAGCATAATGCAAACCATGTGTATAAATGGAAGGGTTTTCTAGTCTATCAACTCTGGTTGAACAAATAACCAATCAGTCACAAGCTCCCGGAATATAATTTTCCGGTGAATTTCCAACACTCTCAGCTCATAAACCTTCCCTACTCATCATACATACAAATTCCAAGCTTCTAGGTTCATCGCGAAATAGTTGAGTTTTAAACTAAGTGGGAAGGAGGTGAGCTCGAATGATGGGATTTTGTATATGTCCGCTAGAGTCTCCTGCTAGATTGCTCTGGAGCACTAGCTTCTTTCGCCATAAGATCATGATTTTCTAAGAGACAATCATATTAATCGGTTATATACGATCTAGTATATATCGCGATAGTATTAATTAAGCAAACTCAGTTGTTGTTTCTTGAGAAGTTAGTATATATATAGATAGATATATATAGTAACCCTTGGAGATCTGTAATTATATATAAAAGTCACAGACATATTTAAGGTTTTTGGATATGGAATCTGGTCACCTTTTTTTTTGTTGCAACAATAGGAACACCAACATGATGTTCCTAGGAAATGGAGACAATCATTTTCGAGGTAACATTTGCATTTCATTTGTTTCTTTCTGTTTTTGAACTGGCGGATATTATATAAGCAAAACTAGCAAAAAGCTAGACAATAAACGTGATTACACAGTTTTTGTACAAGCAAGCTTTGGATCCAATCAAATCAATTAGAAATGAATTTTCTATTTCAATGAAGGATCCCAGTGTGTGAAAGGATTTTTATCTCCTCACTAGATCTGTTTAGTCACTGTTGTATTGGAGGTCATTATAATATGTTGTATGAAAACACAAAAAGCTTTTGCATAACGTTAATAACCAACAACGCTGAGTGAAAACGCAATATGTTGGTAAGTAGTTATATAAATAACAATCTTGATGTGTTAAATATCTTATTGGTTATGTAACTTACAAGAGGATGCAAATGGACAGGAACTAGATTGGGGTTCAATATGGAAGAATCTTCGAAGAAGAGGCCATTTTTTAGCTCACTCGACGACATGTTGGAAGAAGAATACTACGACGAACAATTGACGGAAAAGAAAAGGCGTCTAAGCCCCGAACAGGTACAATTTACTGTTAAGAGCATTTGATACTCGAATATATGATATTGACACGGAATAAATGAATCAGTACTAGATGTGTTGAATAGCGAAAGCCATATCATATAAAAAGTTTTAGATACTTAGATAGTGGATCTGATATATGGTGTGATTGAATAAATTCGAATCATCTAGGTACACATGCTAGAGAGGAGTTTTGAGGAAGAGAACAAGCTGGAGCCCGAGAGGAAGACGGAGCTAGCCAAAAAGCTAGGATTGCAGCCAAGACAGGTGGCTGTTTGGTTCCAAAACCGTCGTGCTCGGTGGAAGACCAAGACCCTGGAAAGGGATTACGATCGACTTAAGTCTTCTTATGATATCCTCACATCTGATTTTGACTCCATAGTCAAGGAAAACGAAAAGCTTAAAGCTGAGGTAACACAACTCATCAGTTTCATTGATATATCTTGTTAGCGGGTTTGAGTTGCTATAACTTTTTATCATACAATAGAGGAACTGCTATGAGGGTGTTTCTGATTGCTTAATATATATATATATATATATATATATATATAATTTGCTATTGCTTAATAAATAAACTGCTTATCTGATCAGTTATATAATTCACTGAGTCACATATACACATGCAAATCAAGTCTGAAACATGTTCTTGCGGAGTCTTCAAATTAGGATTTAACCATGAAAAGGTTTCTCATTTTGGAAGAAAAAAAGGCTTATAAAACTAAAAGATACTAAAAGGTAGTAAAGACTCTAAACATAAACCGGTAAGGATAACCGCCCTTTGCAGTCAACTTAACTAACATTTACCCGCAACAGTTTTTTATATATACTTTGATCATGCTAATAATAATATCTTAAGCCGGCCTAGATTAAATTTGGATGGTTAGAGACTCTAACGAAGTAACAAAGTTTGTGTAAACGTTAATGAGTATATTGATCCATATTTCTCCAGCCCAATACAAGAATTATCCCCATTTTCCATCTAGATCATTTTGCTCACATGTAGTCCCTGTCACACCACCTAGCTATATGGTTTTTCCATGACCTTGTAGTTAAGTTTTGGAAGAAAGCATCTAGAAAACGACTTTGTTATCACTAATGATTTTGGTGAGGTCCTTCTCACGTACCCTGTCCCTTTCATAAAAAAAAGGCAATTGATAACTCGCACCCTTAGTCTGTAGTATGTGTCGTATGCGTTAATTATTGATCATCCCTACAAGAGAAGAAAGACAAAAGAAAATTTGGTCCAGATATTAAACAAACATGTACCATAATATCTTACTACTACCGTATATATATACAAAAAGACACAAAGAAGCCATAACATGTGTAACTTATTGTCTAATGACTCATTTTTACAAATTACAGTTACCATTTTACGAAGATTAATAGTTTGCAATAAAAAGTAACACTGATTACAAAGTCAATAACTCAAACTTTTTATGAGGAAGAATAAGAACATAAAACAGCTGTTAAGTTGTTCTTGGCATGTAGAATGAATCTGATCTCTCAGCCTGATGTTGTGGTTTGGAGGGGTCCATTTCTTAGCTAGAATAATATTCCATCTTACCTATAAAAATTTAAAATGTCCCATTCACCCCCACTTGATCAATCTATATTGTAATATATGTATGCACATGTCTTTTAACATATATAAAAATTATTAATTATGTCATAGTTTAAATTTTTATTTATGTAATCAATCTGGATTAATCATTCAACTATTCAATACTATTTACAGGTGATTTCCTTGACTGAGAAGCTGCAACCCAAAGAGGTGCACGAAAATTCTGGGACCGGTCAAGATTCTGCCGCAGACGCGAATGAAGGTGGAGATGTTCTAGCTCCTCAAGAAAATGTGAAATTGGAGGATCACTTTAGTACAGGTAGCGGTGGGAGTGCAGTGGTTGATGATCTTGATGGTCCACAGCTTGTGGACAGCGGTGATTCGTATTTCCCTGATGATGACTACCCTCATGAATATGTAGCACCAGTGGATCAGTCAGAAGAGGATGACGGCAGTGATGACGGGCATAACCATTTCCCGTATATGTTCGCAACTGCGGATCACCATCATCACGAGGAAAGCGACTCTCTGGGCTGGTGGGTTTGGTCTTAATTAGACAATTATCTATACATGCATATATTATGTGTAATGGTATGGATTGTAGTATTTGACATGATGCTATTGTTAAGCACTTCTATTTAATGTTGTTAATTCTACTCTGGAACTTGAAAGCGCGACCAATAAGTAAAATAATAATGATGATGTTTTGATATCAATTGTAGGAAATGTGTACTATGTGTTGTATGATGGAATAGTCAATTTAGTAGCTTTCGGTTGTAGAATAAGAAACATGAATAAAATACAACATGATGGTTTACTTTACCATGTTAAAGGAAGTGATCAGTAGAGCATATATAGGTAATATAGCACATATGTGAACAGCATGCTTCCAGAAAAACATGGCATAAACACTACTACAAAAAAGGGCATAGAGCCAGGTTGGAAATGGTCATAAAGCCCGGTTTTTCATACGGGCACAAAGGGGAGGGGACTCTATTCGACAAGCAAATAGAGCCCGGTTTAAAAAACGGGCTCTATTCTCAATTATACAGCCCGGTTGTCAATTATAAATATGGCTCTATGTGAATTAAAATTATTAAAAAAAAATTATTTTTATTACATAATTCGAGCCCTCAAATCTTTTAGTGAAATGAACATTGTATAGATACAAATCAAGAAGTATTGAGATTACAAGTTCACAACTAACTTTCTGTTGATACATATGAATACAATAACCAAAAAATGATTCTAGAATTGGAACTCGTGAGCTAAGAACTCTAGTGGTTACCAGTAACTTCACTTCTCGTTGCTCAAGAACATGTCGACTTCAAACGCATTTCAGTCATGAGTCCTTGCAGCAGCTTTTACCCCGGTCTTCCTGTCATGTGTCCATCATTTCAAATTATCATTGGTCGGGAGATATGGTATAAACTAAAATTAACATACCATAACTATACAAGCGTTATAAGTATATAGCATTTACCAAAAACACGGCATCTAAAATGAACAAACAGGATACAACCCCCATGCCTGCAAGCATAATAAGAACTTCCAATGACAATTGCAGCTAGCTTATTTGGCCAGCTGCGTAGCAAAGATCCAACGTCACCTGCTGCTCATAGATCAGCATTGCTTCTTTTGCAACTTGTGTATAAATGACACGTATAAGAACTTCCAATGACAATTGCAGCTAGCTTATTTGGCCAGCTGCGTAGAACCGTATCTTAAAAATAATATTTAAAATGTGTACAGACAATATCAGCATAAGCAATTGGGCATACCTTTGGTGGCTAACTTTTTGGTCACGCCATAATTTATTTACATTTTCTTGAGCTCATCCATATCAACTTCATGAACCTGTATCAGAAATATGAGTCGAATCAGGACAACAAGATGCAGCAACTAAATCAGTGAGGCCATTCATTCGTTATAAATCTAGTTAGGAATGTGAGATGATCGAGCATACAACTAAATCAAGGATCATACGAATAGCCGTTGTTTGACTTTGTGTGTCAAGCACTTAGGTTCAACTGTTGCATCACATGAGGTTGATTTAACAACCTGACACCAACAAAAGACCGATAAGTTACTCCAAAATAAGCTTACCCAAACAGTCATTTAATGAAACGTATATTAAAAACAACATGATAACGCACAACGTTACTCCTACTCACCTTGAACCTGAACCTCAAACAACCTTGGGTATCTGGTTTTAGTAACACTCGCAACCTTGTGTATCCGGTTTGAGCAACACTCATTATCCCAGGAACATGAGAACGACAAGTTATTTTACCATTATGTAGGGATGAGCACGGGTACCGTTAAAACGGTATGGCATTGGAACCGTACCGATACCGACCCGTACCGGTACCGGTTCTCTTTACTCGGTACGGTACCGGTACTACGAAAATAGCTCAAAAAAAATCCGGTACCAATCAAATTCGGTACGGTACCAATGCGGGAAATCCCGGTTTCGGTACTGAAATACAAAAGCTTTTTTTCTCCTAATTAATCGCGTAATCTAAAAAGACAGTGCAATTGTCGTGCCGATATAATTGGCGATTACTTTATTTGTCGACACACAATATTAATGTGTTATCGAAAGAAAATTGTTGTACACTTCAAGCCAACAATCTGCCAACATTTTGCTATACATACCCTAATCCTTGAACTTCTATGCCTACTGTGTTGTCTCTACAAGATCCGTATGCTATTGAAACTCAATAAATTGCTAAATACATTGATTGCAAAAAAGCTTGCATCTTATACTATTGTTATGATCACTTCAATTTAATAAACCATTCATATAAAACTACTCGTAACTAAGCATTCTGAATTTGTAGAACCTCAAATTAAAAAAAGAGAGTATAGCCGCACCTTCGATGCCTTCTGAATTTGTAGAACCTCATAATAAAAACTTGTATACATTGAAGACATCAGTAGTTCAATCACAATATAAATCATTACATGTATGACAAACGCACAAGCATAAACACCCCATTTACCACAGAAAACACCACAACCAAACACCCCATTTATGACATCAAACACCAAGTCCTGAAACCCCTATTTTTTACAGCAAACAGCAGGTTCAAATACGCTATTTGTGAGAGCAAAAAAATTCGATCAAACCCCCAATTTACGACAGCAAATAGCCCAACCAAAACACCCATTTACAACTGATTATATTGTCTTTACCCATTCAGAGCTTAAAAAACAACTAATTTCAATCCAAGATCAAGACTTTATTACCTAACAATACAAAAAACATATAAACAAACTTAACAATACTTATTCGAGAATCAAACTTAAAAACAACATTAATGAGATATATTAAAAAGATTAATTGAACAACAACATCAATTGTATCAGTTTGGTACCTTCGAAATTTATGCTGGTATTTTGTTCTTTAAAGGCTGATATCAAAAGAACAAATATAGTTTAGTGTGTGACTTTCTTGGTGATTAAATTTTCGTGGCTGAAAGTTGTGTTTCAGATCTTGGTTAAAATTAAAGATACAAAGTGGTAGGTGAAATGAGTATGAGATACTGTAATTGATTGTGGTTTGTAACTTTGAAAGAAACACATATTTGTGTTGTTAGGTGAATGGATTTTTTTTGTATTAGTTTGGATGTGGCTGTGTTTAGTTTTGAATGAAATGAGGTTAAAGTGGGGGGAAATAAGGCGCCCAAAAGTTTTTAAGTTTTTTAGTTTCAGTTTGAAGAACCGCCTATGTTAAAATCTTTAAACACAATTGATAAAGCCCGGTTTTGTGATAGAAAACAGGGCTCTAATGTTCTTTTACATAAAGCCCGGTTTCGTAGAAGAAAACGTGACTCTATTTTAGGAATAGAGCCCGGTTTTAAGGAAGAAAACGCGGCTCTTTTGTTTTCCAACATAGAGCCCGGTTTTGTAAAATAAAACATCGCTCTATACCCTTTTTCGAAATAGGGAATCCTTTTAGAGCCCGTTTTTCACTAAAACCGTGCTCTATTAAAGGGGCTTTATTTCACAATCTCTAGTAGTGAAAGGAACAAGAGCGTCAGATCCAAGCATATAACATGCTGATATATGTATATTTGGGACTGAAAATTATGAGAAACCGAAAACAAACACAGATCGAACCACTCTGGATGCAAGAGTGTTTATATGCTCTATGTGGCGGCAGAGCAAGAATGTCAAACACAAGCAAAGGGATCTAGTCCAACAAATGTCCAAGAATATCTACAAGCAATGGTGGGCAAACAAAATCGTCAATACCAGTACCTTAGAGCATGGGGTATGGTGGTGAACCCGAGCCTCTTTATTTGGGCCCCACTTGTGCCACATCACCTCCACATCACTCCAATACACTCACTTAAAAATACCCCCCAATCACAACTAGGGGTGTTCATCGGTTCGGTTTTCGGTTTCGTGGGTTGTATGGTTCGGGTTAATCGGTTTAAAATTTT
Organism: Chrysanthemum makinoi; assembly: GCA_910596185.1. NCBI lineage: Eukaryota > Viridiplantae > Streptophyta > Magnoliopsida > Asterales > Asteraceae > Chrysanthemum > Chrysanthemum makinoi. The sequence continues at coordinate 169,366,877 of OU343220.1, forward strand.
TAAAAGTCTAAACCAAAACCAATCCAAACCAATTTTAGAACGGATAAAACCAAACCATGCACCAAATTGGAATTCGGTTTGGTTTCGGTTAAAACCAAGAAAACCAAATTCAGTTAAGCTTCAAAATATAATCTAAAAGTTACAAATAAAAACCTAAAAGTTAAAATTACCAAATCAAAAGGTCTCACAAAGTGCTTAAGTAAATCAATAAAACAAAAGTTTAAGAAACCAAAAGGTTTCATAACTTAACGGAAATAGATGAGTAGATAGAAATGCTGAAGAAACCCGACTAAACTCTCAGAGTGAGTAGATTAAGTACCTGAAACTCCCGGAGTCCTGGTATGCATCAATCCTTTATTTACGGAGCGGTTAGTTTATAAGATTTTTTAAATTATTAGGATTTTTTGTTAGGAAGATAAACATATAAAATTTGTATATATATAATTAAAAATTTTTGTGTGGATAGATATATATTCGGTTTTTTCGGTTTGGTTTAGTTTTGTATTTGTCAAACCCAAAACCAAACCAAATACCAATTAAATACTTCGGTTTGGTTTTAAACCAAACCATACACAAATTAAAATTTTCGGTCCGGTTTTATTCGGTTTCGGTCCGGTTTATATTTCGGTTTGTTCGGTGCCAAACCAAACACTGAACACCCCTAATCACAACTAACTCAAAGCTCTTCATTTGGGCCCCACCCACCCTCACAAACACATCACAAACACAAACACAAGCACAAACTGTTGTAACAACTGTCATGTGTAATCAAAGTAGAAACAATACAATAAGAAAATGTATAAATCAAAAAGCAATAACAAACCAGATTTGTGAGATGTAACGGAATGCAAGAACATGATTGAGGCACGTGTTTGACACGCTTCCCTTAAAACAGATTTGCCACCTATTTGGCGTCTATTTCTCAGGGTACAACAATCGAAGCAGTTGTACTACCGGACTTGACGTTATGCCTGAAATTTTCATTGGACAAGTTTGTGATTCGCATGGAAACAAAAGAAAAACCCAAAAGCGACATTTGTATGTGTTATCTTAGTGTGGTTCTACTTTCTGTCGTCTTTTCAATGATCAGATATAGCTAGATTATATAGGTGAATCAAAAAACGGTCATAGTTAATATGCAATTAACTACCATAAAACTGATTTAATTTCAAGTAATGGTCATACTTATTATATTATTAACAACCATAAACCATGTCATTAATCGAAATATTAATCAGTAATTAACCGACCGTTAATATGTTGTTTCAACTTTGACACTTTCAAAGTTTACACCATTTCGTTTTAGACACCACAGTTTGAGATCGATATCCCATTCACATTACAATTGGTGAAAATGCAATTTCGACCAAAATTTTCCAACAATCCTCCACATGAATGGAGATCGATTCAAAAACACACAAATCATGTTCAAGTTTATATATGTGAGTTCGATAAGTCGGTTAATTGATTGACCCTAATAAGAAGTAAGAAAACAAGGACGTAATGAGGTTTGTTTTTAATTGTGTTTGAAGCTTTATTGTTATATACATCTATGTAAATTAATATTTCATTAGTTGAAATTTATTTGCATTAATATTGATTACTATTATTCAATAATTATGTGAAGGATTATGGTAAATGATCGGTTTGACTTTGAACATGTAATAGGAAATAATAAAGTGGTTCTTTTTCTATTGTTTGATTACGAAACAATAATTAATGCTACTTTATTAGTATTTCTATTTCATGAGTAACATAGTTTATTTTGATATGAGTTAAAGGATTGATATGAAACTTCATGGCTTGGAAAGGTTTTATAACTCGTATGACACTAATATGCGACACTACTTAGTGATGGCCTTCTTAAACCAGTTCATATATAGTATTCCCATAAAGCTGAGTTGTATTTTTATGGAATCTTATTAAAGATACAACCTTAACTAGCTGAAAATTTTGGATCATTGCGTTATGTTAAAAAAAAAACGGTGTTCAAAGCATGTTGACTGAAATCTTGTCATGATATTGGTTTGTGTAACTAGTATTGGTTTTCATGACTGGATGGTGAGATTAAACTCATTTTTTCAGAATGCGAACTTTGGTGTTATGTGGAATCCAAAGTATTTGCTGGAACAACTAAGTAGCCATGGGAAAATGCATTGTTTGCATAGTAAAGAAATGATTTTTGTACCCAATATTCTGCGGTACGTTGTTAAAAGATTAAAAATTGACTTTTAGGAAGTTTGAGCTTAAATGGGTGAGCCGTTCAATCGGAATTTTTATTTTAGTACATAAATTATTTTGGACACGTTGTTGTCCGAGATACGAGGTCGCGAGAACATGTGTTGTTCTCATAATCGGAGTTTGAGCTTAAAGATTTTTAATCAATTTTTTTTTGGAGTATGTTGATAATACATTTAACTTGATTTCTGAAAAATTTAAGCTTAAACGGATGAATTGGTTGGTCACAATTTGTATTTCGGTACAACATTTTTTTTAGACAGCTTTGTTGTCTTGCAAGAAGAAAAAAAAAACAAAAAAAAAAAAAAAAAAAAAAAAAAAAAAAAAGAAAAACAAAAACTTTGAACTTAAACGGAAAAGTTATTTGATCGCAGTTTGTATTTCAGTACAAAAGTGTTTTCTCTAAGAGATTTATTTTTTCTTGTGTTGATCTTTGTGTTGTTTAGATACATGCATTTGAGTTGTTGGGTACAACAATTTTTGGTTGTTTTAATGCATGATTATGTAATAATTTGTGCGATGTTCAACGCAAAACCTTTGTGTTATTTGGAGCAAAATATTGTGGCAAAATAGTGCATATTTAAGGTTATTTGGTGTGATGTTGTTTGGCACTATTCAACTAATTTTGAAAGATGAGAATAACCAAGTCGATCGATTTTGTATCGAGTATTGAAAAGTTTGGATGTTGCAAATATTCTATTGTGAATATTGTTGTGAATAATCAAACTACTTGTTATTCTAGAAAGATGAATAATCGGCAAGACTTATTATAACTCATATTGCTAATAATCGAACGGTTTGTCATATGTAAGAAATGACTATGTGTTGAATATAACCGTGTAGGACATTGTCAAATGTCACACATATTTATGACAACGAATTACGTTGGTTTATGTAACTAACTTGAACGGTGTGATTGTCATCTAATGTGAGCTGTTGTCCATTCGCTAAGTTGGACATATTTTGATTGTGTAAAATGATTACACATTGATTTTATGTGATTATTATCACATAATAAGTTGTGATAATCATATAATGATAAGAGATTAAACGTGATTATATATAATCACAGGTGAATTGGAATGACATGTTATTAGTGTAGGACTTACACATATAACTTATGGGATCCTCCTAAAACATGTATCGTTTAAGGTGGTGATTTGTCTAAAAGAAGAATGTTAGTAGATGAAGTTATGAGTAATCAGAATGATGCATCTTCTGTCATACGCTTGATTCCTTGGTCTATAGCATGCTAGAATTGGAATCTGTTAATTATGATACGGAAAATAATTAACATGAGGCATTCAAAAAGTTTGCATACACTAGTATGAAACTTGTGAAGTGACAAATTACTAAGGATCTTGATGTCATATCCATGTGAAAAAAAAATCTTATAAACAAGATTAATACATTGAAAGAGAGAACGTTTCTACAAAATTCTTGAGATAAATTCCATGTGGGGGATTCCGGCCTAGCTAGAGTTCAAAAGAACATCAACAAACATGAAGTTCTTTCCTAGTTTGAATACTCAAGAATTAACTAGAGCGCGATATATTTAGAGTTGCACGAAACTCAAATTTGTACAAACATATTATGTCGATATGACAACTATTCTCAGCATGGGTTATCCCTATGACAATATGATGTCATAGAATAACTTTGCGGATCCGCTTGCGAAAAGCTAAATGTGAGAGTTAGTTAGCAAGTCGTGAAGAGGAATGTGACTAAAGCCCATGAAAAGTTTATATGAAGGAAAACCTAACCCAGCTGACTGGAGATCCCAAGATCTGGTTTCAATAGGACAACCTACTTGTATAAACGGAGGTCACTTTGGGGAAGTAATAAACTCCACATTTATTTAAGGGAGTTAGTGAACTTCCTTGTCCATTCCTATAACAGTGACAATATGAGGTTAAGCATATGGCTTTTAATGATTAATGAAGAATCACCTATGTGAGAGAGAAGTGGGGTCGCTTCTAAGGGAATTGTGGGGGCGCAATTCTTAACAGCTCTCGCAGAACCAGACTAATGTTCATGACCATAACGAACATAACTATGAGAACCAAAAGTATCAAGGAGATATTTGTGTGGATATATATTGTCGTCTCCACAAACAGCAGACAGTTCAAAGACATCAAGCTCTACTAGCTGCTAGGAGTCTAAGTATATTTCACAAGGGAAGGTTCAAAGGGTAACACCTACCTATCCTTTGCAAATATCAACTGCAAAACTCTATTACAACATCGATTCGTTGAAATTTATTTCTTTTATCAATTTCATTCATGTGGGGGATTGTTGGAAAATATGGTCAATTATTGATTTGAATGACAATTGATGTTTGTCATCATGTGTACTAATGTGAATTGAAAATAAAATTAATTTGTGGTTTTATTTTAATTCATGTGACATTAGTAAAATTAATTGTGATAATTAATTGTGACCGTTTTTCTTCCATTCCAATTCCCTATACATTAAAGACTTATTCTTTCATTTCAAGTACACTGAAAACACATAACTCATTCCTTTCTTTTTGTTGTTGATTCTTTGTGTATCCGGTTCGTAATAGAGGGAAAGCACGATTTTGGTTCGCCTTAATAACCCGTTTGTGCTAACGGAGTTATCCGTTGTTGTTGTATCCTGGGAGATAGACGTTCACGATTCTCAAGCACCGTGGAGAGGACGAATCTGTCTTAAGGAAACTGTGAGCATTACAGGCCTCAACATTTTTCCTTACATGTGTTTTTATGTCTCAACAATTTAAATGTTTACGGTATTGTTTCTCTACACTTTTATGTTTTATGTTATGGTCTATTCATTTCTAGTAGCAATACACACGTAATATATCTAACAATCTTAAGACAGATTCGCCACCTATTTGGCGTCTATTTCCCAGGGTACAACAATCGAAGAAGTTGTACTGCCGGACTTGACGTTATGCCTGAAATTTTCATTGGACAAGTTTGTGATTCGCATGGAAACAAAAGAAAAACCTAAAAGCGAACATTTGTATGTGTTATCTTAGTGTGGTGCTACTTTCTGTCGTCTTTTCAATGATCAGATATAGCTAGATTATATAGGTGAATCAAAAAACGGTCATAGTTAATATGCAATTAACTACCATAAAACTGATTTAATTTCGAGTAATGGTCATAGTTATTATATTATTAACAACCATAAACCATGTCATTAATCGAAATATTAATCAGTAATTAACCGACCATTAATATGTTGTTTCAACTTTGACACTTTCAAAGTTTATACCATTTCGTTTTAGACACCACAGTTTGAGATCGATATCCCATTCACATTACAATTGGTGAAAATGCAATTTCGACCAAAATTTTCCAACACAAACAAATTAATAGAAAAAGTGATTTGTCTTCTTCCTCATCGTTGGAACGGCGAATACGAAACCGGCGAGGCTCCGTGGTGTGGTGGCGAGGGACGAAGTGGAACGGCGAGCATGCCATGTTGGAGTGGCTAGGGTGGCTCGTTGTGATACCCCATGCTCTTATATTCCAAGTTTCAACAAATATTAACTCAACAAGCATGTCCTGATCGGACTTGCAAGGATAATATACACAAAAAGAAAACATGTAGGATCGTAGAAGAATAGTAGCCCAAACAAAAACAAAAAATCAGGTTAATATTTCAGCAAAAAAGGCATACGGATAGTAATTAACTAGTCAATTATATTAATGTTATCCCATATCTGTTTTGGAATATATTAAGTTATATCAGCGGTAAGAATACCAATCTTTCAAAGAGGAGGTCAAATGTTCGAATCCAACGGGGAGAAAACTAATCCCCTTGTGGCCACGGAGGTTCACCTGCGACGACTCCGGGCTATCTAAAAAGGTAGTCACCTTTGTTAGTTTTATGGACGATATTTAATATGTGTATGTCTAGAATCGAACTCGAGATCACGGGATTCCACACTTTACGTATGAACAATTAAAGTTTAACAATTAAATATAAAAAGTTACGTTTAACTGTTAAAAACACAATAACGACTAACGGGCGTTAAAGTAATTAAATGAAATTGACTAACGACCGTTATAGAGAGACTATAGTTGAAATTAGAAGTCAAGAAGCTTCCGGAATCCCCTTGGGGATGCATAACCGGTCGAATGGGCTAGGGGAAACCCAATCCCACTCAAACTTGAGCTCTAAGTTTTTCTACCTATATAAACAAATCTAGGGTTAATTGTTTTCTACCTTTTGTATACACAAAAATTAACCCTAAATTTGTTTTTCCTCTTTTCTTGTTTGGCCGATCGGATCTATACCCATTAGGGTCGATTAGTTTGATTTTTCAAACAAAAACGTTTTCTGTTTTCAAAACTAGCATTTACTTTAATTTGGTATTAGTACGTGTGTACAAGAACGTGGTACAAACACACTATTGTTTGTATCTTGGATTGAATTGAAAAAAAAAAGTAATGGTCAATTCGTTAACCATATAAACCCTAATTAGGGTTCTTGTTCATTCTTGATCCGAATTGCTAAAAGGTACGCATACGTTTTATTTTTCAGTTAGTTAATTACAATTATATGTTCCTACGCTTCCACATGCACTTTGATGTTTATAGTGTATTTAAATTATGAATGCCATGTTATTTTAATTCCAACAATAACATCACGAGCCATTATAATGTGTAATTAATTACTGAAACACGTAAAAAATGAATACTTATATTGTGTTTCTATATATGTTGATTCTAGGGTTTGTAAAAAATTCATAAACTTAGTTTTTTGTTTTGGGGGGGGGCTAATATTAATAAACAAATTCGAAACTCTAATTTTGTTTGTTTGGTCCGATTGACCTAAATTTAAAAAAATAATAATAAATAAAAAAAATATTAGGGTTTTGTTGTTTTGTTGTTTTGGTTTTGTTTATTAATTGAGTTAGACAACCTAGAAGTACATATGTATATTTGCGTGTGAAATTTAATGAGTATGTGGTATGTCATTAATTGTATGCGATCTTGTGAATACTTGTAATAATTGTTATGTAGAATCCATGATAAAACATGCATGTTTGTCATGGACTATTGTTTATATGAATTAATTGTTAAGTTTTTTCATATGTATTTATTGATAATTCTTGAATTGGGGAAGACCTCAATTAAATTAATGAATCCATTATGTGTTATATAGTATATGTTTAACTATGGCTTACGCAATCAATTCGTCGATGTATGTGGCTCACTTGCCTTAGTAAGTGAAAGCACTGGTTGATATATGCAATATTTAAACCTATAATTGATTATTAATAGGTTTTATCGAATAAGTTTGCATGTGGCTACTTCTTTACACACATTAATTGTTAAGTTATGTGCGTATTGTTTTAGTTGTTTATTTTTTTATTTTACTTGTTTGTTTATTTTGTTTGACAAATTGTAAGCAAAGGGTAATTTTCGAATAGAAAAATAAACTGGACTAAACAATGGTGAAATTTGATTTGTTATAAGCATTAAATCTTAAACTTTTAGTCGATTGATGAGACTGTACCAAATAGATAGAAAGGCTCACCCATTATTGACAAACTGTGTGAGAGGTACAAGGAGGGTACGCATTAAATTGTGACCCGAAATAAGAAGGTTTTTAATACGCTTTGCGCTGAACCGCTTCTCCACTTTTTTGTGCGTCATAATGGAGCTACCTACGGCTATTTAATGTGTGAAGCATCTTAAGGAAATGTTGGTTCATCCAATTCCTCGATTAAAACTTTGTTGATTTAAGCTTAGTAAAGAAACTAATTGGTAAAAGTTTTTTTTATTGAAACATATGATACAAGATGGATGCATGACATCTTTGTACATACTTGATTTGACACCAAAATCAAAATTAGTACCCTAAAAATTTAAGTTTATGCCATCTAATTAAAAGAACACTTGAAGTTGCAATTTACGTTATATGAGAACTTAACTAGATTGCGATGGAAAGGTAAATCTTCATGTTGCGTGATACCACAACTAGACACATTTACAGTTTTTTAAATTAGATAGCTTAATTGAGTTAGTTAGTGAGGCTTATGACTCAAGGCATATGATGGGGATAAAACATGTTTACATTGCAAATAGACTTTTGGCAATTGTAAATCCCATAATGATCTAGAAATTGAAAATTGGTTGTCAATTATTGTTCGACAATTACCTTGTTGAATACTTTAATTACTAGCACATCAACTGATGTGATGAAATTATGTCAATTTGGATTCTAGTTTTCAAAAAAACTCTATAAAATTCAATGGTTATATAAATATTTCCTTGGGTATTTTATTTTCTTAAAAAATTGTATTATCGAAAATACTAATATTTGATTTTTTTTTTCTGTAGAAATGGCTCAAACCGATAAAACTACTATAAGTTGTTCAAAACTTTCTTTGAACGAGAAAATTGACTGGCCCAAAATTCAATGATTGGTATAGGTCACTGAGAATTGTCTTGCGAGTGGCCAAAAGACTAGGTTCACCAAATTTGGATAGTTTTAGTTGGTTTTGTATTTTAAATACAAGGAAAGATTATGTTTGGTTGTGAAAGAGTTAAGATTTTAAATATCACAAGATATTTAAATGGGTGTTTTTTAAAACTACTCACATCTGCACACATTTAAATATGAGTGGGCCACAAACTTTACATAACATAACAATAGATAAGACTACCCTCCCTTTTCCTTTCTTTCTCAACTGTGTATCCCAAACGAACCCAGTACACATAACAAAACAATGGTTGTGGGTGTTTTCTTCTCCCTTTTACAACTCTAAAAGTGTTTTCTTTAATTGTTGTATCTACAAATTACAGGTTCTTGACTTACACAATTGTTAAAAGATTTCACATAATTCCTTTTAGGTTTTATTATATAAAGAATTTTGGGTTAATTGCTTAAATAAATTGGTTAACTGTGAAATTTGTTAATTTTTATTAACAAATTAATTCAGTTACCAAATATATATTTGATTCATGATTGGCACTTAGCTAGTCCCGATCTCAATTCTAGATTATGCAAATTAGGCATTAGTTTTTGTTTATGATTAAACATAATATAATTAAAGAGAAACCCTTATGAGGATCTATGCATTAAGATGCAACTAAAAATATTGTATACACAAATTACAAAATTTTATACAAAAATTACAAAGTTTAAGATATTGAAATTGTTCGCGTAAGTTGGACTGTTGACTTTTCTTTTTCTTTTATCTAGAACTGTGAATCCAAGATTGATGCTTTAGTAATAAAAGGACATTTTAGTCATTTACTAGTATTCAAAGTTCATATCTTTGTAGAGATATATATCAACCAAACGCACAAAAGGATTTCAAACCTCATAATTTTAAACTCACAAAGAATCTAAACCATGCCAAATTTTAAACCCCGTGATTTAAAATTTATGAACCAAACGGCCCCTAGATTATTTGAATCAGCCTTGTCCTGCTGAACCTGCTACTACTGCACCTGCAGAAGAAAGATCAGCATGGAAAGTTGAGAATGAAAAACATAATGATGTGGCGTGCATGATGCTTGGAATGATGTCACCTGCTTTGAAAAATCAGTTTGAGCACTTTTTCCCTTATGACATGCTTAACGAGCTCAGACGAATGTTTGAGAAACCTGCAGCTGTAGAATTGTATGATTTGATTGATGCTCTACACAGTTGTAAGCAGAAAGATGGTAAATCCGTGAGTGCTCAGTTCTTGGAAATGAAAAGTTACATGGACCAATATGAGGCACTTGGCAAACCCTATGAGCAGGAACTTTTTGTTTGCCTAATCAATAGATCCCTTAACAAGGAATTTAGTGGTTTTGTGCGCAACTTCAATATACACTGAGTGGGGAAGACAATGAGTGATTTGCATGTATCACTCATTGAATATGAAAAAGGATTACCCAAGAAGCCTCCTACACCTCAGGTACAAGCTATTCAAGGTGGTAGGATTAATAAGCCAAAACCACAAGCGAGCAAGAAGGGTAAAGGAAAAGGAAAGGCTAATAAGGGTAAGCACGTTATGGCCTATCAACCTGAACCTAAGAAATACCCTCCTAAGAAGATATAAAATTCCAAGAAGGATCAGGCTTGCCACCACTGTAATGTGACAGGACATTGGAAGAGAAATTGTCCTCTCTATCTTGAAGAGTTGTGAACTAATAAGCACAAGAAGTTTGGGTAGGTCGCTAGTACTTCAGGACCAGTGTTGCAAAAATCGGTCAACTCGGCCGATTAATCGCCGATTAATCGGTAATCGGCCGAGTACCTTGGCGAATTTTGAAAATCGGTCGAAAAATCGGCCTAGGATAAAAATCGACCCTAAGCCAAAAATGAATCGGCCGATTAATCGGGATTCGGTCAAAATCGGCCGATTCGTAAAAATCGGCAAGCAAATCGGTCATTTTAAAATAATAATAATTTAGGCATTATACTTAATTTGGGGATCGTATATTTCACTTATAACGCACAATGGGCATCATAATCAGAATTGGAGCCTTTATTGAGGTTTGGAAACATAGCAGGCTTGGAATCGGTTAAGATTTTTTAGTTTGGTCTCGAAATACCAAAAATGCAGAAATGTCAATCCGATTAATCACCGATTAATCCCGACTTGACCGATTACTCACTGCAGGGTGGTCGACCGCCCGGCTACCGATTCACGATTTTTGCAACATTGCTTCAGGTAACTTCTTTATGATTGAATTATTTACATTAACTCATAAAATAAATTCATGGGTATACGATATTGGATGTGGTATCACTGCAAGGTTTAGAGTTGAAAGGAAGCTGGCATATGAGGAGCAATATTTGCACGTGGGAAATGAAGCACATGCAGCTGTTGAAGCCATAGGAGTGTTTAATTTAGTTTTGCCTTCGGACTTAGTATTGTCATTAAACAATTGTCATTACGCACCTTCTATTATTAGAGGTGTTGTTTCAGTTTCTTTATTGCTGGATCTTGATTTTATTCATACTTTCACTAGTAATAGAATTTCTGTTTCTTTAAATGGCATTTTTATTTTATTTTAATGCTATTGCTGTGAATTGAGTGTTTGAGATTGACATGAATGATAATGTATTCAATAAAAATAATTCGATGTTTAGCATCAATTAGAGAATAAAGTCAGACTTGAATTCTTCTTATCTTTGGCATTGTAGACTTGCTCACATAGGCAAGACTCGCATGGAAAAGCTACAACGTGATGGGTTTTTGAAAAGTATCAATGATGAATCATTTGATAAATGTGAATCTTGTATATCTGGGAAGATGAAAAAGAAACCTTTTAATAATAGTATGGAAAGGGCTTCTGGTTTACTAGGTTTGATACATACTGGTGTGTGTGGACCACTTAGACATGTGTCAAGGAAATGTGCTACATACTTCTTAACCTTTACAGATGATTTCAGCCGTTATGATTATGTTTATTTTCTTAAACATAAAAATGAGGTGTTTGAAACATTTAAGGTTTTTAAAGCTGAAGTAGAATTGCAACTAGGAAAGAAGATTAAAGCTCTTCGATCTGATAGAGGTGGTGAATATCTAAGCCAAGGAAAGAAGATAAAAATGGAATTGTCCAACATCTTACATCTCCATATACTCCACAACAAAATGGTCTATCTGAGAGAAGAAATCGTACATTGTTAGACATAGTGCGATCAATGTTTAATCTTATAAATCTTCCTTTATATTTTTGGGATTATGCTTTAGAATCTGTTGTTCGCATTCTAAATATGGTTCCAACCAAGAAGATTGATAAGACACCGTATGAGATATGGCATGCTAAAGCTCCTAACTTATCTTATTTAAAGGTCTGGAGTTGCGAGGCGTTTGTTAAACGTGACTCAACAGATAAACTCCAATTGAGATCTGTAAAGTGTATCTTTGTAGGATACCCAAAGGAAGCAATGGGTTACTACTTTTATTACCCACCTAAAAACAAAGTAATTGTTGCTAGGTATGGATACTTTCTTGAAAAGGATCTCATAGCTCAAGAATTCAGTGGGAGAGTTTATGATCTGGAAGATGATCATGAAGATACATTACCTTCTGAAAACACTAGCGAACTTCTTGTGGAACCTGAAAGTCTGGGTCCTCCACCTAAATTTATTCCCATTCATAGGTCCAAAAGGACTATACGTGCACCTAAACGTCTATGTCTTAACGTAGAAGTTGAGGAAACTATATTAGGGGATCTTGGAGAGCCTGTTAATTATAAATTTGCCATGGCTGATCCTGAAAAGGACAAATGGCAAGTTGCAATGAATGGAGAAATGCAATCCATGAAAGAAAATGAAGTCTGGATAGAGCTTAACCTGCCTACTAACGCTAAAGTCGTTGGAAGTAAGTGGCTCTATAAAAAAAAATACTGACATGGATGGCAATGTACACACCTATAGGGCTCGTCTGGTAGCTAAAGGCTTTACACAAACCTTTGGGGTTGACTACGTAGAGACCTTTTCTCCTGTAGCATACATTAGAGCTATTTGGATTCTCATAGCTATAGCAGCGTACTATGACTATGATATTTGGCAGATGGATGTCAAAACCGCCTTCTTAAATGGTCACTTGGATGAAGACATCTATATGACGCAGCCTGAGGGGTTTGTGAATCCACAATTACCAAACCATGTATGTAAACTTCAAAGATCCATTTATGGATTGAAGCAAGCATCAAGGCAATGGATTAATAGATTTGATGAAGAAATCAAAATTTTTGGATTTACTCAAAATCTTGATGAGCCATGTGTATATCACAAAGCTAGTGGGAGTGATATTATTTTCATTATCCTATATGTCAATGACATATTAATAATTGGAAAATACATTCCAATATTACAAGAGATTAAGGACTATCTTGGAAAGTGTTTTTCTATGAAGGATTTAAGGGAAGCTGCATACATTCTGGAAATCAAGATCTACAGAGATAGATCACAACGGTTAATTGGATTAAGTCAAAGTGCTCACATTGATAAAATATTAAAGAGATTCAATATGCAAAATTTCAAGAAAGGATATTTTCCGATGGAAGTAAATCATGGCTTAAGTAATGAAGCTTGTGCTTTAACACCTGCAGAGGTGGCATGCATGAGTAGAATCCCTTATGATTTGGCGGTAGGATCTATCATGTATGCGATAAGATGCACAAGGCCAGATGTGGCATTCGCTCAAAATAACACCAGTAGATATCAACAGAATCCAAGTGAACTTCACTTGACTGCTGTTAAACATATTCTCAAATATTAAAGAAATACAAAAGATATGTTTCTAGTGTATGGTGGAAATCTAGATGCAGAACTTGATGTTACAAGTTTCTATGATGCGTTCTGGCAATGTGATAAAGATGATACAAATTCTCAGACGGGTTATGCCTTTGTCATTAATTGATGAGCAGTAGACTGGAAGAGCAAGAAGCAGATTATAATCGTGATTTTTGCAACAGAAGTTGAATACATAGTTGCTTCAGAAGCTGCAATGGAGGCTGTTTGGATTAGGAAATACATTTTATGGCTTGGTGTTATGCCTTCAATTGAATCGCCTATGAATATGTATTGCGACATTTTTGCTGGAATCATATTTGCCAATGAATTTGGAGTCATGAAGGGCACCAGACATTTTCTACGGAAATATCACAATGTTCGAGAACAAGTTCACATAGTTGAAATTAATCTACTGAAAGTTCACACAGATGACAATCTAGTTGATCCTTTCACTAAGGATTTACCTAGAGAAAAGCTTACTCCACTTTCCAATAGCATTGGACTTCGTTTAGCTAGTATTTTCATGCATGACTATGATTAGTATTTGGATAAAGGATATTATAAACAATTATTAGCTTAATGAAATAAAGTATTTGTTATGTTTATTGTTCATTTTTAATATTGTGTCCTGCATTTACATGTTTAATCCGTGAATAATTTAGTTATTCTAAAATATTCCGTTGTTAATTAATGATATGGAAATATCATTAAATTGAGACAAATCTGAGTTTTGGTAGAATATACTTGAAAGTATATTAATGCGTTGACATACCAAATTCACATGATACTCAATGAATTGAATATAGAACTTATCCCAACTACATGATTATATTTTATGGATCTTGTCATTAAATAAATCATGAATAGTTATCCTCAGACTTGAGATACTAGAGAACTGTCATGGATGTAGTGCATTTCTGTGAAGCAATTTAACACTATACGTAACAGGTAGTTATAAGGATTGTTTTCAGAAGTGTTGCAAAGTTCATGGGTTTTGCTTGTAGAAAATAAAGAATTTTGTAGGATGTAGGATTTCACAAACACACTAAACCATAACAATATGAGGCATTCAATGTGTTTAGAGAGAGAAATGGAAGAGAGTTGGGAACTATGTGAAACAAAGAAAAATGGTATTGAAGCTCCAACCCTCTACCTTGGGAGGTAGAGGGTATTTATAGTGTCTTATAAATAAACGCCACCTACGGGATGTGGATCAGGCATACAGTGGGTAAAGACCCGTCCGTCCTCCACGGTGTTACATAACAAACTACTTACTAACTTAACTTGACTACGACTACGAGCTTTCTAACGAATACATATACTTGAGGTGACCGACTCTTTAACGCCTGAATTTTCTAATTCCTAACAATCTCCCCCTAAGGGAGGTCACCTCAATTTACAAAGAATACAAACAGATATTACATTAGATTGTTCTAGGATTCTTGATTAAGTTCTTTGCTCAGTAGACCGTAGTCATTGATTCTTCATGATCTGCATGTTTGGATAGATTCGAGTGGAGGTCTTTAACTGATCCACGTGATGAAGAGTTTTGAGCCAGCATTGAGATCATCAGCTAACATGAATCTCTGACTCTTCCATTGTGGTGTTGGTATTATGTGATGTTATGACATTTGGACCGACATGCTCACATTCTGGATCATGACATATTCTCATCAGAGTAGCGGAAGCTTTTATGGATCATGATATTTGCAGCAGCATAGCGTAAGCATGGAGTGAAAGTATCGAGTCGTTGAAGCGCTTATCATGATTTCTTTCGAGATGAATGTATAGTGTGAGCATGCGGCTATGGATTGACGCTTCATTCGATCACGCAAACGTCGGGCGCACGCATACAACAGTTAGTAATAAAGTGCATGAAAGTGTCTTTGATCACTTTCGTTGAATTGAGGTACACGGCCCACGGTTCCCCATTGATCAGTACAAGTATTGCCTGTGATCAGGTATAATTCCAAAGAATTTCCTTGACAGGGTTTCGCAGCTGCTCTAGCTGTTCTCAAACCGAACGTCTCAAAGAAGACAACACGGAGTGAGTGAACCAGCGAATTGAGATTCATAGATTGATGAAAAGAGATTTGAAAAACAATCGTGTATCGCTCAATAGAAATTGTTTTAGCAATACAATGAAGGTTTTAATGAAAATCAATTATCAATCATAAACACCTTTTATTTTTGAAATATTAGTACACAGTCGATGTGCTAAAGAAAAGAGTTTTTAAGCACAAAGACCGGTTTTTCAAAGGAATCCGTCAATCCATAACCTGAACCAGGATTGATTCAAAAGATTGAATCGCCCCATTGTTTCAGTTGTCACATGGTTGATCTATTGGATATATCTCACATGCCACCCACCAGGAGCTTGTTTGATGTTGGCTCCAGAAGGCTTTCCATCTTCATTGTGAATATGTTGGCATATCACTCACATGTTCTGGCAATACCACAAGGATAATGCGTAGGACTCATAAGATATAATCTCTCTTTCCACATTGTGTGAAACAGAGAGTCTTCATTGAAAGTGCCCTAATGAGATTTATAGATGATCTCGTGGCTCTAGACTCAATTGTGCATATTTGGTTCCTATGCCGGAGACTAGGGAGAGGGTCTCCTTCTTCAATATCAACAATCTCTAAGAGAAAGTCGATAGATAATGTCGGTTCCCCGTGAGAATGAAACAAGTCCTTTTAAGAGGAACTTGAGTGGTTTGGGAAGTTGTAGTGCAGTGCGTCACTGGGTCCATGACGTCTTGTCTTCAATACCAGTGTTACCTTAGTAACCACCAGTAGTATATGAATTGAACCCGGTATCTGCCCTAAGGTTGAATTATCGGAGGGCTATTTATTTTCACCCTTTTCACATTCAATTCTTTTTCATTCTTCAACCCCTTCACTACTTACCGAGACTTCATAACTAGAACCTTGTTAGGTTTATTTCAGTACTAGCTTTGTCTCAGTCCGCACTCTTCCCATATCTCACATTTCTCCTTTTTTTCATCATACCTAAGGACTTCTACACTATCTAGTGGATTGTCCCTGGGTAGATCCCTCCGGTTCTGGCGGATCATGGGAACAAATACCTAACCTCATCATCCTTATATCATCATACATAAAGTAAAGTTGGTCGGTCTATTTGGTATTCTTCATCTGCCATTGGAACCAATTGAAAACCATTTTAAAATCAATCCAGATACTTGTGATATATTATCAAAGCATTTTGTACCTGAATTGTTTTTGATATTTTTAGAACAAGAGATCCCCCTCAACATGTGCATCAATCATCATTTTGTAATGGAAATAATTTTCATCTTTGAGGGATTGGCTTGCATCTAAAAGTAGTTATATAAAGACTGTGGTTTTCAAAATAGTTGCTCCCCCTCCATATGTGCATAGAAATTTGAAAATGTTTTGCACATATTAGGAAAAGACTGCACATTGAAATAAATTGATCACATTTCAAATCTTTGTGGTTTAAAATAGATGCTCCCCCTCAACATGTGCATGGAAAATTTGAAATCGTTTGGCACATGTGGGGAGGAAAGCTTGCTAAACACTTATAAAACCAATCATCAAGTTATCAGTTTAAATCCAATTTAAATCATAAATTCTCCCCCGATCACACTTTCCAAATCCTTTGAGAGATGTGATCTCTTATTGATTTAAATTAAATTTTGAGAGCTTTTGAAGAGAATAGTGACTTGCTTTTGAAAAAACTTTTTAACTGATAAGGATCAGATTTTCAGACTTTAAACTTCATTGATTTAACATGCATAATTGTCTTTTGAAAACATAACATTAGCAAAGGTTTTGAATCAACTGAATAAAATATTATTCTTTTTGATTGTTCAACAATAAACCTTGCTCATTTACGTGCCAATTGTTTGAAAAATGACATTTCAAAATAACCTTTTTAATTCGAATAAAATCATTCTCCCCCTCAATCAATGACACAAGTTGTTGATTGAGAGATAGAGATTTTGACAGATGATAAGCACAAATGATTTACACGAATAATAGAGTACAAGGTATTTTCAAAGAAATTTAGTTTTCATTAGATGGCAAATATTTTTCAGAAGAATCATTAGACGGAAAAATATTTGGAAGGATAAACATTTGTCTTGTTGGTGACAAACGTTTGTTTTTAAGAACCAGAGCATGAGATTTGAGAAATAATATAAAGCGTGGCTCTGTTCTTTACTTTTAAAACGGGTTACTGCCTAAAATGACAATAAACCCCCATTTTTCTCCGCCTCATTTTTTTTTTTTTTTTTTTTTTAAACAAAACTATGTACATTCGAAGAACATCTAAAGACCCGTGACATTCTTTGAATGACAACACAAAATCCGTAGATGATATCGAATAAAAAAAATGACAAAATAACAATATTTTTGGAAATTTTCAAGATTATCTAATTTTTATGGATTTTTGAAAGTTTTATATTTTTCTCTTTGCTTTTTGTTGGTTTTATAATTTTGTATTTTGGTTTTTGAATAAATATATACAAAGATATGGGTGAAGAAAGACCTTTACTCCTCGTCTTCCTCTTGAAGACGTTTGGGTGTTTCCGGTTGTAGTCTCTTTAGACCAAGACGTGGAAGAATAAACTCAAAACGTTCTCTAGGAAGAGCTTTGGTGAAGATGTCTGCTAATTGGTATTCAGACCTCACAAAATAGAGTTCCACCACACCTTTTTCCACTTGTTCCCTGATGAAATGATGTCGAATGTCGATATGCTTTGCTCTTGAGTGTTGTACGTTGTTGCATGAGAGAGCAATAGTACTTTTATTATCACAGATGACGAATTTTGTTGAAGTCAAAGCCATAGTCAGTTAATTGAGATCTCATCCATAGGATTTGAGCACAACAGGATGACATGGCTATGTATTCAGCCTCTGTAGAGGAAATAGAAGTACTCATTTGCTTCTTTGAAGACCAACTCACAAGCTTATCACACAAAAACTGAGCACCTCCGGCACGCTTCGACGAGTATCTTGACATCCTGCATGATCAGCATCTGCATAGGCTATTAGTGACATACCGGTGTCCTTCGGGTACCAAAGTCCCATATTGATGGTTCCTTGGAGATACCGAAAGACCCGTTTAACCGCTTCAAGGTGCTTTTTGGTAGGCTTAGCCTGATATCTAGCACACATGCATACAACGAATAAAATATCTGGTCTACTGGCTGTGAGATACATCAAGGATCCGATCATGCTACGATATTTCGTTTGGTCTACCATGATCCCTGTGTGGTCCTCATCCAGTTTAGTACGCTCAATCATGGGAGTGTCAATAGGGTCACAAGAATTAAATCCAAATTTCTTTAAAATCTCATTTGCATATTTAGATTGATTAATAAAAATGCCTCCGGGACTTTGTGAAATTTGTAATCCCAAGAAAAATGACATTTGTCCCATCATTGACATTTGAAATTTGGAACCCATTTCATATGAAAAGCTATCACATTGATTGGGGTCAGTCGAGGCAAAGATAATATCATCAACATATATTTGAACGTGAATTAAATGTTTGCCTGACTTTCTGGTGAACAATGTCGGATCAACTGCTCCTTTGCTGAATCCAGAAGATGGAAGAAACTTTGATAGCGTATCATACCATGCCTGATAAGGTTTTAAAATGTACCTTTTTGAGGGGTCGTTTAAGCCCTTATTTGATCACTTTTGTATCCGTTATTACTTAATATCGTTCCTTTTCACTTTTTAGGTCTCTTGAAGGCAAATTGCTGGAATGGCACTTATTTGGACGAAAAGGGGCGGATATACGAAGAAAATGGCCAAAGTCAAGAATCGAGACACTCAAGCTGCTAAATTACAAGGGGATGGCGTCCATCGCTTAACTGCGACGCCGCCGGAGCACTTCTGTGATGGCTCAGAGCCAAATTGCTTATTTTCAAGTGAAGGTGTCGGGCTTTAAAAGAGTAGGCCGTCACAACTCGACGGCCTAGATTTGATCCAGACGGCGCCGAGACTGAAGGGGACGGCGCCACAAGCATAAGGTGACGCCGTCGCAAGACTAACGTGGCCAAGACGAAACCCTATTGACGGCGACCGCGGCGTCACAAATCATAAGGTGACGCCGTCGCGATTGTAATCTTATATATAGAATCCGAATTTTTCAGTTTTAGTGTGTAGTCTTTTGGAGTAAAACCTAAACCGAACCAAGGCTGTCTTGTACAGGATTTTAGGGTTCCAAACCCTATCTTACATCAAGATAAGTGTTTTACTTCATTAATTCAATTATGTCTTCAATTATTTGTGTGTATGCTTGCATGTTCTCCATGTCTGGCTAATTTATTTGTGTGTTTGCTTAGGGAATATGAAACTTAATTATTAAATATTGATTGGTTGTCTCTTATCTTAATTGTTAATGATCTAGTAATGCGATAGGTCATTCGTTGTGTAGTTAATGCTTGATTAATCTTCGTGAACCTTAGACTATAACAACTAGAGTAGTTGTAGGCTAAACCATCCAAAGAGTACCTTAGAGTTAGAGTTTATAATTCCTAGAGATATTGTAGACGAGACCCTTTTGGTAGTTTCAAAGAGTTAGGGACAAAAGCATACCCTACGACCTTAGACACACAACGCGATTAAGAATAAGGACGTAACAATTCAAACATCAATAGGAGATAATTAAGGAGTAATAAAACCTAAGTAAACACATCTTTAAACTATCATACGAGCACACAATAATTAGACATAGACTACATACACCTTAGATTAGATAATTAGACAAGTAGAGTAATCGATAGAAATACCAACCCCCAAATCCAAACCCCAAAATTCGTACCTTTCCATTTTCTAAAAAACATAAAATGATAAAAAAAATAATCTTCCTCAACCCCAACCTTAGCGTAGTAACTTCTCACTAGCATTCCTATTCCCCTAGAGAACGATATCAATACCCGTGGCTTACCCTAATACTACACTACAACGATTAGGTTCACTGCCTAGGGTGTTATAAAACTTACTCGAAGAAAAGGAAGTTACTTTGACCCCGGCAACGGCGCCAAAAATTGATGATTGCCTTTTGAGGGGTCAAATAGTCAATTATAATATAAGAAAATACCAAATACAAATACCCGAGAGAGAATTACAAATCAACCGTTTAGGAAAAAGGTCGACACACAAAACCCGCGAATACTCTATAAGTGATACCGGGTAAGTGATTACCCGGGTCGTTTCCCAACGAGGTGTGAATTGACGGTGACGTTTGAGGTTTGGAATTAAAGTGCTTGAATGGATCGAGAATTTTTGATTTTAATTACGTTATCTACAAATTAATGAACGAGAATGTAAATAAAGCATGTAAAAGAAATAAAGGACTAAATTAACAACTACTAAGCATAAGGAACAATAAAACGAAGATAAATTACGTCCTAGGGCAATAAAAACTAAAAACGCGAAAAACTGGGAACACACCGAGCCCCGAAAGTGAAAAATATGCAATTTAAGTCCTACGAGTGAAAAACTAATTTTACTACATTCTAAACGACTAAAAATAATTTTAGGAAAAAGCCGGGTATTTTTTTGAGTTTTTATTTATTTATTATGAATTAAAAACTAGAAAATAGAAATTAAATGTTTAAAAATATCAAAAATAATTGGAAAAATACAAAACTTTTCAGGAAAATACTTTTTGGTAAACTAAATCTAAGAAAAATTAGAAACTTGAAAATTCAGCAACCAATAAGCAGAAAATAAGCTAAAGGCCTTATTTAGTATTAAAAGTTAAAACGTATATAAGTAATTAAGTGTGCAATGAATGACAAGAAAGACCCAAGGGCAAAGATGGATTTGTGAGTGGTCTGTGAGGCGTGGGAAGGCTGTTCAGGAGGTCTCAGGTTCGACCCCTGGCAATACCTTTTTTGCCATTTTATTTTTGTTTTTGAGTTTTTCTTTTACCAAACTAATTTAAGCACTATATTAAATATTTTTAACAAAAGCTTAAGCTTGGAAAGCTTATAATAAGCTGTAACAGCTTATTGGTGAAGCAGATTATAAACTAAAGTGGTGTTTGGTTAAAGAGCTTAAAATGACAAAAGGACATGAAACAAGCTTCAAAAGCTATCAATTAAGCTAAACCTAATGAGCACCCTAATTAAACTAACTAAAAAGCTGAAAAGGGTCCTAAATAAGCTAATGAAAAAGCTGAAAAAGGCACAAAATGAAGCTAGTGAGCTGCTGCTGTAACAGTAGCCAAAAACAGCCCCAAATGGGCTTAAAAAGCTTATGAATAAGCTTGTAATTAAGCACTAATTTATCTAAAAAGGGTAAACAATTAAAAGGCATACTAAAGGGGTCCTAAACAAGCAATAACTAACAAGATTAAGCTAAAGAAATAGGAAAAATAAGCAGAACAAGCAGTTTGGATATGAGCTAATCTCAATGGAATCCTAAGGCTATAATCTAACTAATAAGCATCAAATAAGCTACTAACTAGCAATCTTAACCTAAGCTTATCTAAAAACACCTAAGGATTCTAAATAAGCTAAACAAGAAGGAAATAAGCTCGAAAAGAACTCCACTGTGCACTGTAGCACCTGCACACTCTTTGTGCAGGCTGCTGCACAAATACAGTCAAAGGGGGTGTTATTTGAGCTTATAAATAAGCACTTAGATGCCCTCTAAAGTCCTAAATAAGCTGAAGTACATAACTAGCATACTAAAGGTATCCTATAAACTAAAGAGTAGCTATTGTTGAGCTTTTAACAAGCTACAAAAAGGCTACAAAAGGCTGTTAGGGACAGAGATGCATAACCATGTGATGACAGATAACTAATCTAAACTTGTGTTTTGCAAATAAATACTACTGAGAATCATGAATGAAACATTTAGCTAAACTAAGGGAAGATCCAAACTGTCCTTTCAGGGACAGAACCAGTATTTTGAAGCAGTAAAGATGTTGAAGATTTGAGAACTAGTTTTTTTATCACTAATCAAAACTTCACAATGAGTTTAAAAACCACTTAAGAACACAATGGATAGATTTCAAAAACATAAACAGAAAGTCAAAACTGCATAAACTTCAATAAACTGAATTAAAACTAATTTTAAATTGCATTGAAAATTAAAAGTTACAAATAAAGTAAATGACAGTAAATTAAAAATGATGGAACTAGAACATAAAAATTCTAGACAAGTTTTTCTCATATCTCCTAACTCCTATTTATACTCAAAAAACTAAAACTGTCTTCTCCTTGCTGTCTTGTAGCTGTGTGCTTGCTGTGAGAGAGAGATTAGCTTTGGAGAGCTTTTGTGTTTCTTTTAGCTTCATCTCAGCCATCCAATTTTAATCTTGGAGCCCAAGGTTGAATCTTAGCCGTCCATATAAGTGTATCCAATGAGCCCTTGGGGATTGCCAAGCTGGCATCGAGACCATGTGGGTTGTGGGGTAGAAGTGAGCTGGGGACCAAGGTGAGAGGGACAGGTTGGGAAGAAGACAATGGTGGGGTTGAGGTGAATTGGCGCCAAAGGGAATGGGTGAGGCACTGGGTTTTGGGTTTAGCTTATTTGGGAAAGAAAGAGAGAAGGGGAGTTTGGGGTGTTTGACTTGGTCAATGGGTAAAGGTGGGTAAATGGGTTGGGTAATTAGAGGGTTAAAAGGTTTAAGAGGTTTATGTTTTGTAGTATTTTGTTTAAAAGATAAAATGTATTTTTTTGTGTTTTTAGTTTAAAAACATTATTATTATTTTTTTTTATTTTTTTTTATAGAGAAAATAATTTTTAATAAAAATTGGTTTTTGAAAAATAATTGGTTTTAAATAAAAATGGTTAAAAATAAAAATAATTGTTTTAGTGAAAAACGTTTTCATAGTAAATTGAGTTCGGGAAAAGGGTAAAATGGTGATTTGGGTTTAGGGTTAGGTTTTTCATCTGATTCCCAAGCTCACTCCCAAAAATGCATCTCGGGCTCTGAAAATGTAGAAAATCCGCTTCCGGCTCCATCTGCAAAGCACGTTTTCCAATCCGAGCTCATTTCTGTCCGTTTTTGCCCTGTTTTTAATCCTTTGTACCTGAAACACATAAAACACACTCCGAGGACATTTATAACACATTTTGAGCATATTTGGGTGTTTTTTGGTCGTTTTTGCAGTCTTAGATGGGTAAAAATGATGAGTGAATAAGCACTCATCAAATCCCCCACACTATCAATTTCTAGTCCCTAGCAATCCGATCATATAAAGTAATGAAAGGATAAAAAATACCAAGTATACCCCGTTTCGACTTTTTATTCCACTACTAGAAATTTAAACTTGAACGATAATAAATAACATGCTTGATTATCAAAACATGGCATCATGGAACGGGATTCACACAAAATGGGTGTCTCCGGGGAATTGTAATCGTCATCCTCTTTTTGATACTCTCAAACCAAGCTTAAACTTATTGTGCAAACGTTTTTGTAAAATGCTAACACTACTCATACAAATAATCTATGTAAGTCGAGACTTAACTTTTTACTCCCGCAATTTATAAAATTTAAGTGATTGTGCTCATTTTCAAAAGTTTGACCATTGAAATCGACATTTGTTATGATTGTTATCCACTTAACTAAAGTACTAACCCACCGGAAACGATGAAAGTCTAAGGATCGAAAGGGCCTCTTCCATGTAGCGGCTTTCTTCTCGGCACATCCCAAAACATTAGTTTTAAGTGACCGGGCTTTTGACACCTCACAGAGAATAGTAACGGAATTAGCGGGAATTCGATTCCAAAGATTTACGAAGCTACCGTTAAGTTAAAACTAAACCTAAATGGATTACAACCGACGATAATTTAGAAATTCGAGATTCAAAGGTGAGATCACTCCATGTAGCGACTTTCTTCTCAGCTTGTCCTTTTAAGGAGGCTAGGTTTTCACCCTCGAGAATAGTATCGGAGCTTTCGGGATCTTTGAAGTCAAGGATTTCCAAATTACCGTCAAACTTTTAGACAACTTTGACGAATACGAGTTCAACTTCCGATTTAAATTTAAGAAAAAGCAAGTTTCGCACATTTATTCATAAGCAACATAGTACTTTTATTCACGCAACTCATATTTTTTATTTTTCATTCATTTTTTTTTTATTTTTCATTTTTCAACTTTTTTCACCTTTTTTTTCTTTTTTTTTCATTTTTTTTTTTTCATCATTTTTTTTTTTTTTTTTGACTTTGAACTTTAAACTTGCAACTTTTGCATCATTCAAGCAACTTAACGATACTCTCATTTTGCAACATTATTCAGATTATAAGAAAGTATGCTTTCTCGGAAATTTAAATAAAAAGTTGAACTCGGACTCTAAATCAATTTTGCTTAAAAACTTTTTATTGTAACAAGACGATTTTAAATGTTCAAAAGTTTGACAACGAGCACGTATTTAGGTTCAATTAGTTAGCTTATGGGAGAAAAAGCCATAGATTACTTATATAAGCTCTAAAGAGAACCAACTACTCCACGCTTAGCATTTTCATTTGCACAACGCGTAAAACCTTAGCCTAAATGTTAAGAGAGCAGCTAGATCAACACTCTAGCAGAGTCGGGATTCCCCTTGTTCTAGCCGAATCAAGACTAAACTATCACTAATACCGAAGCATTAATGCCTTATTTTTGTGCAAAGCACTTCTTGAAAATGTAAATATTTGACTTAAAACGATAAAATTTTTAAAATTTTGGTCAAAACGGGGGTGCTAGGGTACTAGAAGGTACACATGTGATCAAAATTCGATAGAATTCCCCTCCCCCCCCCACACTTAGAATTGAATATTGCCCTCAATATTCAAAGTACCGGCCGGAGCCGAAACTATAGAACGGAAAAAGGTAATACTACTAGCCAAGTGTGGAAGCGAAATCTTTTTTCACAAAAGGATTAATAAAGATATCCCTAGATAATTGTTAGCAAAAAGATCGGATATTGGACGGTGGATTGAAAACAAAGCATCAATCATCACGATCTACGGGAATCCTGAAAACAGAAAACACACAACAAGTAAACAACAGTGGGGGTTTCCCCCCACTCTTAGTGTTAGAAAAGAAGTCAGAAACATGGGTGGATACCCATGAAATGCTACTGTTTTTGTTAACCGAGTCGCTAGCTTGACTCGACCCCGAATTCATTGGTCCATGGGGGAGCAAGTGGAAGAGAGAATCTCCATCGGACTTTCATTCAAATGGTTTGGATAAACATTGAATGTGCTGAAAGTTCCACTCCGATGAGATATATCCGACTTAAGAGAATGAGAAATGCCGGGGTCAAAGATGGTATCTTCACTCCCGTAGGAGATAATATATGGAGAAGAAATGGGATAAGAAAGAAGAGTGTCAATGGATTGACAACGGGTGGGATGGGTGGGCAAAAGATTAGATTGAGGAACATTGAGTGAATGTTCAACAATCTTATCCACCACTGAAGCAGTGAGAATATCCGTATCGGGCTTAGAAGAGGTTCCATCATCCGGCGGTTTAGCAGGCGGACGGGTGGATGATGGACCTAAGCCATAGTCGTCACTTTCAAAACTCGGAGGCATCGAGTCATCCGGAGAAAGAAATGAGTCGACCTCCTCCATAAGAGTGTCACTCGACGAATCAGAAGGCGAATTGTATGAAAGATTTTCCAATTCAGTGAGGTCGGCTTCAAAGTCGAAGTGCACATTATCATCTCCCGGTGGAGAATGATCAATAAGAGCGAGTTCATCGGCGAACTCCTCGAGAAGGTCTAAAGTCGAAGTGGGATTGCCACTATTCTTTTCTTCAGAAGTAGAATCCTCGAGCTCGGGTAAAGAGGTAATGGGGTTTTCCAAGTAAAGGTCACTATCCTCATTCTGAATGTCAAAGATTGGGTTATCTGAAATTTGAGTGAATTCAGAATCTAAGCCAAACAGAGGATTAGTGAATGCTATAGTGAAAGGTTCCTTCGACACAACAAGAATATCTTCATCGTCCGAATCAAAATCAGTGTCCATATCAAGATCTTCGGGTTCCAAATCTCTCACTTCTTCTAAGCTGACGAGCTCAGAAGGAATTTCCTCAACATACTCGATGTCTCCACATGATAAAGAATCGTCTAACAACGTATAGTCATTTTCAGACTCGGAGATCATCTCAACAGAATCATTAGGGGTGGGAAGAGAAGAATCATCATCAATAGGCTCATCACACATCATATCGAAAACACCCTCGCACTCACTTGGGGTTGGGACAAGGTTCTCAGCACAAGACGGTTCCGTTTCCGGAATAGTGCTAAGATGCTCATCCCCCATACTCAGAGAGTTACCGGGCTCTTCGGGTGTGATTTCGGCCGACAAACTTTCATAATATTCCTTCATTTGAATAGAATCCTCATCATCTTCATCATCAATGTAAGTCGCGAGCCATCGGGTACGTCTTGCAAGTGCTCGTTCTTCGATTAGTATTTCTTCAAGACATTTTTGAATCTTAGCGGCTCGTTCCTCTTCTTCAAGTAATTCTAGCATAGATTTTTCGTTGCGAGACGTTTGGTCTTCGGCAAGTTCTTCTAGCATACTTTTCTCACGAGGATGTTGATCAATGACGGGAAATTGTTCAATGACGGAAAATTGTGGGGTTGGAAATTGTCAAAACAAGGAGTGTTATAACAAGGATCAGGTCCATGGTAATTTTGATTCCATGATTGACATTGGTAATCATAATGACGACCCCCGCAATTTGCACAATAAGGAATTTGAGGAGAGAAATTCTGAAATGAAGGATCATTGAAATCTTGATAGTACGGTTGTGGTTCGTATGAATTCTGTTGAGGGTAGTTGAAATCGTTTTGAGGATAATTAAAAGGATTTGGATTAGAATCATAAGCGAATGAATTCTCGGCACAAATTGAACAAAATCCATTAGTAAGATAGTTTCCACACCACTCACACATACATTTGTAGCAACGAAATCCTTTTGGTAACACGTCTCCACAACCATAGCAATAATCTTGATCGAACGAAGATATCTCGGGTATGGGAGTAGGAATCGAGGGCTCAACAACATCACAATTGGTGTTTGTAGCGGTACTTCCCGGTTAACTTTAGACGAAGTTCATTAAGGTAGTTATCAATCATGTTCATTCCGTCCCTAAGGAAATCTTCTGAAAACGTCTTGAAGATTCCGGAGGTGGGACAAGTGGTGTGCTCTCGAGCTAGCAGTTTCCACCACTTCCGTTTTGGTCTCCGGTTCTTGCTCTTTTCTCTTAACCTTAACCGTAAATCGCGAAAGATTTTGATCAATTCTAGACGGTTTGGGCTCAGAAACA
Organism: Chrysanthemum makinoi; assembly: GCA_910596185.1. Classification (NCBI taxonomy): domain Eukaryota; kingdom Viridiplantae; phylum Streptophyta; class Magnoliopsida; order Asterales; family Asteraceae; genus Chrysanthemum; species Chrysanthemum makinoi. The sequence continues at coordinate 169,394,646 of OU343220.1, forward strand.
ATAGAACAAACATCGGGTTGTGGCGGATGGTCGGAAAAACTTGGAGAATCATCGAGAGAGTTTTTATCGGATAATTCGCACCAATAGCAATATTTGCTTGCACCCATCCTTCCACATCGCTTACATAAACAATCCTGATTTTGACAATAAAGTTGATCCTCTTCCATACGGCTTTTGCAGTGGAAACAACAACGAAAATCGATCGTTGCCATGAGAATTAAACTTGTAGAGGGTTAAAGAAATAGAATTAAGTGATCGAGAGGATACGAAGAATAGAATCAAACGGTGAAAGAGGGTAAGAGAAATAGAATCAACGAATAAGAGGAATGAGAAGAATATTTTTGGGGTTTTGATAAATAGAAAATATAAAAGGGAAAATAAATTTTGAAAAAGGAAAATATTTTTGGGTTTTTGGAAAGAAAATAACTTCACGAGGAAGGTTCTTCAAGTCACTAATCGTCAAACCTTAACGATATTGTCTCAACACAACCTCCCCGGCAACGGCGCCAAAATTTGATATAGGTCAATTATTATATAAAAATATCAAATACGAAATAAGCGCGAGAGAATTACAAATCAACCTTTTTAGGAAAAGGGTCGACACGCAAAACCCGTGAATACTCGATAAGTGATACCGGGCTAGTTATTACCCGGGTCGTTTCCCAACGAGGAGTGAATTGACGGTGACGTTTGAGGTTTGGAATTAAAGTGCTTGAATGGATCGGGAATTTACGATTTTGGTTACGCTATTCTACAAATTAAAGAACGGGAAAGAAAATAAAACATGTAAACGAAGTAAATGACTAAATTAACTACTACTAAGCATGAGGAACTATAAAACGAAGCTAAACTACATCCTAGTGCATAAAATGCAAAAACGTGAAAACCCGGGCTAATCCCGAGCTCCAAAAGTGAAAATAATGCAATTTAAGGCCTAAGGATGTGAAACTAATTTTCCTACATTCTAAACGACTAAAAATAATTTTAGGAAAAAGCCGGGTATTTTTTTGAGTTTTTATTTATTTATTATGAATTAAAAACTAGAAAATAGAAATTAAATGTTTAAAAATATCAAAAATAATTGGAAAAATACAAAACTTTTCAGGAAAATACTTTTTGGTAAACTAAATCTAAGAAAAATTAGAAACTTGAAAATTAAGCAACCAATAAGCAGAAAATAAGCTAAAGGCCTTATTTAGTATTAAAAGTTAAAACGTATATAAGTAATTAAGTGTGCAATGAATGACAAGAAAGACCCAAGGGCAAAGATGGATTTGTGAGTGGTCTATGAGGCGTGGGAAGGGCTCAGAGGTCTCGGGTTCGACCTGGCAGTACCTTTTTTGCCATTTTATTTTTGTTTTTGAGTTTTTCTTTTACCAAACTAATTTAAGCACTATATTAAATATTTTTAACAAAAGCTTAAGCTTGAAAAGCTTATAATAAGCTGTAACAGCTTATTGGTGCAGCAGATTATAAACTAAAGTGGTGTTTGGTTAAAGAGCTTAAAATGACAAAAGGACATGAAACAAGCTTCAAAAGCTATCAATTAAGCTAAACCTAATGAGCACCCTAATTAAACTAACTAAAAAGCTGAAAAGGGTCCTAAATAAGCTAATGAAAAAGCTGAAAAAGGCATAAAATGAAGCTAGTGAGTCTGCATAAAGAGCCAAAAAAACCCAAATGGGCTTAAAAGCTTATGAATAAGCTAGTAATTAAGCACTAATTTATCTAAAAAGGGTAAACAATTAAAAGGCATACTAAAAAGGGTCCTAAACAAGCAATAACTAACAAGATTAAGCTAAAGAAATAGGAAAAATAAGCAGAACAAGCAGTTTGGATATGAGCTAATCTCAATGGAATCCTAAGGCTATAATCTAACTAATAAGCATCAAATAAGCTACTAACTAGCAATCTTAACCTAAGCTTATCTAAAAACACCTAAGGATTCTAAATAAGCTAAACAAGAAGGAAATAAGCTCGAAAAGAACTCCACTGTGTAGCACTGCACACTCTTTGTGCTGTACTGCACAAATACAGTCAAAGGGGGTGTTATTTGAGCTTATAAATAAGCACTTAGATGCCCTCTAAAGTCCTAAATAAGCTGAAGTACATAACTAGCATACTAAAGGTATCCTATAAACTAAAGAGTAGCTATTGTTGAGCTTTTAACAAGCTACAAAAAAGGCTACAAAAGGCTGTTAGGGACAGAGATGCATAACCATGTGATGACAGATAACTAATCTAAACTTGTGTTTTGCAAATAAATACTACTGAGAATCATGAATGAAACATTTAGCTAAACTAAGGGAAGATCCAAATTGTCCTTTCAGGGACAGAACCAGTATTTTGAAGCAGTAAAGATGTTGAAGATTTGAGAACTAATTTTTTTTTATCACTAATCAAAACTTTACAATGAGTTTAAAAACCACTTAAGAACACAATGGATAGATTTCAAAAACATAAACAGAAAGTCAAAACTGCATAAACTTCAATAAACTGAATTAAAACTAATTTTAAATTGCATTGAAAATTAAAAGTTACAAATAAAGTAAATGACAGTAAATTAAAAATGATGGAACTAGAACATAAAAATTCTAGACCAATTTTTCTCATATCTCCTAACTCCTATTTATACTCAAAAAACTAAAACTGTCTTCTCCTTGCTGTCTTGTAGCTGTGTGCTTGCTGTGAGAGAGAGATTAGCTTTGGAGAGCTTTTGTGTTTCTTTTAGCTTCATCTCAGCCATCCAATTTTAATCTTGGAGCCCAAGGTTGAATCTTAGCCGTCCATATAAGTGTATCCAATGAGCCCTTGGGGATTGCCAAGCTGGCATCGAGACCATGTGGGTTGTGGGGTAGAAGTGAGCTGGGGACCAAGGTGAGAGGGACAGGTTGGGAAGAAGACAATGGTGGGGTTGAGGTGAATTGGCGCCAAAGGGAATGGGTGAGGCAGCTGGGTTTTTGGGTTTAGCTTATTTGGGAAAGAAAGAGAGAAGGGGAGTTTGGGGTGTTTGACTTGGTCAATGGGTAAAGGTGGGTAAATGGGTTGGGTAATTAGAGGGTTAAAAGGTTTAAGAGGTTTATGTTTTGTAGTATTTTGTTTAAAAGATAAAATGTATTTTTTTGTGTTTTTAGTTTAAAAACATTATTATTTTTTTATTTTTTATTTATTTTTTTTTATAGAGAAAATAATTTTTAATAAAAATTGGTTTTTGAAAAATAATTGGTTTTAAATAAAAATGGTTAAAAATAAAAATAATTGTTTTAGTGAAAAACGTTTTCATAGTAAATTGAGTTCGGGAAAAGGGTAAAATGGTGATTTGGGTTTAGGGTTAGGTTTTTCATCTGATTCCCAAGCTCACTCCCAAAAATGCATCTCGGGCTCTGAAAATGTAGAAAATCCGCCCGGCTCCATCCGGAAAGCACGTTTTCCAATCCGAGCTCATTTCGTCCGTTTTTGCCTGTTTTCAATCCTTTGTACCTGAAACACATAAAACACACTCCGAGGACATTTATAACACATTTTGAGCATATTTGGGTGTTTTTTGGTCGTTTTTGCAGTCTTAGATGGTTAAAAATGATGAGTGAATAAGCACTCATCAGTAGCGTTATCAAGTTTTTGGCGCCGCTGCCGGGGAATAGAATAGCTAGTTAGTAGTCCACCTCGTTTAGGTTTCTTTGCTTGATTCCTATCAAGTAAATTTTTTCTCATTTTTAGCTTCCTCGTAGTCTATCCCCCTTCTTCGTGACCTTTGTTCGTAATCCCATCACTTTTCATCATGGAAGGTGATAATCAACCACCATTCATCGACCTACCACCAAATGACCCGCCAAGAGCCCGTACTCTTGGTTAATACTCGAGACCAATCCACCTAGGCTATAGGAACACCATTGAGCTTCCCGACCAAGCCCAAACTACGGCCTTGCGATCCGACACCATCCGGTTGGTGCAAAACGGATGTGCATTCCATGGACTTCGTTCCGAAGATCCAAATCGGTATCTAAGGGATTTCCTCAAAATTGTCGATTCCATTGACCTTGATGCAACTACTCGGGAGACCACGCGTCTGCGTCTCTTCCAATTCTCTCTACGGGACCAAGCTAGTAATTGGCTTGAGCGACTTCCCGCCGGCTCCATATCAAGTTTGGATGATCTCACCTCTCGCTTCCTTGCTTAATTTTTCCCACCGGGGAGAACCACTAAGCTTAGGAATGACATCTTGATGTTCCAACAACGTTAAGGTGAATCTCTCTACGAAGCATGGAATCGATTCAAGGACTTACTTCATAAATTCCCTCATCATGGCATTGATCTTTGGCTCCAAGTCTAACTTTTCTATGATCATGTCAACTTCCCCACCAAGCGATCCATTGACCAAGCGGCCGGTGGAAAACTTAGTGATCTCACCGCGGAAGAATCATGGGGTATAATAGAGGACCTTGCTCTCTATGACAACGAAAGTTGGAATGACCCCCGTGAGTTGCCCAAAACCGTTAAGGCAATCTCCTTGCCTCCAATTGACTCACAATCTTCCGACCGTAGGATGATCGAACTTGAAGATCAAGTTAAATTCCTAATGAGCTCCTACGAAAATCCTAAGTCTTCACGCCATGTGAACAAAGTTTCTTCCTCGTGTGAGCCGTGTAGTGATCCTCATAACACGCGCACTTTCACCCGATCCCCAAACATGCTTCCGTTGACTCACGATCCTCGCAGATTAATGGAACGGGAGGAAGATTCCCTACAATACCCGGACCTAGGAATTTCAATGAAACCCGAGAGGCATGGAAGGGCAAGCCCGACTTCTATTGGGGAAAACCAAAGAATTCACCTCCAATTATTTCTCATGGCCCCCATCTCACGGTCCTAACCAACAAAACATTGAAGGGATGTTGTAAAACCTAGTCGCATCCTAAGAAGCCCAAATAGCTAAGCTCTCGGACCGCTTTAACCAACAACAAGCCGAAATGGATAGGAAGATAGATAACCTTTTAAAAGCCATGACCAATAGTGATAGGAAGTGATGTGTTAATACAAATAAGCCGTAAAAATGTTTATTTATATTTTACGATCTTCTAATGTTTTGTCGATAACAAAAGTAAAATCATTTTAACGAAACAAATAGAGTACGTAAATAGTCTGAGTTAATAGTTTTCTAACACAATTAAGTTGTCACATAAAACACTAAAACAAGTATAAGTGATTTTATGATTTAGATACATATGTACAACAACTAGTGTTTACATATTGGGTTAAACATATACTTAAACTAAGTATACTAAAATGGGTAAAAACTAAGTGTATGCTAAAATGGGTAAATACAAGTATATACTAAATGGGTAAAATACTAGCAAATGGTTTTGACCCATAACCCATGGTTTTATATATACCACTTAACCAAGTTCATTGTATCTAGAAAGAAAACCATGGATCAACCCATAACCCATGACCCATGACCCCATGACCCATAACCAAAAATACCCATGGGCAAAGAGGAGCGGACCACGGATCCATAGCTTTGTGCTAGCCGGATCCCTTGTGGTAGGGATCCGTGGGATCCGAGGAACAGAAGAGAATTTTCTCTATAAATAGAGAGCCATTTCTTTCTCTCTACACATGGTTTTTCACACATACTTCCCCAAACTATTCGAACCCTCTAACCTCAGATCTAAGTGATCTATGTAGTTTGTCTTTTGTTTTTGTGTGATCTACTAGGTTCCTCTTAAAGGAGAGATCACCACCTCTTGAAGACGTGCAAGCTCAAGTCCATGAGTTGCCATGCTTCGTCATCATCAAGACTACTAAGGTTCTCTTGTTGATAGTTCTTCCTTTCTCCATAGATGTTGGGTTGAAGGCATTAGTGAAGAATGCCCAAAGTGTCAAGATAAAAGCATTAGTGAAAGGTGCTCATCATCCGTGTCAAAGCATTATTGAAGGATGCTAAAGGTGTCAAGACGAAGGCATTAGTGAAGGGTGCCAAACGTTGTGTCAAAATCATTAGTGAAGGATGCTAAAGGTGTCAAGACGAAGGCATTAGTGAAGGGTGCCAAGCATTGTGTCAAAGGCATTAGTGAAGGATGCCAAAGGATCAAATCAAGTAGCATATGGGGAGAATGCTTAGGTCGTATAATCGATGAGGTGCATCGTTATACATATATGTATTTGTTTATCTACAAGGATGGTGATATCCTTGATGGTGTTGTAACAAGGAGTAGATCTCCTTGAGATTAGGTGTTGTGTTGTGAAGGTGTAGTTCACCTAAGGTGTGAAAGAACTAAGGTGCTTAGCCTAGTACCTAATAAAGGGTAGGCGACGTTGTGATATGATTAGTTCTCCTAAGGTGTGAAAGAACTCGGTGGTTAGCCTAGCACCGTATAAAGGGTAGGCGACGTTGTGTTAGGTGTGGTTCGCCTTGGTGTGAAAGAACTCGGTATTTAGATTTGTACCGGAAAAAGGTTAAGCGACGTTGTGAAGGCTTCTCCATCACAAGGAGTTGGTGTAGTACTTACGAACTCTCGAGTAGGTGACTCGGGGAGTGGAGTAGGGCAAGGAAGGTGTCCTTGTAGCCGAACCACTATAAATAACTTGTGTTGTGGTGATGTTCTTCTTACTCTTTATAGTTCATTTCACGTTTATATATCCATCTATCAACGTCCAACATAAACAATCAAATAGATTGACATAACTCGATCTAAATATTTAAAAGGAAGTTTTAAATTGGTAAAACTATTCAACCCCCCTTCTAGTTTTCCACAATTGGTATCAGAGCTTCGTTACCAAGTTTCTTAGAGTATGTTGTACTTTAAAACTTGATACGATCCATGTATGTTTGAAAACTACAAAGAAGGATTATTTTTGGTCATATTTTAAAAATCACTACATTGCTTATTTTTGGACAGTGATAGAATGCACTAACATTTTTTTAAGCATTATCCATTCTTGGATTTGGAGTTACTAAGAAGATCATAAAGAATTTTAATTCTTTTCAAAAAATAATGTTCAAGTATTCTTACAACATAAATCTGGAGATTCCAAGAAGATCACAAAACATCTAAATACTTCTTTTCTTAAAAAGAATATTTAGCAAAGGTATGATCTTTAATTACTTACCTCTATTTTTATTAAAATCTTAGATGCATAATTTTTTTTTGGTAATTACTCTAGTAGTTTTTCATATCATAGTCATCATCTATATAGTATTCTTCGTTTTACTTGTTTAGTCTACATTACCAACCCATAATAATGATATCTTGGTTATATGATAACCTCAATCATTATTTATCACAAAGAACTTATTGACACTTCATCTATGTCAATAAATATACATGTGAAATCTCTTATGTTATAATAAAATGAGATTTTATTATAATATTTGAAAAAGTATCTCAAAAATTAAGACTAATTCTTAAAAAGGGAACCTTGTCTAATAAGAATAGTATTAAAACGTCAAAACCTCAGAACCACAAGCTTTAGAACCTTAACATCAAAACACTAGGCGTTTTAGAACTCCCAAGTCAAAATTATCAAGGAATACTTGAGTGATTTTCTTGTCATGCCGGATCCTTCGCTTATACTAGCCGGATCCCAAATGAGAGGGATCCACGGGATCCGTGCAACAGAAGACAGTATATGATCAAGAATGATCACTGTGGATGTTCCACAATAACACTCATCTCAAAGACTCACGAACAAAAGCCCAGGTACTGTTCATAGGAGCAAATTGATCATTCTTCTCAAGTCTAACAATCACTTGTTTAAGTATAATCTTCACTACATTGTTAATTTAATTCCTTGATTCTTATAATTACAATTTCTTCATCTTTAAGAGTTGGGTTCAAATGGGTTTATTATAATTTGTCACCACATTGTTTTCTAAGATAATCTAAATTAAAGAATTAACATTGTTAATACAAATTAAACACATTTCTTGAACTCAACAAAGATGATGAAAGCAAAATTGTGATAAAACCCTCTAGGCTACTATTCATCATTAACACCACATTGGGTTGTATTGTTTAGGAATATCATGCCTAGCAACAAGCAACAAGACTACCAAGACACCGCCCACTACATACCCATGTATCATAGGAAAAATGGTTTAAGTCCGGACGATAGAAAAGCTTTTAAGTTGCTTGAAAGGAGACTATTTCATGAAGGGAGAGTTGTTGATCCATCATTTCTTGCAAATACCGACGTAAGGGAAGTTTTTACAACTATTGGATTTGATTGTTTATTGGACATAAACGAGGAAATTTTCCCGGTCTTTGTGCTTGAATTCTACAAGACAATGGGTATAATTAGAAATGATGATGGGACCATCTCAATTGAATTCACCATCAATGAGCGAGAGTTTAGTCTTTCACTTGTAGAGTTTGGAAGAATTATAGGGGTTCCGTATCAAGGTGTTTGTATGTACTCCAATGAATGGTCTTTGGAACAACTACACACAATGGTTGATCATCACGATATTTACCACACTTTGATCCCGAAGCAGCACGGTGAGGGACACGTGTTCATGCCAAGAGCCTCACCATCAAGAGTCACAAGGAAGTCAAAAGTGATCCATAGGGATCCTTTTCAAATGGAGCTTTCAGAAATGTATGCATTGTATAGGAAGTGGGAGGATGTGATAAGAGAAAATGTGGTGTGTCTAGTAGGGAACAAGGACCACCTCAGCGCATGTCTAAGCTTCATGATCTATTGCCTAGTGACCAATACTCAATTCAACCTTGCCTACTACATGGTCAAAAGAATGGCAAGTGTTAGAAGCATGGACAAGATGGTGCTTCCGTACGCAATGCTTTTAACCCGTCTCGCCAAATTCATCTTTGCTTTAGACCCTTCTCCACAAACCCTTGATCATAGCTTTTGCAATAAGGTTATGGTACCATTGACCGAAGGTAGAACAACAAGGTTTATGGTGGAAGGCAAGAGACCACACCCACCCACGGATTCCTCGGAGGAAAGGGAAAGGCAAGGAGAAGGTGGATGTGAAGGGAGTAGTAGCAACCCACTCACGAATATCGATCTTGACCCCTTGGACTACATCAACCAATTGCCAAACATCCCTAATGAATCACCCGAATGGCAACAAACCAAGGGAATCTTCAAATGCTTCGCCAACTTCTTAAAGAAGAAAAAGTGAAGATAGTTTGATAAAGAGTGGAGGACGGGTAAAGAAGTGAAGAAGGAGAAAGGTAAGGTTTGAAGAATCAAACCTTGATGAACAATTTCAAACAATGGTTTGTAAACATTTTTAATTATGCTTGTAGTTTGTAGGTATTGCCATATCATGGCACTAAACAATCCTAACGTACGTACTTGGAAAATGAGATTTTATGACCCTTTGAATGGTCGTCGTCACTCATTCTAGGAATTCTAGCTATCTCTACTTTGCCATACATCATAGTAGTTGTGCTCGTACATTTAGTTCCCATAGAAACCACTAGGAAGAGCTTTTACTAAGAAGTGCAAAATTGCACATTTTTGAAAGCCTTCGATCTCAAAGATAGGCGGATCCCGGCATTTGTACTAGGCGGATCCTCCCGGAAGGGGACCGTGGGATCCGTGATATCGATATGCACATCTGATTTAAGTACATCAAAACATTCTATTAGATCATCTCCAACAAGTCAAACATAAGATACTAGAGCCAACTAAGTTTTTCTCAAATTGTTGAAGATCTCACTCTCATCCATGACCTATCTAGGATACATCTTTGAAATATTTTTTGATTTTTCAACTAGTCAAAACTCACCATAATTCCGCTCTAACACTCACACATTATCTATCACTCTTGATAGCACTTAGTTAGGTATATCTTTCAATTTTAGCAAATCAATCTCAATCATATTTTAATCAAAATTAAGGGCAAAAATTGGTTTTTCATTTCTTTTTATTTTTAAGGATTTTAGTAAATTCCTATTAGGACATCATCTGACTTCTAGGACTTGACATCACCACTTCTCCACATCAAATTAAATGGAATCATTGTCAAACATATAGTTAGACTACCCAAGGTCAAATTCTCTTGGCCAAAATCATCATTAAGCACCATTACTTGTTATGGTTAAGGATTTGAGATATCCAAGAGCTAAAGACTTCAAAATTAAGTTAAACTCTCGAAATCCATTAATAACTAACCTTACAAAAGCATAATGATTTCACCTAAACCCTGTCTGATAGCGGATCCTCGGTCTTTAACAGGCGGATCCCTATTGAGAGGATCCAGGGATCCGTAGATGTAGAGAACATAAATCAGCTCCTATATTCAAACTCATGTCACCTTTTGGTTCTCTAACCACTCTTAGCATACATTAATTATCTTCAAAGAGCTGATCAAAACCTCAAGAGCATGCTTAGTCTTCTTAGTGGTCAAGAATTTAATTCCCAAATTCAAATTACTCTTTATAAACCAAACAATCTTAGGTTTATGGCATCATCCTCAATTACCTTTCAAAAATCAGAAATTAGAAGCTCACATTAGCACCTTCATCACCATGACTAAGGCTCTTAGCAACAACTCATCAAACATAGGATCATCCAAAAGAAAGGGTCAAATGATCCATGAAATTTCATCCACAGAAACATCTCCCATTAGAGATAATGACTCTAGAATCCCACCTCATCAAACCCATCCAACAAAAGCTAAGAGAACCGCAAGGATTAGCATCAAACCTTTCCAACTAGAAAAAGGATCATCTAGTTCCAAACCAAACATGGCTAGTTCTAGCAAGCCATCAAAACTTTCATTCATTGAGAATGGACTACACTCCTTGAATGAGCCTCTTCCTCATCCAAACATATATTCATTGTTCCATTCATCACCAAGAACCTCCCATTCACCAACCTTTTCATTAAATCGGGAACCACCTACAACACCAACAAGCCCATCATGGGAGACAAGGAACAACCTTGATCATAAGGAAGAAGTTCCATTACCACCCTCATTTTTAGAACCTCTCCCAACTTCTCAAAATGAAGACCCTCAAACACACATTGAGCTCCCTCAAGACATCACTTTCCCTTCGGGGCCAAACCAAGACAATATTTGCCCAAATTGTCTAAAAACTTAAGGACTTGTTCAAGAAGTACGAAATGAGATACATTTCATGTTCAATCATCTTCTTGCAAAGTTGGATCAATTCAACAAGTCCACTCATCCCTAGACTTAAGAACATTGTCACATTCTAAGTCTCGTAATGAAATTAGCATTAGTAGTAATGTATGGCTAAGTTCATTCTCTTAGTTTTTAGAGATTTGGTTGTGTATCTCTTGTTTTATTGAATGAATACTTATATGCTATGATTATTCTGTGTATTGTGCTTGTTATATTGTGCATATATCTCATTTCCTCACATAGCATTCCTTGACATTTCTTCATCAAGAAATCAGAACAAATAGCCTATCCCTCCCAATACCTAGACGGATCCCTCCTTGAAGGGAACCGTGGGATCCGTGGTACAGGAGCACTAATTTATACTAACTTGAGTCTCTTTTGCAGAAAATTATGCACTATACTCTTGTTTTTCTAATCTTTGTTTTGTAGTTATTCAAAATACACATGAAGATATTAACACCATAAAGCAAAAATCGCTTGCAACTTAATCCAATTTTGGATTACACTTCATGACACCCCATTGCAACATTGCAATATTCAAGGGGGAGCACGTTCTCGTCACTTAGACGAACCATTTGCAAACTTAGTTGCAAACACAATTAGTTTATTTTACGCTATGTCCTTGACGCCCTTACATAGGGATGGACTCGTCAAGGGGGAGTTAAGACGAGTACCATTTCCGTCACTTGCTCTCTTTTACATTCTTACATTTTTTTCTCTTATAAAAATTGTGTTATTTTTTAACACTTTTGTTTTGACAAAAGGGGAGAAGAAAGTAAAACTACAAATTCAAATTTTACGATTTTAGCTTTTTCCTTAAAATAATCTTATGTTTTGTCATCAACCAAAAGGGGAGATTGTTAATACAAATAAGCCGTAAAAACGTTTATTTATATTTTACGATCTTCTAATGTTTTGTCGATAACAAAAGTAAAATCATTTTAACGAAACAAATAGAGTACGTAAATAGTTTGAGTTAATAGTTTTCTAACACAATCAAGTTGTCACATAAAACACTAAAACAAGTATAAGTGATTTTATGATTTAGATACATATGTACAACATCTAGTGTTTACATATTGGGTTAAACATATACTTAAACTAAGTATACTAAAATGGGTAAAAACTAAGTGTATGCTAAAATGGGTAAATACAAGTATATACTAAATGGGTAAAATACTAGCAAATGGTTTTGACCCATAACCCATGGTTTTATATATGAGCAATGATATGGAGGCCTAACATATATGCCTAAATTCATGCCTAATCCATTAACAATTTGACACATCACTTATACATTTTCTCTCTCTAAATCTTCACTTTTGATTTTTCCACTTGTCATCATCTTATTGTTAGGTATGTTTTTAGTCATGCATTTTAGGCATGACAATCATTTTCCTTTATATATACCACTTAAGCAAGTTCATTGTATCTAGAAAGAAAACCATGGATCAACCCATAACCCATGACCCATGACCCATAACCAAAAATACCCATGGGCAAAGAGGAGCGGACCACGGATCCATAGCTTTGTGCTAGCCGGATCCCTTGTAGGGATCTGGGATCCGGGGAACAGAAGAGAATTTTCTCTATAAATAGAGAGCCATTTTTTCTCTCTACACATGGTTTTTCACACATACTTCCCCAAACTATTCAACCCTCTAACCTCGGATCTAAGTGATCTATGTAGTTTGTCTTTGTTTTGTGTGATCTACTAGGTTCCTCTTTTAGGAGAGATCACCACCTCTTGAAGACGTGCAAGCTCAAGTCCATGAGTTGCCATGCTTCGTCATCATCAAGACTACTAAGGTTCTCTTGTTGATAGTTCTTCCTTTCTCCATAGATGTTGGGTTGAAGGCATTAGTGAAGAATGCCCAAAGTGTCAAGATGAAAGCATTAGTGAAAGGTGCTCATCATCCGTGTCAAAGCATTATTGAAGGATGCTAAAGGTGTCAAGACGAAGGCATTAGTGAAGGGTGCCAAACGTTGTGTCAAAATCATTAGTGAAGGATGCTAAAGGTGTCAAGACGAAGGCATTAGTGAAGGGTGCCAAGAGTTGTGTCAAAGGCATTAGTGAAGGATGCCAAAGGATCAAATCAAGTAGCATTTGGGGAGAATGCTTAGGTCGTATAATCGATGAGGTGCATCGTTATACATATATGTATTTGTTTATCTACAAGGATGATGATATCCTTGATGGTGTTGTAACAAGGAGTAGATCTCCTTGAGATTAGGTGTTGTGTCGTGAAGGTGTAGTTCACCTAAGGTGTGAAAGAGCTAAGGTGCTTCGCCTAGTACCTAATAAAGGGTAGGCGACGTTGTGAAAGGATTAGTTCTCCTAAGGTGTGAAAGAACTCGGTGGTAAGCCTAGCACCGTATAAAGGGTAGGCGACGTTGTGTTAGGTGTGGTTCGCCTTGGTGTGAAAGAACTCGGTATTTAGCTTCATACCGGAAAAAGGTTGTTAACGCTGTGAAGGCTTCTCCGCCACAAGGAGTTGGTGTAGTGCTTACGAACTCTCGAGTAGGTGACTCGGGAAGTGGAGTAGGGCAAAGAAGGTGTCCTTGTAGCCGAACCACTATAAATAACTTGTGTTGTGGTGATGTGCTTCTTACTCTTTATATTTCATTTCACGTTTATATATCCATCTATCAACGTCCAACATAAACAATCAAATAGATTGACATAAGTCGATCTAAATATTTAAAAGGAAGTTTTAAATTGGTAAAACTATTCAACCCCCCCTTCTAGTTTTCCACATGATGGATCTTGGACACTCTCCTTGTGTCAATGATATTTTGTATAATATTATCAAGCAAGCGGAATTTACTTAAGTAATACTTAGAAGACAAATTATATGATGTATGAGAATAAACACAAGTTAACATAAAACTCAAGCTCCAATATTATTAATGAATAATACGAGTGATCTTAACTTATCACTAGGGTTACACCTTGAAGCTTTCATAGGTAGTATTGTAATGTAATATGTACTAAGACAATGACCTAGGATCTCCTTTTATACAACAAGGAGTCCTTTACAAGATAAGTATAAAGCTAACATAATAGAATATACACAATATCTATTCTATACTTATCAAGACGCAGCTTAAACTTATCATAAACGGAGAAGTGGTAATGAAGAACTTGCAGTGGGAATACGTTTCCACTGCTAGTGTTAAACCAAGAAGTGTAAACCACTACTATCCGTGGTAACGGATTATTCCCAACAATCCTCCCTAAACTTATGATTTCTCTGCAAATCAATAAGTTTCTTCAATATGCATTAACTTCAAGGATTTTTGGGAATTCAATCATTACTTCACTTCTTTCTCTTAACTTTTGAATAGCTCTTGAAAACTGATCTTGAAGCCTTTGTAATAATGCTCTGACCTTCTCATTGTCTTCATTGACTCTTATGTTTAAGCTTAACATTACCAGAAGAGCTCCATCTCTAAGTGGATATTCTTTCTCAGCAAGCATGAAAGTCTTCTCCATTAGGTAGAGACATGATGAACTTCACATGAATCAGTAAAACCATTTAGTACCAAACATGTGAACAAGGTTTTCCAGAGAGTCATCATTAGCATTTGGTCAAAAAGCCTTCTAAGATTTACTATAACCTATCTCCTTTTCATCTTTGAGATCTTGAGCATTAAACCTTTCTTGAACTAATTTCCATAGTGTATTAAGGTCATCTCTGACAAAAGCTTTAATAAGATTCAAAATATGAATGATGAAGTTTTCCTCCCGCCTCTGTAATCTTCCATGTTGAAGCAAGATTGCTAGCAGTGTAAACTTCCCAATCAATGATAGGATGTCGAATTTGTAGTGGTTCTGGATAAAAATCTCTGTCTTCAATCACAATCATTTCACCATTTGTTCTTCAGGAACTTCTCAGTAGGAATCTCCTTCAAGAGACTTTGTATGATCTTCATCAACCTTAGTCTTCTTAATAGTTTGAGAATCACTTACTTTGGCCTTTCTTTTCAATCTAGGAATCCTTCTTTCTTCTTCTTCGAACCCATTGAATAAAAAATTTATCTTGTTTTACGCTCGTAGTAAGCCTTTTCAACTTGATCAATGACATCCTTTAAATTGATGCTTTTTCCAAGTACCAACATGACAACAATAAGTCTTCATATATGCAAGTATTTGTGCCTTGGTTGGTTGTCTATGTTTCTTCAACCTTTTGACCAATTAATCACATCTTCGCGCTTGATTGTTCTTCATTTGAATAAAAACTTTAACTGAAGCGCTTTTGTTCCTCGCTATGATGCATCACAAAACAAGGTCAATTGCCTTTTCTTGATTTCTGATTATTAGCCACCGTAAACTCAATATCTTCTTCGTGAGGAACATAACTAAACTCCGAGCTTCTTTCATAATTGTAGGTGGAATCGTGGAAATTGAATCTTCGATCTTCCATTCTATCCAATCTTTAAGCTTCCAAAAAGCTTGCAACTTCTAGTTCTTTCAATCTTTTCTTTTCAGAACTTTCTCAAAGAATTTGATCTTCGGCTATCTTCGAGCAAATTTTCTATCAAGATCAATTTGAACTTTTCTTTTCTTTGAAATCTTACCTTCAAAGTTGTTGCATCTTCCATAACCTATACACTTTTTGTCTGTCTTCAATTTATCAAATTTCACTTGTAGTGGCAAAATTTGGCTCCTGCAAGGGAAATAAAATCGTTGGTAAAATCAGCCAGCTTTGGAAAATATCTTGATCTTCAAGTTGCTCTCCATGAGTTTCAGCCTCCTTTGCTCCTTTACTTGTATCTCCTTCATCTTCAAAAACAATTGTCCTCCCCTCGCTGTCGAACCTATTTTCCTCCCCTCGTTTGGGAAGAATTTCCCAAATTGATCACCTGAACACCATCGAAGGTGAGGATGAAGATGAAATCACCATCTTCGCGCCTTGCTTGTGCTTTCAACCTCTCGATCTCTTCCTTTAAAGTCTCAATCTCTGTCTTTAATAGTTGAAACATCCTTGGTATGTCGCTTCTTAACAAGAGCCAAGTCCTTTGTAGAGACTCAATCTACTTTGCTAATTTGGTACACAAAACCATCAATTCCAATTGGTTTAATCACATCAAAGACTTCCAATCCTGTTACCTGCTAGAGAGAGGTGAATCATGTGGGCATCGTCCGCATTCTCCATAGGTAGGACTATGGTGAAGTCTAGAA